>VZTI01004662.1:343304-365997 GCA_013397865.1 Struthidea cinerea | reverse complement strand
CCCTCCCCCCCCCCCCCCCCCCCGACTTTCCCTTTTTCTCACTTTTCCTTTCACTTTTGAAGACAGATTGGATCAGGCAGCTCCTGCTACTGCTGCTCCCAGAGCAGGCCCAGTGGAGAACAGCCTGAAATCCCAACCCTGCCAGCAAATAAAAACCCATTAAGAGGCATTTTTAAAAATAGTTTATGTTGGGAAAGGAAATCGATACTGGCAATGACAAATCTATCACTGCAGATAGATTAGGGAAAACCAACAGCCCATTTTCATTCTGTTGTATCAATGAAGGGAAAAAAAATCCCCCTCCCAGCTCTCTGCTCACTCCCCTCCTGTGCCAGTTGATTTTCTGCCTCTTTATCCACAGGGAAAAGCCATCCTTGAAGCGAGGATGCTGTGGAAATTCCAGCTCCAGCTCCAGCTCCATGGCACAAAAAAAACCAAAACCAAACTGAAAAAGTGCTGCTTGTTCTTCTCTTAAAATCACTTCTAACTCCTCTGATGTTGCTGAGGTTCTTTAGTTTAGTTACTGGCAAGGGCTTCGTTAAAGCCAGAGAGTGGAACCACGGAGAGTTTAGTCGTGGATTTCAGACATGAAATCAGGATCAGGCACCCAATCTACTCCATTTTAATGCAGGAGGAGAATTAAGGGTGTTAATTACAATATTTGTGCTCAAAGCTGGATTGCCAGAAGGGTTTGTCACCCATGAACTCCTTCCAGCCACACTGGGAGCACCACAAAGGTGCTGAACCTGTGATGGGGAAGATGAAAATCCCAAATGAACCCCGATCCCAGCCAGGCAATTCCCAGGGGAATACAGGGACCTGCAGCCAGCAGAAAATGTTTGGACTTTTCTCCCTGTGCCTCCTTCCTGCCCATTTTGGTGCTCCAGCTGAATTACCCAACCAGGAAATAACAATAAAAATGAAATTTGCTATGGAAGCAGCTTCCAGGACTTTGCCTGGATGGGAATTTCTTTCTTCTGGCTGTGAAAGATTCACACAATCAATTAAAAAAATTAAAAAATGAAATCCACATTAGAGAAGTTGCATTTTTAAAGTTCTGTTGGTTGGATGAGTTGCTGCATGAAACAAGAAGGAACAGAAATAGGATGTTTTAGAGGAGACCGGCTGGAAATTATTTTCCAGGCCTGCCAAGATCATGTCCTTGGAACTTTAATGTCCCTGCATTTGATCTGGCTGGGTTTTTTTTACATGGAAACCTTTTCTTTGGGAAGCAGCCCTTTTTCTACCCCCAGCTATCAAGTGTGTGCCTGGAAATAAAGCTGCCACCCACCTGTTTTTTCCTTTTTTTTTTTGATTGTAGGCTGAAAATGAAAGCTGTCTCGGTGATCAAATAGGGAAAGGGAAGAAAGTAAAAGTAGAAAGCAAATTTTTTAAAAGAACACCCAGAAAAATGTGTTGCAGCCTCCAAAATTAACAATAATTTTAGTGAAAAATCAAAATACACAGAATGATTTGGCCTGCATGAAATCTGTGATATTCAGTTTATTTAAAATGCTGCCTGATTTTCACAACAAAACCTTTCTGGTTTGGTTTTTTAACTTTTTTTTCACATGGCCTTGTGCTGCTGGCCTGATCCGTGATATTTCTATGTGAGCTCACTCATTGCTGCTCATAATTTTCCTGTTTAGTCCAACAACTTTTGGGTGCCCAAAGCCAGAAAAAGTGTGCAAATTCCTGCATCAAGAGCCCTCTCTGTGTGCTCTGTGAAATTCTACAATTTTCCTGAGTGAACTCCAAATACGATCCCTTTACCTACAGGAAAATGCATTTTTCGGGGATTATTTTTATCATTTCCTTCGGTGCAACGCAGAATTGAGGGGGGAGTGTTTTGAAATGCCACACTGGGCAGGGAAGGGGGGATTTCAGTAGGAAGAGGTCAGGCTCCTGAGGAACTTGAGCCAAATTTAGCCCTTTTCCCAGCCTGATGCTCCCTCCTCGTGCTGCCACGGGAATTCTCTGCTCCCTAACAATGGGAATATTCTGAAATAAGCAGCACAGCAGCAGGAAACGGAGCAGGGGCTTTGCTTTTCTCCTTATCCCATATCCATCCTTGGCAAGTCCATCCTCCTTTTCCGTATTTCCCTGCGTGCTGAAGGGGTGTCAGCACACCGGCGAGCAGCTGATGTGCTAAATAATTAAAAATAAAACTCAGCCCACCCTCAGCACTTCCCCCTCCCCTTCACACCTCCTTTTCTTTCTGGTTTTTTTTTTTTTCCCAGTCTCCCGAGTTCCCAAGTGTCGAGGAACAGTGATTTATGGCTGAGGAAAACCAACAGCTGCCTCGCACTTGATTCAAAACAGCACGAAAACAGGGGGAAAATTCTCAGTTAGGAGTTTTTGTATAGCTGAGAGCAAAGGAACAGCAAACTTCAGCCCGTTTGCTGTGCTGGGAACCGCTGTGGGTGCTGAGCCTCGGTGGAAGTGGAAGAACAACATTCCTGGGAGCAGCCTTGAGGCCTAAATCACCTTTGTCCAGCTTCCTTACCTGTTGGGGCTGGATAGCTGAGCTGCAAGGAGCGTTTATTCCCGGGCCCATCCCGCAGGGATGATTTCCTTCCTTCCCATCCATCTGCCAAGGCACTTCCACGAGCCTCCCCTTCTCTCATCACCGCAATATTTGAGTCCCCCCAGAGGGTTTAAAAATAGAAGGAGCAGCTGGTTTATGGAGCAGGATCCTGTGCTCTGTCCAGGAGGCTGGGAAAGGACTTTCTTTCCCCGTATCTCCCTCACCTCAAACCTCTGCCACAAGATTTTGGGCTCTGGGAGAGTTATTAGGGCTGGAGGAGCGGGGATTTTTTCATCCGTCTCCAGCTTTGATTGCTTTTAGGGCTGGGACTCCAAATTCAGCTGCAGATGTGGAATTGTGGGGTGGGTTCGTGCCGGGTAAAGCACCACGAGCTTCATTAGGTGGGCATTGAGAATTTGCTTTTCTAGCTCAGATTTCCTTCAGTTTTGGAGTGTGTTTTCCTCATTAAAATAAAAAAAAAATCCACTTTGATTTCATCATAATCCCTTCATTTGGGCTCAGAGTTGTGGAGTTGAGCGGGAATAAGAGGCAAAATGTCCTTCAGGTGTTTCAGGGCAGGAGATGACAGATGTAGCCTAAAAGTAAAACAGAAATAAAAGAGCACATTTATTTTAAAAGGCTTTGAGCTATTTTTGGCTGTGCTGTGAGAGGAAGGACTTTCTTGCTGGGCACTGACTCAGTGCTGCAGCTCTGCTCCTCCAGACCTGGGTTCTGGGGGTCCGTGGAGGGTGCTCAGGGCAGGATTTGCCTTTCATGGGTCGCTAAAAACCAATCAATCCGTGGGTGTGGGAGCAGTGAGTGGCTGAGGCTTTGTAAAGTGAGGCTTTACCCTCTCCTAACTGGGCAGGGCTGGCTTCTTTCATCTGCGTGGAAAAGAGTTGCATTCAGCAAATCTTCCTTTTAGTTTCTCCTGCCTTGGCACAGCAGCTGGGGGAGCTCTGGACAGTGAGCTGGGACAAACCTTCCAGGTGGGATTTAGCTAAAACTGCTGGCAAATTAAAATATTGGTATAAAATCCACTTTTATTGGTATAAAATCCCCCCACTGTGGACTGGAGAAGGAGCTGGTTCTGCCGTGGGCAAGAACTCTGCTGGTGGGAGAAGAGTCGAGCAAACGAAACATTCAAAAGGCCCCAACTTCCAGCCCACGTGCAAGAAACCTCTTGATCCTTGGCTGTGTTATCTCCTGGGTCCCTGGCCGGCCCTGCTGCACCCGTGTGAATCCAGTTTATTACCAGCATCATTTCTTTGCTGGGGACTGAGCCAAGGAATAACGTGGTACAATAGCAACTGCTGGGATTTCCCCAGCTCCCCCACACAGCGAAATGTGCTGAGCTGCAGGAGGTTGTGCAAAGTCTGCACAGCCCTTTCTGCACAGCCCTTTCTGCAAAGCCCTTTCTGCAAAGCCCCTTCTTTTGGGGCTTTTGCTTTGCTTGGAATTATTATTTTCTTGTGGTGATTTGTTCGGCTCCGTTCCTGGGCCCTCGTCGGATCCCTGGAGAAAAAAAAATGCTTTTGTTTGATGGGATATTGGAAAGGAAGGGAAAGGGGTGTTTGTGGTCACTTGAAGTCGTCCTAATTCTTTTGTAGAATTGGTTGAAATTGTAGAATTTTTCGGAATAACATGAGAATATTGTATGAGGCTATTGGAACAGTATGAGGATTGAGTTCGTTTGATCTCAAAGGCAGGCAGCAGCCAGCTCAAATCAATGCAGTGATGCTTTGGTTCTTCTCCTCATTTTTCTTTAGTTATTTTTGCTTTTTAACTTTCCTCTCTTTGTGCATAACAACGGCCTTTGAATGGAGAGGAGCCTGAAAGTGCTTCTGTGAAAATGCTCAGCCAAGTTTCACAAAGTTCAGTGGAACAGAAATAATAAAACAGCACATGGCAGAGATAAGCAAAATCTGAAAAGAAAATATTTCTAATGTAGTCATCAACTCAGGGACAGAGGAGACCGATTTTTAATGTTTAGGATAAGATTTTTTTTCTGGGAAACATCACTTGAACAATGCCCATCTTTGGATTGGAGAAGAGGATTACTTTACACGTACGTGTGTGTCCATTATCAGCACATTTATGTAGCTTGAGAGGAACTTAAAGCTGTAATTTCAATGTGAATGGGCATCATCCAACATCCTGCTTTGCTGGAAGTGTCTGCAATTTATTTCATATTTAAATCTTCATTAGATGAATGGCTGCTCTCTGTAAATTAAATTCCACCGTCTGTGGCTGCATGTGTAACTCTTTGCAATCATTTACTCAAACGTTACATTCATCCTTGGGAGCATAAATTTCCATGGAGCTTTGATTTCAGCTGCTTCTCTCTTTGTGTGAGTGGTGCAGAGAATTAAATACCCTCAGTCCAAGCTCTGATCTGGATTGATAATATTTAGCATAAACCTTGCTCTTGTCATCTGCAAAAAAAAAAAAAAAAAAAAAAAAAAAAAAAAAGAGAATAATTCGAATTTCCCGATTAAGACAGCCCTAAAAGTGCACACATATGTTTAATTTTACTACTCAGAGTAGCCTCGTTGTATTCCCAGCAAGGAAATCATTCCCTGGATCTGCTGGGCTGGGCCCAAGGTAAGACTTGATGCCTTATCCCATCACAAATGAATTTGTCAGAGCTCTGGAGCTCTGCCTGCGCAGCTCTGCTGGCCCGGAGGCGCTCGCAGTTGTTTTACCCTGCTTGTGTTCCGCGTGAGGATTTTCAGGGATAAACAAAACAAGGGAGGCAAACAAGGGAAGAAAAGAGTTCCTGTTTGCAGATCGCTGCCCATCTGTTTCTCATTCTGCCTGACTCCGGGGAGCATTTCCACACTGCCTACATCTCATTTTGGAGAACACCCAGGCCGGGAGCTTCCTCCTCCTGAGCTGCATTCCCGTTCCACCGGGATCCTGCAGGGATCCAGGGAGGTGACAGCAACCCTGGGGCAGCGAGAGCTGAGCTCTGAGGAGCTGCTGGATGCAGGAGATGCTCCCTGGAGAACTCCTGCTGAAGGACAGAGATGTTCAGGAATGGGAGAAAAGAGGGAATGAGGTGGGATGGCAGCAGGGCTTGGTGGCCACCGACTAATCAGGTGTCAGCCATCATTTCCCTGCCTGGGCAGAGGTGCTGCCTGGGTGACAACAAGAGAATGAAGCACGAGGGTCTTTAATCTTCTGACACCTCCTAGAGTTCCTAGAATACAGTTCTCCTCTGAGTTTTTTGGAAAAGCAAAGGCATCCTGAAAAAATTCTCTTTACACCCTCAAAAGAAATAATTAAAAGTTAAAAAAAAAACCAAAACCAAACGGGTTTTGTTCGGCAAAGTGTTTTTGAGTCGTTCTGTAAGATGGAGGGTTGTTGTGGTTGTGTTCAAAGGACAGCCTGAAAGCTCATTATCCCCATTAAACCTGGTGGGATTTCCTGAATCAGGCTCAGAAATACTGGAGGAAAAAAGTCCTAAAGTGGCTGGATTCAGATCCCTGCTCTAGGTTTAGCAATGTTGTCATTTTAGGGGCACTGTGACAAAGAGCAGCTGATGGAACAGTTGAATTTAGATGAGAAAAAAACGTAGATAATTATAAATGTACCTTGATGCAGTCCAGTTGAACTTAAGCCTGGGTTTAAATGACTTTGAACTTAAGCCTGGGTTTAAATGACAGCCTTTGCTTTGTGAAATAAATGGGATCAGCATCACTACAAGGGGAGGGGGAAGGCTGCACCAGGAGATGCCCCAAATCCTCCGTGCCCCTGTGTGTGAGCACAGACCCGAGGCCGGATCCCGCTGCTCTTTCCCTGCCCAGGGCTGGATTTTGGTGCTGCACTTCCCTCTTGTGTCGGCTGCTAATACTGGATTTCCTCTGCCTCCAGTGTCCCCCCAAACCCAGCTTTAGTTTGCCCTTCCGCGATTGTCCCCTTCCCAAAGACTTTCTGGGATAATTGAATAATTCCCCAAGCTGCTTTTGATTGTTTTCCCCCTGTTTTTGTGCACTGAGTAGCCCGAGATAATTCTGCCCAGCTCGGCAGCCACGTGGCCGAGGCCACAAGGAGAGGAGTTGCCCTGGGATGGTGACATTTTGACTTTTTGATGAACAAAAAGAACAGATTTCTCCCCAAAGGGAAAGGTCCTGCCTGTCCTTTCCCCCTTCATCCATGGAGTTTAAACCAGTGCCAAAATCAGGGGCTGTCCCAGAGTTATTAACCCTAAAGTATGGTTGTATACCCTGATTTTTTTTTTAGTTTTGATGAGTTTCCCCATCAGCTGTTGAGTTCCAGCCCTCCTTTCTAATTCTTTCCGTAAAGAAAAATCACGGAGCAGTAGAAAAATCCTGAAAACTGAAGCACAGTGACTCCAGTTCATTGTCTCTCACTGGGATGAAGAAGGAGGTTGAAGCTACCTAATCCCAGTGTGACTAAAAGTGGCTTTTCCCCTGGTTTTACTGTCCCTAAGCTTTTTGTTCCTGGAGGTTAAGGTCTCTGAGAGGCGTTTCAAAGCAGGGACCTACGATTTCACTCCATTCTGCGCAAGATTTGGGTGCTTTGGCAAATCCCAAACCCCCAACCCACCCAAACCCGTGGTTTTATGGCCGATGGGGCGCTTAAGACCACAAACCCTTACGGCACATCCAGGCAGATGCCTCAGCTCTGGACGTGACACCATAAGGAATGCAGGCTTGGGATCAGCTTCCCTCCCTCAGCTCGGCTGAAAGGGATTTCTCACACTGAATATTGTATGGGAATGTGTTCCACCCGTGCCTCCACAAGCCTGGGAGCTGCTCTGCTGAAATTTATCCATCTCTGGCGTGAGATGCAGTTGCTGCTGGGCAAAAGTTCTCCGTGGGTGTTTAAATACGGAATTCCTTCCTGTTTTTCCCACACAAACCTGGTGCTCCTCAGTGTCCACCCCACTGCTCCCAGCTATTGATTTGGAGCAGGAGGAACTTCCCAGCGGGTCAGGGAAAAGAGGGATGAGAGCACTCGGTTTTAATGCAGCCCTCAAATGACTTGTTTCCATTTGCCCTCCTCCTTGAAAGCCTGGCAATTATTTATGACAAAACAAGGAGGAGGAAAAAAAAAAACCCAATGAATCGAGGTCCAGGATCTGCAGGCCAGGAGTGTGATCGAAGATGAGGTTTGCAGACATGACGTGAGGCCTTTAATGGGGCTGCATTAAGGTTTGGCTGGGATGGGATCCTGAGCTGCCTCTCGTTCCTTGGAGGGGTCCAAGGCGCTCTGGGAGCGGTGGCGGAAGTGTTGGAGCTTGTTAGGGAGGATTTTTCCATCCTTGGAAAGGCAGGAGAGCTTTCAGCATGGAAATAAGAAACCCAGGGCAAAGTGAATGAACTGATTTCATTCATCCACACTCTGGTTCAGGTGGGGGGCAGCATCCAGGTTGTTCCCATTCCTTGCCTTTAAATTATCCCTGGTAAAACATTATCCTGGCCAGGAGCAGCTGCCTGTCAGTTGTTCAGGGTGACAGTGAGCTGACTCGTTTTTTGTGCTAAATCAGGTTTTCTGTGCATTTTCAGGAGGTTTGGTGGGTGAACCCCTGCAGGAGATGGGCAAAGGCAGGAATGAACACCTCAATTTCTGTGCCAGGTTTTGCACAAGTGTTGAGCCTAACAAGGACCAGGTGAAATCAGGCACCCAGCAAAGCTGTGCCAATAAAAGAGCTGCAGGAGCTCAGCCCCTCTCGTGGTGGATCAGATCTCCCTGGCTTCAGGGAGTGGAAGTTCCCAGTGCCTCAGACTGAGGTTTTGGCTTGTTTTTCATGGAGCTTCACTAAGTTTTATCCTGTTTCTTGTGCCGTGGTCTCATAAAGCCTCGAAGAAGAAAAGAAGCCTTTGGAGGTAGGAAAATTTCATTTGTCAGCTGGGAGTTCTGGGTGTGGAGAGGAGCCTGTGGTGATCAGAAAAATCCTTTATAGTCTGTGGTTATAGCAAATTATTATTTTATGTACAGGTTGGGGTCCAGTGGGAGCAGTTTTTGCAGGGGTTGCTTGGAGGAGAGATGAATGTGGGATGAATATCCCTGTGAATATTTGGTTTTTAGGCACGGAGCTGCTCTGGGATGGTGGGGTTTGGAATCACAGAGCAATTGGTAATGGGATTTCAGCCTGCAAAACCTCCCCGAGACCTGAACTTCACCCTCCAGGTGTTTTCTAGGAAGTTTCTGAGAAGGGACCATCCCAGGGTGTCAGGAACCTCCAGTTTCTCTTTGGAACATCCCTGGAAGCTTCTCTGTAATTCTTACACATTTCTAAGGGACCTTTTCCCCCTTCAGGGCCAGGTACAAGTAGTGAAAGGAGCACCTGGAGAGCTTTTTTACTCAGAATACGGCTTTTTTGCCCCATCTAGTGGGTGCACACTGTATTGAGCCTGGAGTTGGTTGTATTTTAATTCCAGCACTGAGTTTACCCAAGGTAGCTGTCGGTCCCTGATTTCTGTTTTGCCTTCTGGCTGTTTGGGCAGTAATTGTGTGTGGGAAATGCACGGGGAGAGGCGGATCTCACTCAGAAACAGCTCGAGCAGTAATTATTGGGAGAAATGAACAGGGCACGTTTATCACAAAAAGAGCAGCTTGGGAAAGGCCAGGATTTTCCAGGTGAGGGCGTGGGGTTGAAGGTGGTGGGGGGTGTTCAAAACCAAACTTGCCCAGCTGCAGCTTTGCAGCCCCTGGGGTGGAGAGCAGCATCAGCTGAGAGCTGAGCACAGAGAGTTGTGTTGCACAAGGGGCTGGGGAACAGCCCTCAAAACCTCTCTCAGGGATGCTGCAGACCCCTAATTTTCTTGTTCTGTTTTATCCTTGCACATGAATGTGAAGAGAGGACAGCAGCAATTACAGTGGCAGGATGGAAAAAGGCTTTCCAGCTTCTCTTGGAATATCTGTTATTTTTTATTTTATATTCTCTTTGGAGTTCCTCTGAGGTGGCAAGTTCCCTTTTCACGTGGTGTGACCCCTGAGAAAATCCCTGGAGCCAAGGGCTGGGAAAACAAAGCATGGGAGGATATCTCTGTACATATCCCATTCCTTCCGTGCAAACCCAGCTATGTTCCTGTGCTGGAAGTTTGAGATAGGAAGGGAAATTTTGTCCTGTTTTAGGATTTTTGAGCAGTAGCTGCTGGGGTGTGTGTGTTGGGATGTGTTAATGACCTGTGGGTGCAATTGCAAACCATCCTCTGTTGGAAAAGGTGATGAGCTCTTCCTGGTGATGAGTATTCCTGGCTGGAATTCAAGAATGACAGGCTGCTTAGGGAAAGCCTATGGTTTTATCACTTTCTTCCATCCAGATGTTGAGTCCAAGCTGTGGTTTTTCAGAGAAATTTCACAGGGAAATGAGATTCCTTGAGTGGAGCAGCTGGTGGCTCAGGGGGGCCAACTTCTCACCTGGGATGTGAAAGGTTCTGGTCTAAGCCTGGCTCAGAAAACAGATCTGAGCCTAAACATGGTGTTTTCAGAGAATCCCATAATGGTTTGGTTTGGAAGGAGCCTTAAAGTTCATCCTGTTCCACTCCCCTGCCTTGGATGGGGTCACCTTCCACTATCCCAGGTTGCTCCAAACCCCTTCCAACCCAGCCTCAATCCCAAGGGAATTTGGCTGGATGGGGCTCCATGCTCCATCCTGTGGTTTGTTCCAACAGGGAACATCTGCCCCAACACCCTTCACAACTCTTTTTTTGTTGTTCTGGCAAAGTGTTTCTCAATGAAAGTTGTAATAAGAAATTCAGCCCAGCTGCTGTGGCTCCTGCCAGCCCCAGCTGGCCTTGCTGTGGTAGGGACACAGGAAAATAAATAAATCCAGCAGGGAAGAGAGGCTGGACTGCAGATCTGCATTTAGGAGCAGGCATTCTGGATTGGGACAGGCTCTGTTGTATTGGTGGGCAGTGGGATTCAGGTCGTTCGAGAGATCTGTTGGGATTTTCCAAGGGTTTGGAGTGTATTTTGTTCTTAGACATCCTCGTGGAGCTTCTGGCGCTTGCAGGGGGCCCGAAACCAGATAGCAGAGAAAGTTACAATAATAACAACAACGCCCTCTCTGTTTCTGCTCTGATCAAACATACAACACTCGAGGGATCTCATCGGTCAAAGTTCAGTTCCTCACGCTTCCAGTCAGCTCTGGGACTCGGGGGGAATTTAGAATATCTGCTTCACTCCTCATCAGGCACGAAATATCCAGTTACCCACTGGGGAGCTGCAGCAAAGGTGGGAAAAGTCACAATCGTAAAGCACTGCTCCAAAAAATGGAAAGGAGAAGAGGAAATCAGTGCTGTTGCCAATGTCCAGAGGTCTCCCCACGGCTGGCACAGGCATTAATTCCCAGGTTTTCACGAGGGCTGGAGGGTGCTGTGATGTGGAGAGATGTGATTAACACCTTAGCAGAGTGCTGGGAGAGAATCTCTCTCGTCTGCCCGAGCAGCTCAGTGGAAACTTGCAGGAAACAACAGAAACACTGGGAAAACAAAATAAATCCCCTGCCTCAGAGCACGACAGATGGGTCACCTCTGCTGCAGGTCACCTCGCAGAGCTGCTGCCAGCGTGAAGCAGGCTCAGAAATGTCAGTGGGAGGTAACCACAAAGCTGCAGCGTGGAACCAGGGAGCCTTTTGGCACCAATGTTCCAGGTTTTCATCCTGCCAGCCCAGGTGGGGTAACAGAGCTCCTCGCAGGCTACAGCACAGACACTGTCTGTTCTGGGGGCTGGCTGTAAGCAGCCTGCAGCTGCTGGGGGATGGATGAGGGACACAGAGGTGGCTCGGGGTTGCCACTTGAAAGATGGGACTGCAGATACCTTTAAAGAATGGTGCCCTGGGATTTGTTCAAGGCTGTGCAAGGAGTTTGTAGCAGAGCCAGGACCTGCATCCAGCTCTTCCCAGCGTGATGCCTTAAGAATAAAGGCGATCTTTCATCTAAATTAAAACCCCACCATGTTCCAGAAGCTTCAGGGCCTCTGTCTAATCTATTCACGCAGCATTCATCACCATGGCATCCAGGTGCCACTCTCCTCATCCCTTAACCTTGCCAGAGCCCGTCATGAATATTCCCGGCATCTTTTATGGGTTTCCAAATGAGCTGAACACACTCTTCCACTCTCTGCCTCCACCTCCACGGCACCCAGCCGGCCTGATAAACAACCCATCCGTTAGAAATATTTTAAAAAAATAAAGATAAAACGCCAAGAGGATTTCCAATGAGGAAATCTTGCACTTGGCCGTATTTTGGAGCGTCTCTGCTGCCCTCCCCATCAGAACTTGGGCACTCTAACAGCACGGCCTGTCACTGCTCAGCCTGCCAGCTGCATGAAATCAAGGCATCAGGCTTTTTTTAATTGAATGCATAATGAGGTGACTGGCAGGTTTAATTAACAAAACTCATCCTGCGTATGCACCTGGAGGTGAAAATAAGTTTAATCAAGAGGAGTTGGCGAGTGCCAACAGCTCTGTCATGGTTCCCCCTGCTCCCCCCCTCTTATTTTGGTTTGTTTCAACCAGGCTTTATATTTGCAAAGAAATGGCTCTGGGTGCTGATTAATTATCTATGCCCAAGATTGATGAGTTGTTGCAGCCTGCCTTGTAATGAGGGCCCCTGCTCCTGGAAAAGCTGCACTGGAAGCTTTAATGATCAGGCTGCCTTAGATAAACTACTGATGGCAAACACTCAGGGTGCCCGAATTACAGTAACCCTTGAGGACTTCATCCATGTGAGGAGAATTTGTCCTCAAAATGTGTTGGCTGGCACCTTATCAGCAAGGGAAGGTGGGTTCCTGGTGGAGAGGGTGGTGTGGAGCCTCCTCCGGAGTTAAAGGTTGAGGGAGAAGCCGTGAGGGGTCTGAATTACTTCTGGCTTGAAATGGCACCTTGGAAGGACCCTGGGTTGGTAAAAGGTCGTGGACAGAAGGTAAAAAATGCCTGAATGCCTTCCTTGCTGCTGAAGGCAAGGCAGGAGGATAATTCCCCGGTGCAAGCACAGCCTGTGCCATCCTTCCCCACAGCACAGGACACCCACACCACGTCCAGCACCCACCCCGGCCCTCCTGAATCCGCAAATGCACATCTGGGAGGGTGGAGCTGGAGAGCTGGAGCCCAGAGGTGATGGTGGGTGAGTGGGTGTCCCTTGCCGGGCTGGATTTGGACAGCTGGTGGCCCTGGGGGTGCTGCTGGTCCCTCACCCCTCACCCAGCTGGGGAAGGTGTCTCCCAAGCCGCGTTCTGGCAGAGGTTGTGGGCGTTGCACGGGGAGGTTAATGCATTCAGCCTGTCAAAATATTCTCCCTGCTACTCACCCACTTAACATGCCCTCTCTTTCTCTTGCCTGAAAAGGCATTTGCTATGGTGTTCTGATACATGGTCTGTGTTGGAGCTGTTACTGACAGCTGTTGTATGACTGCGGGAAGGAAATGATGACTCCCTAATGATAACATGTCACGGCGTGTCTCGCTGCTTTTCTTCTCCCCGAGCTGCACGTTGCTGCTGCCGCCGTCGCTGCACGTGCACTCCGCTGTGGAGCAGGGACGGGTGTGCCGTGCGCTGGGAGCAGGGAAAAATGCTCTGAATGCTTCCACTTCTGTCGATAATGTGGATAAAAAAATCTCCCCCTCTGCTCCTGAGGCCCCTCCTGGAGTTCTGGGTCCCCCAGTGAAAGAAGGACGTGGAAGTGTTGGAGCAAGTTCAGAGGAGGCCACGAGGCTGATAAGGATGGGAGAGTTGGGGTTGTTCACCTGGAGAAGAGAAGGTTTTGTGGAGACCTTACAGCAGACCTTACAGTCCCTTTTGTGCAGAGGGACTCTGCACTGGGAAATGCAACAAGACACGGGGGAATGGGTTCAAACTGGAATTTGGGTTAGGTTTTGGGAAGGAATTGTTCCCTGTGAGGGTGGGGAGGCCCTGGCACAGGGTGTCCAGAGCAGCTGTGGCTGCCCCTGGATCCCTGGAAGTGTCCAAGGCCAGGTTGGAGCAACCTGGGATAGCAGAAGGTGTCCCTGCCCATGGCAGGGGTGGGATGAGATGAGTTTTAAGGTCCCTTCCAACCCAAACCATTCTGGGGTTCCGTGGAGCTGTCAGAGGAGATGCCCTGTGTGGTAACCTGGCCTTTTGTACGTTGGGATGCTGCACATCCCAACATCCCATCCAGCTTTCCTTGGAGCTGCTGGAGCTCCAGCCTGCTCAGTCAAGGATCAGGCATTCAGAGTAAATGAGGGTGTGCACTCGGGGGTCCTGCCAGATTAACCTCTTATGTGACTTGCATGGCTTTTCCCCGATAAACTCTGGAAAATAAATCCATGAATGGCTGAAAGCTGTGGGAGAAGGAGCCTGTGAGACACATGGAGGAGCCTGTCCTGGTGGGCCACCACAAGCCCCTCTCTGCTGTGCTGCTGGGATCTCACACCTCCAGCCTTTGCAGGGCATCTTGTCACGAAAATCTAATGAGAAGTGACCAAAAAAAAATCTTCTACATCTGCTTTAAGGAACTTACTGGAGTGACAAGTGTGTTTAACCTAGATTTTAATTCCCCTGGTGTGGGAGAGTTCCTGTGCCCGGGCAGAAGGCCCAGAAGGGTTATGCATCATTTACAACCCCGCGTTCCAAACCAGGGGCAGGACGGGGGCGGCTGGGAGTGGAAATGCAGGTTCAGAATCCTCAGCTCAGCAGGAGCCCCTGTTCTGGGCAGGGGCAGAACCCAACTGATGAACAGCTTCTGGCAAGGGCAGCAGGGCTTGGTTTGCTCTTGCTGCCTGCTGGCACGACAGAGAAACCGTTCCCTTTCCCATGGCAAGTCCCAGCTGCTGTCTGCATGTCCCCTCTGAGCACCTCCCGAGCCATATCTGCGGGACTTTGAGAGGTTTTGGGGTCCCCTAGAGCCACCCAACAGGTAAAACTTCCCTCTGGGTGGTCCCTGCTGAATTCCTGTTTGCCCATCAGGGGGTGTTGCTGCTGCTCAGGGTAAAAATCTTCTAATTCTGGGCTATTTTAAAGAGAATCCTGAAATATCTGAACTAGGGAGGAGCAGCAGTGCCAACAGGTGTCTGGTGATATCTGGAGATCATGTGGAGGGTCAAACTGGGGCTCCTGGAGCTGGGAATTTGCTGAGCATCCCAGAAGGTCCCTGAGAGCGTGGCTGAGCTGCTTGTGCTGTAGCCAGGTTTATCATAGTCCTGAATGGAGAAATTCCCAGTAGGATCTGCTGTGTTTCCTCTTGTGAGGTGATCCTAGAGCCCTTTTCATCTCAGGATTTTGAAGATTGGAGGCATGTGTCTTGGGCATTTTTTTGAGTAGGAGTCAGATTTTGAAAGTGTTTGTCATGGTGCCTTTTTAGAACCACTTGAACGTGCTGTGATTCCTTGTTTTTGAACATTCCTGGCTCTGAGCTGCAGGACAGGCCAGCAGGATTTCTCCTGGACAATCTACCTTTGTCTCTCAGAAGGGATTTGTGTATTGCCTCTGGTTTAAGAGCATCAGCTTGCAGGAAGGGAAAAGGCCCCGTGGAAGTTGTTTCAACACCCGGTAGCTGCGACAGCCACAAAAACGTGGCCAGGCTGCCTTCCACCTCTGCTGCTCAGGGTGGTGTCTATGGGAACGCCTGCACATCCTCACCTCTCCAAGATCCACTCCCAACACAGGCAAGATCCCATTTCTGCTTCAATTTAGGCAGCTGTGAGAAAAAAACAGAGATTCCTTTCCCACTGCCACTGAATTTGGGATGAAATCCACCTGTTTGTAGCAATTCCACAAGAGCTCTGCACAGCACCAGCCTTGTTTTGTAGGAATGCACCTCTCTGTCCCACTGACAGGAATCGTTTGATGTCCTAAAAGTTGGTTTTCTTTCGGGATTGATGCCAGGAGCGGAGCAAAGGCGCGTTTCCCTTCCTCCCCTTTCTGCCGGTGGACGCATGGATGATCACACAAGAAGACGTGCACAGGGCGAGGCTTCCAGGCCTTTTTTCCTCCCCAGAATAATCTGAACACGGATCAGGTGGCTGGGAGAAGGGGAGAGCGGCTCTGGGGCAGGGCTGAGGAGCCGCAGCCACAGGAGGTCAGTGTTGCACTGTGGAAAAGGCAGCGAAAAGTCAGCGTGGCCTTGCAGGAAAACTTGACCCAGGAGGGGGAGGTTCATTCCTCTCGGGCACTTGTGGGGAGTTTTCCACGCCGCGCTCGGCAGAGCCCGGGGCTGGTGAAGGATGTGCGGCTGGAAGGAGCGGGGATGGGTCACAGCTGGGGCAGGGAAGCGGCGAAAGGAGCGCGGTGTGGATGTCACGCCTTGGGGAGCTGGGAGCAGACACTCGATGGCTCTGGGCTGGACCTGGGAGCTGCAGGCTTTGCCCTCCACGTGCTGGCCCCGCTTTTGGCCCATCTGGCCCCGTGCAGATGTTTGGTGGAGGAGCTGGAGCTCCTCATCCCGTGTCCGGCATCCCTGCGGCCGCGGCGCAGGTGGGCGGCTCGCCGGCAGCTTCGCTCCACTTATCAAGGCTTCAAAAGCCCTTCCGTGCCTGATCCCAGTCCCTCCTCCTGCGATTCCTCCTCCCGGGGTGGTCCGGGGGCAGGTTGGAGCAGGAGGCGTGAGGGATGCTCGCACGGCTGCTGTCGGGGCTGGCTGCTGAAAGGGGATTTGCATTCCAGGAGATTCCAAGGGCTGTGTCCAGCCGCTCTCTTCCCTCGGGGCTCTGAAATATGTTTTAAGGCCCGTTCCTAGGGAGCTCTGGCAGCCGTTTGATGTGGTGGCAGCGCTTTTAGAGAATGGCTGGGCCAGTGACAGAAGTGAAACTCGAATATTCTCCAGTAGGCTCTGCGGTTCCTTCATTAAAAACAGACAGATAAACAAACAAATTACAGCCCATTATGAGCATGTCCTTCAGTTCCTCTTCAAACAGCTTTTTGCTGTTTTAAAAAGCCTTAAATAAGGACACAGCTTCCCCAGTCTTGGCCATAAACTGTTGGCTTTAAGCTTTCCTTGTGCCTCTGGATCCGTTGTCTTTGCTGTCTTCGGAGTGTCTGATGTGAGCTTTTAATTCATTTGGCTTTTCCTGGTGAGAGGCTTCGGAACAAGATTCCTTGTGTGCAGTCTTTGATGTTACACCACAAAAATCTCTCCCTTTTTCCAAATGCTCTGCTGAACCCCCACTAAAAACAAAAGGAGAAAAAAAAACCCCAAGAGTTTCATGTGGCCAGGCTGAGAGGAAGTGGGGTGACCCATGGAAATGGTTTTTGTGTCCCTCACAAAGGCCCCAGTGCTACGGTGATGGGCTCAGCCAAAAGATCCGCACTCATTTGGGCAGGGCTGGGCTGCCCTTGCAGGCTTGGAAACATCACGTGAAACACACGGGGAAAATCCAGCCAGAATCTTTCCTCCTCCAAGAGGAGATAAAGGCCTGTTTTGCTTCCTCTGGCACTTGGTGGCTTCTGCTCTGCTGGCAGCGAGCTCCTGGTGTTGGGACTCTCCTGGCTCTCCGTGCCTCACATCTTTGCGTTGGGGCACCTGGGATTGCTCCTGCTCTTAAAGCTGAGGGAGAAGCATCGTCTGCACCACAGACCAAAGCAAAGCTCTCCATTTGCCCACTCAGTGTCCTCGCCTTTGGCTGCCTGAGGGGCTTTGGGACTATTTTGTTTGGGCCCCTGCTCATGGACGGAACCCAGAACAGGTGCCTTGGGTGCAGCCTGTGAATCCTCAGCCTGGTTAAAGGGCTTTGTTCCGGGGTGTTTGCGCAGAGGAGAAACCTATGCACTGACCCTTTTCAGGAGCATCTGATGCGTGCACCGTGATTAGAAAGAGTAGGGGAAGTTAAAAATAACCTGTGGAGGAGGCATTCTAATGAGCAATTATCATTCCTTTCCATTGACTTTTTGCAGCAAGACTCTCCATGTGTTTAGTCTTCTCCAAAGAACGTGCCAGATGTTAGAGTGAGTGACTTGTTAAGTCCCTGAATTCTGTAATTCTGTTCTCACTGGTGTTCTGAACCATTGTCAGGTTTTTTTTCTCTTTTTTTGTAACTATTAAAATAATTGGGCCCTGAACATTCTGACCTGATAACGCAAAAGAATCTTGGCTGGCTTTCCTAAGGGTCAGGATTTGTGAATAGAAAACTCGGGGAGGGTTTGCCAGAACAAAGAAATGTTTCTGCATGCAAAGATCTTCAATAAGTTAATCTGAGGTGGAATCATCTGGCTTCAGAAATTGTGCCTCCTGGCAAAATCTGACTTTTGCATTTCAACATCCTGAACTTTAGTCTTCAAGGAAGCTTTTGTGCTTGTGGGGCTCTGCTTCTCTCCCAAAAGAGAGCTCTTTAGAAATGATTGACGACGGGGCCGATTCCACCTTTGCAAAATTTTCATATGGGGGAAAGCAACGAGGAAAAGCAAAGGTCTCTTTACAAAGCCACCGGAGCCCTTTGCTGTCCCCGTTCCCTCGCAGGAATCTTAATTGGATTAAAATACAAATCTGTATATTGTGATTTTGCATGCCATGGATCCCACCCTCTTGTTTTTAGGCGCATTGGCCAAACTCAATGAAGTGCACGGTCAATGTTTGAGCTCTGCCTTTGGTGTCCCTCGGTTGGAGCTCATTAAGCATTCGGGGAATAATAATTCTGGGACTTGAACTTTGATCTGAGGAATCTGGGAAAGAAAGGGCCGGAAATTGCAGCAGCCTGATTAGCTACCCCAAGTTGATCAACTTTTCTGCCAGATGCAGGCAGAGCTCCCAGAGGCTCCGAGACAATGGTGGGGGTGAGGCAGAGCCGCCGCGGCCGTGTTGTGTCTGCGCTCCCATCACATCCCATTACTGTCTGCCATGCAGATGGCACTTTGAACCACTCCACGGCCAACCAGAGCCTTTGTCCAAAATACCTGCTTGGCAAAAAAAAAAGTGATAATAATTTATTTAAATTTTTTTTAAACCTTAAGTGTTTGCTGATTTTCACGCGTTTGCGAGTTGTGCGGTTTCGTTAGGGCTGGAAACATCGAATTATCTTGAGAAAACCTTTCCCTCAGAGCTTTGCCTGAGCTTTTCTTGAGCCTGGCTCTGAATTTGTGGGAATTTCAGTGGGACACTATGAACTACAGTGAGGCAAAACTACAGTGAGGGCTAGGCTGCATGTGCTGGAGTTTTACATGAGCAGTACTTTACTCCGCAGGAGGAAATTTAAGTTGGGGCATAAAACCTAAAGTTCTTACATTTGGAACAAGGCAGGGGTTGCCATGTATTTACATTTCCCCCCAAAATATCAGGAGAATCTCAGCTGGAATTCAAGCACGTGTTGTGACAACCCAAACTGGATGAGGAACCAGCTTTGGAGCTCTGCTGTGTCTGGCTGGGGATTTTCTGACCTTGGCAGCTGAAAATTCCCAGGTGTAACTGAGACAGGAGTGGAATGAAGCTGCTTCTCCCAGAGCAGAGCTGGAGACCTTCCTCCTTGGAAAGGAGGTGTCCCTGCCACCACCAGAATACCTCGATGATACTGGAATACTGACCCCTCCATGGCTGGAAAACCTTCCTGAATGTTGGTGCTTTTCCTCAAAACTTTGTACGCTCCGTTTCTGTCAAGAGACGCATCAAATGTCTACCTCGATATCCAAGGGAAGTAAATATCCACAAGCTTAGTGCCATGTTTCTGGATGCCTGGCCAGCTGGCAAAGCAGGAACGGGATGTGGAGCTTTTCCAGAAGGGCTTCTGATGAAGACAAATTTTTTTTTTCTTGTTCATGCTAGAAATCAAATACTAAATATTGTAGTTGAAAACCCAAATGATTTAGGTTCCAGCAGTAAGACATCCTGGTGCCTTGTGATTGCAGCGCTGTTTGATCCCTCTTTAGTCCCTCTCCCTGTCTCAGGCTCAGGGGTGATGCCTGGTCCATCACATGGAAATGTACTCAGGATGTTTTCCAGGAGGAAAATCGCTGTCAGAGCAAATAATATTGTTTGAAAGAAAGTTTCCTTTTCAAATGAGAAAACGTAATGCGATTTTGGCAGGCTCCCATCTGCCTCCCATTGCAGACACTCCATATTATGGTTGTGTGTAGCGTCGGGAACTGTCTTTAATGTGATTTTGGAAATTCTGTGTTGAGTGGCTGGGTCTCAGTTTTCATGGTGGAGAGGTGTCTCCTTGTCAGAGCGCCAAACATTCTGTCAGATTCCATGTTTTCTGTCCCTATATAAAGCTGAGCTCTGGTTCCAGGCTCGGTGACGGAGGAAGCTGACACTATTCCAACATGTTGTTCATATCCTGAAGTCTTTTAATTTCCCCTGGCTGCTGTTGCAACAGCACCATTTTGCTGAATAAATTAATCACAACCTAAGATTTGTTGAATATGAAGCCTCAAAACCCAGGTTCCACTTGTGGCTTGGAGAAAGCTGTTCCAGGGGGGTGCTTTGGCATTATTTTCCCCCCTCCATGGGTGAAACGGTTACAAGAACCTCTGCTATTGTTGCTCGAAAAAGTGGCTTCCTGTAAAAGAAAGTAATTTTTCAAATAGGAAACATATGGCTGGTCCCTAACAACAAAGTAATATTCAGGTGCTGGTGGCATATGCCTCCAGTCCTGTTACAGGAAGCTCTCTTGGAAATCTGGTGGCAGAGGCTTATCCACACTGATTTTCAGGAAGTGGCGTGGGGGGTTGGAATCTGAACCCGATATCAGAAATAAATAACATTTGCATTTTTAATTTCGCTGGGAGTTCTTTGCTGTCCCTGCCTTAGGGGTCTCTGCTGTGCATCCTCTGGGAGCTGTAATAAACAAATCCTGTGGGAGGGCTGGGGTGCTCTGTTTAATACTCACCTGAGGAATAAAAAAAACCTCATAATTTCATCATGAGAGCCCCTCTCAGGGGTTGGTGTCTCACATGAGGAGTGACAGGAAACGGGGGAATGGCTCAAAACTGAAAGTAAGGAGGTTTAGGTTGGATAATGGGGGGAAAAAAATCTTTACTGTGGGTGTGGTGAGGCCCTGGCACAGGTTGCTGAGAGAAGTTGGGGCTGCCCCATCCCTGGAAGTGTTCCCTGCCTCTTCCATGGCTTTTTGGGAGCTCCAAGAGCTGCTGGGGTCATGTTCTTTCGGAGCTACATTGCTCTTGTTGTGGTTCTCAACCTTACTACAGGCAGAGCTTGGACTGAACCGTAGCTGGGGATATTTTTGTCTTCCACTGCTGGCATTTTTGCTTCTAATAATTAATAATATTTACCTTTCTTTCCTTTGGGAGCCCAACTTTTCTTTCTCCTGGGTTTTGGCTGAAAACTTGAATTTTTACTTAATTACTGAAGTGGTGTTCATCATAGCCCAGATATTCAGGTCGCTTCTCAGCTTGAGCTTGGGTTGGGCTTGCAGCCCAAAGCAAAGTTGGTCAGCAGGAGCTGATGGGGATCTGGGGATTTGCTGTCCCAGGGAGATGTGCCAGACAAACCAGGCATGTGTGGAATCGGCCCCACTGGTGTGGGAATCACATGCCTTTGGTGTCAAGCCACCGAACTTCACTGTGGTTTTATGTTCCTTCACAGAATCTTGCATTCAGGGCTGTTCAGAGGGCTGCAAACCCCCCTTTCCCCCACCCTTGCCTTCATTATTGCTCAGTTACCCAATTAGTGCTCTCACACCTGCAGCTTCTTCATCTACAAACATGCCATGGCTTTAACCCTTTGGAGAGTCACAGCTGGAGAAATGTCAGGATGAGGAGGTGGAAAATCTCAGGATTTGGAGTGACTTTCGTGTCAAGAAGGGATGTTTGAGTTTGTTTTAGCCCTGTATTTCAGGAGCTGACACTGGGAGTGCTTTTTGTTTGGCAGAGAGCTCTGAGGAGGCAAATGGCTTTGACTTCCAGCATCAGGAGATAAATAGACAAGTAAGAATACCAAAGTTTTCCTAGTGGAGATCCTGAATCCTGTAGGAATCTTCTCCAGAGCTGCAGCAAGTTGCAAAGAGACACAACAGCTCGGCAGGATTGATTAAGTGCCTGCAACTCTGCGTCTAAGATAGTGCTGTAATAAAAGTGACAAATGGGGGAGAAGAGTGTGGCTGCTGGAAACTTAGCATGACTGAAGGAAAAAAATGCACAGGGTAATTTATGGGCAATGTAGAACCATCAGCAGGAGAGAGGGAACCTAATTCAGCCCGATTAATTAGGTATGGGACCGAAACCTTGGTCTTGCACAGCTCCAGCCATGGAGTCACTGAGGCTCTCGGAGGACTCTGACTGCAAAACCTTGAAATGAATTTTAATTGTTGGTTCAAGTCTCTGCCAGAACAATAACCAGGAAAACCCCTCTGGATGGACCTTGGGTGGGAATGCCACCATTATCAGAAGCTTCACCTGGGTGTTGTTCTGCGTGTCCGGAGCTGTTTTAGCACCGGGGTTTTAAAGAGCTTGTGCTGTTTGTGTGGGGTGGCACAGCCTTGTCCAGCTTTGTGTCACCCTGTCATCTCCAGAGGTCCCTTCCAACCTCTGGGCTCAGCTCTTCTGGGATTCTCTGCCCACCCAGACCCTCAGCAGCCTCTCCAAAAAGCTGCAGGGAGTTTAACACCCACCCTCCCCTCCCCGGCCCCATAAACACAGCGCCCTGCTGCTAACAAAGAGCTCTGGGCTCATTCCCCAGGTAATTTTTCCCTTCTCTCCGACCTTTGGAAGCACTAAAACCGTATGGGTGCGGTGGGATGGAGAGGGGAAACAGCAACACCTTCCAGCAAGAAAGAGATTCTGAGGGATACAGCCCAAAGAAGATGTTTTTATGGGGCTGGGTGAGGCTGCTGTGCACAGAAGGGATCCCGGCGCGCTGATAAGAGGATAATTTCATGTGATGTCATTCCCAGCACTCCACTGAGGCTCCGGGCAAAGCCAGTGTGGTCACCTAGGGGCAGGGGGGGAGGAGGAGGAGGAGGGCATCCCAGAACGGGAACGTTTTTACAAATACAGGAACAACCCCACAAAAACCCCGCGCAGGCTCTTCCTGCCCTGCTCTGCCGGCGGTGCCTGGCTTCGTGGGTGCAATCTCGGAGAGAGCCGGGAGCTTGTCCTACAAAAATGACTTGTTAGACAAGTCCAGCCGGAGCTGGGAGCAGGGGGAGGTGGATGCGAGGAGCCGGGGCGGAGGGGGAGCCTTGGAATGGGTTCAGGAATGACTGATGGGCTCCGCTGAAAATTTTATCCGACTACTACCTTATGGAAAAGGGGGGAGGGGGGGGCTGAGGA
>VZTI01004662.1:280607-343263 GCA_013397865.1 Struthidea cinerea | reverse complement strand
AAAAAAAAAAAAGGCAAGCAGCCTCTACCTCTCTCTTCTAATTCCCAGACAAAGGAAGCTGAAGCAGACACCCCAGACAATGGATAGTCCTGTCTCCCTTAAGCGTTTGCCTTTCTCAGCAGTTAAGGTTGAAAAAAAAAAGAAAAACCAACCAGAAAACCCTAATTGAAGGAATGAATTAAAAAGATGACCCCGGAAAACGTGGCAGCCTTTTTATTTGATGAGGAATCAAGTTCACAGTGTGTCAGCAGAGGTGCTGCGGTCCGGGCTTTTATTTGTTTCCTGGCAATAAGAACATTCCTTTTCAGCCTGATATCATCCTCTCATCTTCTCCCTCCCTCTTTCTATCCCTCTCTTCCTCGTCTCGCATCCTTTTTCCTTCCTCCCTTTTTTTCTCCCTCACCCCCTCGCCCTTTTTTCTCCTCGCTTGCCAGTTCAGGCATTCTCACATACATTACCCCTTCCTTTCATCTCCGGAATGACCTGAAATGACCTTTTGCCTGGCACTAGACGTGACTTAACTGATAATAGCAGATACTTGGGGGCCTCAAGCGGTGGCTTGTCTCGGCACGTAGAGGGAGGGGAAAGAAAGAAGAAGAAGAAGAAAAAAAATCCCTTTTTTTTTTTTTTTTTCCTAGGGAAAGCACGGGTTTCTCTTTGCAGCAGCGTTTCCTGCGAGGTAGCAATTAATGACACTTTGTGCTGCTCGCTGCCCGTGAGATAAAATCCTTCAAAAGCGTCCCCGGGAGTGTCGAGCCCGAAGCTGTTGAGGAGCAAAAGGAGGGGGAGAGAAATCTGTCTGCAAGTGGTTAAAAACTCCACAGCAGCATTTTGATGCCACTGGCTACTGGCGTTCTGCATTGCGTCTCCCCCGTCTTTGTGCTCCAAATACTTGTAGGAACAGCACAAATGTCCTTCTGTCTCCAATAATCGCCACTTTTAGGTGACTAATCTGGGCAAAAGGTTATTATTTGGCTTCTTGATGTCCCTTGAAGCCATCGCGGCAGAGATAAGATTGCAGCCAGCCCCGCTGGGGCTCTGATTTTTTAATTTTCACTATTTATTTGGATACTCGGCGAGGCTGGGTGAGTTACCACAGCAACGACTCTGAGTCTTGAACATGAAAGGGCTCTTATTGTGCCATGTGGTGCCTCAGAGATACAGAGAAAGAAGGAGGCGGGGAGGAGAATTCCTCTTTAGGGAAACAATAGCCAGACATTATGTGAACTTTTGGGGCTTTTATAATAAAGTTTGAAGCGGGGAGGGGGGGGGAAAAGGAGCTGCGGCAGTCTGCAGTGGAAAAAAAAAATGTGCTGACTTACAGGAGTTTGGGAAGAGAGGTGTTTGTGGAAATATTAATTAATTAAGTGGGAAGTAAAAGCTTAATGTATGTATTTGTATTTAGTTCTTTCCTCTGGCAGATCATTCAGATCAGGGCTCGGGGCAGAACCCAAGGTGCATTTAAAAAAAAAAAATTATTTAGCTTTATTTTTTGAACTTTGTTCTGCCCTTTCTCTGTCGAGAAAGCGAAAGGGGTGCCTGTTAGAATGTCGAGAGAGGTACCAGAGTGCAGCCTGGCTTTCATTGTCCCGAAAAACGGAGCGACTGCAGCTCCAGACAATGGGAAAACGTGGATAATGGGGTTACTAAAGGGTGCAGAGCAGTGAATGGCTGCGTGTGGGAGCAACTTTGGTGCAGGGGAGCTCATTAGTTCAGATTTTCTGCTACCTTGGCTGGGCCCAGGGCCACTCCAGTGTCCCTGTGTTGGGTCCCCGTCTCCCAGAGGGGTTTATTTGCTGCTGTGCTGAGCCCTGGCTTTGGCTTTACCCTCCCTGCGGGGCCAGCTCAGGGTGTCCCAGCTCCGTGGCGCACTCGGATTCCCACCTTGTGCAAAACTGGGTGCAAAGGTATCCCAACATATCCAGGCACTAATCCAAATTCCAGGCTGGCAGCACTTTGTGGGGGTTAACATCCTGTTTTCTCCTCCCCAGCTGCTTCGACTCTGCAGAACTCACGGGTTCTGGCACCTGTGATAACTCAGGGATAACCCATTTCCTTCCCAAACACCCTTTTGCAAGTCAAGTCGGATCTTTTTCTCCCAACTCCAGCTCCAGGCAGGGCCAGGGTTTGGGGTGAGGGCAGAGAGGGAGGAAATGTGTGATGGGGGAGCAGGGATGGACCTGCTGGAGATGAGAACTCTGCTGGTTCAGCTTCCAGGGCTTAGCCCGAGGTGGCAGGGAGGTGTTATCTGTTATATTGTGGTTTTCCAGGATGTGTTGGTGCTGGACAATCCCCAAAACTCCCTGTGAAACTCATCCACATCTCCCATGCTTGGATATCATTCATTTGGGGTGAGCCTGCAGCTTGCCCTGCAATTTCCACGCTTCAGTCATCACAACCGAGCAAAGTTCTTGGAGTTCCCCTAAAATTTCAGGGAAATGCCAGCTTTTGATAAAGGAAAAGGGATTTCACAGGGAGTTAGCATTGTTCCAGCAACTTTGAAACAACCCTGAGTCATTTCTCCAGTGCTTGCCATTCCTCTCTGCCCTGCGGCGTGCAAATCTTGGTGTATTAATTGTCAGTAAATTAAAATCAGATATAAAAGTATAAAAATATGGCTGAGTTAATATTATGGGAGTAACCGTCTCTCTGTGGAGTGTTTGGAATGTTTAATCTCATCAGCTGCTTCCAGGTTTGTCCATGTTCTGTGTATACATTGAATATTTGCTGGCCTGGAATATTTCTATAGCAAAATTCTTTTCCCCCACCATTGTGTGCAGTTTAGGAACATGAAATTTTGGATGATATTATGTAACTACTTGGGATTTCTTTCCCTCTCCAGGCACAAATTCAAACCCTTTTCTTAATTAATTACCTGGGTTTCCAGCTCTTCTTTTAAGAAGCCTGTTGCTAAATTGAGTGGATTACATTACTATTGCAGGTGGAGAACAGGGCCAATCATGGTTTATTGCCTGAAAAGCATCACTGCCTGAAGTGAGGATGATTGTACATTCCTGAGGAGGTGTGAGTGCCAGCCGTCTAAATGTCTCTGCAGCAGAAAAGATTCCTGGTTCCTTTCATTTATGGGGTGCCTGGAAGTTAGGCTGAGATCTGTCAGGGTAATACTGGCGCTAAACCTCCCTCTAATTCTCCAGCTACATGTGAGATTAAGGGGAAAAAGTTGGGCTAAATCTCTAATCTCTTTATCAATAAGAAAAAAAAGGATGAGGTGGAGAAGTGATTTGGCTTTGATGGCCGGTGAGGCTGAGGAAAAATGGGTCAGAAGGAGCATTTTGCTGACTGTTCCTATGCCAATGACACTTTAAATGTGCTGTCATCATCTTGGGCTTCCCTGTGGATGGACCAAAGGCCACATCCAGTCACCAAAATCCCGGAGTTTCCTGCTTTTCTCTTGGCACAGCTTCCTCTGAACACCTGGAGGCAGCCAAGAGGGAACACGGAACAGAAAGTGGAGCTGAGGCCACTCCAAAAACTCCCAGTCTGGATTTAATTCTGTGTTTGCAGAGTGTCTCTCACGGCAGGGCTACAGACACTGTGCAAGAGCAATGAGAACAGCATGTAGGGCATGGCAGAAATGGTTATAAGCAGTAAATTGGCCTTTTTTACTGAAAAGATGTGGGTGTGGCACCTTGAGGACACGGTTTAGTGGCGAGCTCAGCAGTGCTGGGTTAAGGGGTGGACTGGGTGATCTTGGAAATTGATCATTTTCAATCGAATTGATTTTATAACATAGAAATGCTTCTGTACAAATGCACAGAATGAACCTACGAACTCCTCATACACGGGCTTTATAAATGGAGAAATAAAGAAAGAAATGAAAGGACAGAAAGGGACGGGAGCCGAGTCCCAGCAAAGGAGGGAGCCCACAAAACCCTGCAGCTCACTTCTTTCCTGATATGGAACCCCCTCCACGCTCTGAGATGTGGAAGCTCATTCCATGTCAGACACCCAACAGTTGTTTCCTCTTTAATCGATTGCTTAACTCCTGCAAGTTACAAACACCAACAATACAGGATTTAGATAAGCGTGGGTTATTAGGAAATCTCTTCAGAAACTGTGGAGTAAATCAAGCATGTGGGAATGGCTGTTAAAAGCATTTGTATTGCTCGGTAATTTGAAAATGGAGAAACATGAAAAGGAAATGATGTCCACAGCGAGTTGGAGGGGTTTTTGCATCTCAGGAGACGTGAGCTGGAAACTGGAGCGTTGCTTAAGAGTTCTGACCCATGAAAAGTTGTGTGTCCTTCCAGCTGGCAGGAGAACAGCAGTAACTGTGTGAGTGCTGGCCCTGCCTTGCTGAGTTCTGCAGCTTTTGGGAGAGAAAGGAGAGGAAAAGCTTTGAACCCCCTCTGCCTCTCCCCTTCCTGCCCATCCTGCCGCATGGGATGCGATGTGGAGTCCGGCTGGTGCTGGAAGCTGGGCTTCCTGATGGATGTTCCCATCATTTCCATGAATTCCCATCCATAACCTTGAGCACAGAGCTGCAAACCCTCATCTCTGGGTGGGAGCAGGGGTTTGGGATGTTAGAAAGTGAGGGCTCACTGCCTGTGCATTCCTGCACTTCACCCTCTGGAATACAGAACTCCCGACTGGACTGGTCCAGCTCCCAGCAGAGGTGCTGGGGGTTGGCTTAGCAAGGCCAGGATGCAAGAACAGCCAATCCAGCAGCTCAGCTGAGGGGCAGGCAGGCAGGCTGAGCATTCCCAGGGCCTGGAGAATGATCCCCACGTGCCTTAAGGAACCAGCTGGAGCTGGGAAGTGTTGAGGGAATGCTCTGTGAACCGAGGGTTGTGGAGCAGGATGGGATCTGCAAACTGCAGGTTCAACCTCGGAGCAAAACTTGGGCTGGAGCTGAGAGCTCTGCATCCCTCTGGGCTGCACGAAACACGTGGGCACTGGTGAGACAGGGGCATTCACACGCAAGGAGGCTCTGTTGGGAATTATTTCCCCCTGGAAGTTGCAAACAGAAGGAAGATAAGCTGTGAATAAAGAAGGAAAGCAGAGACTTATCCCTGAATTTATTTTCCTTTATTTTATTTAGGAATTATTTGCCATGAGAGGCTCTGGCTGGAGCTGACTCTGTGCTCTGCCTGCCTGAGGAAGGTGTGCTCTGCAGAACAGATCTGAAAGGTCGCTCATCCAGGGAGAGGAAATGGGACTCTGGAGCCGAGTGCTGACACTCCCTTGGTGAGGGGGAATGCAGGTGCCAGTCCCTGCTCCAAGCACTTTCTTTTGGATTGTCCCACGGCTGTTTAATGCAAAGGAAAGAGATTTATTGTTGAATTAAGCCTGTAGCGTTTCCAAATACGTAAGTGATAAATACCTGCCTGCAAAGACGCTGCATTTAAAACGTGCCTTCACTCTTTACCAGGAATTTCTGCTGAAGTTCACAACAGAAATCTGTTTTCAACCCCACTTTGCAACTTCTTTCTTTTCTTTGGCACATTTTCTCTGCCTGAGGTACCTGAAGTGCTCTGATGGCTCAGCAGAGAGGTAAATGCAGCATCTCCTTGTGCATGGAACAGGAATGCCAGAGCACCATCCACGGCTCCTGCTTGGTTCAAACTGCAGCTTAAATAGCTGGGCTTTTCCTCCTGATGCATAGGTTACACTCATTAATGATTTTAATTCAATTGCATAAATTCCTTGCATGCTGGCAGAAGAACAGGTCCCCAGCAGAAGTATGTGAAGCAGTCTGGAGTGGTTTTTCCTCTCCTACTCTGGGTATTATTTGTTTCTCTAAACCTTATTTGTATGTAATTGTTTGTTCAGATGTCAAAAAAAGCTACAAACACTTTACCACGAGGTGTAGCACTCAGCAGCAAGAGTTGTAGTCCTGCTGACTCTTTTACAGTTACGGGTTTATGGCAGGAACACATCTGAGAGTGGTTTCCAGGTAAATGCCAGGCAAAGTTCTGCTTGACGGAGATGTTGTGGGTATTGATTGCATTCACCTCTGTAACAAATGAAAAGCTTTCACTCCTCTGGTAGGCACCAAGGCAGTTACTTCAAGGTCTCTGGTGATCTGGAGCTGTGTGAATTCACCCAGACACCTTAAAAACGTTACCATCACTGAAAGAGCTCATCAAAAGCTTAAAAACCAAAGTGTTATGTGTGGTGCACGTTTAAAGGGATGATGCAGCCACAGAGACAACAGCATTTGCAGGACAAGGGACTTTTAAATTCATGGGACACAAGACAAACATCCCCTGCCACTCGCTCTGACCCTGCAAAGTGCTTAAATGGGATAAGCCACGTTTCCAACAGGCAAAGAAAGGATAAGGGAGATATTGAGAAGAAAGGAGAGTACTTGGAATAAATCAGTGACCAGGCAGTGGCTTGAAAAGGCAGGGACTGGTATTTGACAGAAAAAATCCTCAACAAAGAGTAGATGCATTCAGGTGAGAGTTAAAAATCAATTGATGCAAGCTAAAGCTGTTTGGGAATTTCTGGATATAGAAATTTCCATAGTGAAGGGTCAATATATCCAAAATCGAAGCCTCCATCTCAGTTTTAACGACATTTTCCAGGAGCTCGTTCAGGTGGGACGATAAAGAATCCTGCTTCCTTTTTCTGTGGTCAGATAAAATACTGTTACACCATACCGAGATCGTTCCAATCGAGGTGGTCACGTTTAAAATGCTCCATCTGGGACCACCTTGGCTCATGGGGGTGCTGGGTGGCTCCTGCAGAGCTACAGGATTCGGGGACCCCTGAATCTCAGCTGTTCCTCGGGGGAAGGCTGTTGACTCCCACATTGTCCCACATCTTTGCAAAGTGCTTTAGGAACCCTGAGCAAAGGCAAGGTTTTATAACCCTGGGGGTGCGGGAACTTCAGCGAAATCTCACTCAAAAATCAGACACTGCTCTGGCTCTGTTACTGTGAATCTCCAGAATGAAGGGAGGGAATTACAGCGTCACCATCCCCCCTAGACTGCGAGGAGTTAAACACCGTGTCAGACGCAGAAACGCAGTAGGAAATCCAGAGGGGAGCTCAGCAGTTCTCCCAGTGCCGCAGAACTTGCTTTGGAAATCCTCTCCACTGCTCTCACCTCGCAGCCCTGCCCACGCTGGCAGCCTGGGCTCCTTTTGTTGCAGAGCCAGAGCTGAACTCACCAGCGACTTGGAGTGGAAAAACTGAAATGGATCCGCTCGATTCACGGGGATGATGAGCTTCCTGTGAGGAGCTCTTGGAGCTGGGATTGAAGGCAGGCTGTGCTGACTCTCAGCCCAGGGAGGTGATTAAGGACGTGGCTATTAGTGCCTCTTTTACGCCTCAGCTCTGTTGTGGTGCCCATGGACAGCTGGCATTTTCCTCTTACAGCCCTGCCCGTGCTGCCAGCTCCTGGGAAGTGCTAAGTCTGGAGGTTTGCATGTGGGAATTCCAGGTTGATGTCCAAATTCTGGCCTAGGGTGCTTAATTTAGGTTGGGAAAGTCCATCAGAGAAGTGAGCAGTTGCCTTTCAAAGAAATCTTCCAGCTTTGCTAAGGTTGTAGGGTCATAGAGGCCAGAAAACCAAACTCCTGAGCCTGGTCTGGGTTTTGTAGAGCTGGTTGGATTTAGGGTCCAGTCTCATTCCTGTGCCCCTGTGATGGCTGGAAAGTCCTGCATTTTGGTGCTCCTGGTGGTTGTTTTCTGCTCTAAACTTCACGTTCAGCTCTGATATTCTCTGCAGTATGTTCTGCTCAGCTGAGGCATCTCCACCAGGCTGGGATTAGGCACCAGAAAACTCTTTGATCCTGTAGGGATTGACACACAGCAAGTCCTTTTATGCTGGCAAAAACACATCCAACCCACTCGGTGCAATAAACTGCCTTTTAGCTCTACTTGATCAGAAGCAAAACCCTAAACCTTGTTGCCTTATACCAGAAATTACAAACAAATCTTGATTTTTTTCCCCTCTTTTTCTTCTTTCTTTGCTTCCCTTCTCTTTTAAAGTATCATGTCTCATTGAAACCGAGCTGTTTTCAGCAGCACAAATGATGCAGCTCAGCTCCTTCAGAAGAATTGCACTTCAGCATCTCTCCACAAGTATTTATCACAGGTACCTGTGCACACAAAACATTTAGCCTTGAGACAGCTCTCTCCTGAGAGAGGAGAAAGATTAAATTCCCTGAGCTCAACACTGCTGCTTGTGCAGTTTGTCTTTTTCTCCTCCTTCCATCAACTTTATTTTGCCTGGAATATAAGAGCAGAGGTTGTCACAGGGAAATGCCCGCTGTCATTTATTACCCTACAACAAGACACTGAGAAAAATCATTGTTAATCTGATTTGTCAAACTGAGTTGAATCCCCTGGAATTTTGTGGCTGTGGCTACACCTTTCCTGCATTATTTGCTGTGTCAGCTTTATCACAGCAACCTTTGATTACTTTCAATCAGGGAATGTGAAGTGCCTTGCCCAAAGCTGTGTGGAAGCTCAGGGGGTGGTGGGACAGCCTTGGGAACTGCTCTGCTTCCTGCTCTGTCCTTGCACCAGCTCCAGAGTTGAACTCTCCTGTACTTTAACATTTAACGTGTCTGGATTACCTGCTGCACACTGGAAAATGTGCCAGCTACATTTGGTATTCCATCAAATTAATGCAGCAAATCCTTCTCGATTTCAGCAGGTCTCAAGGTTGGAAGACATATACAAATATATGTGTATATATATATAAACATAGATGTAAATATAAATATACAGTTAGTTTGGTAAATTTTTGTACACTTCACACACTTCCACTCCGTTTCTCCCCTCTGATTCTGGCTGCTGGGGGTTTGACCAGAGAACCTCTTGAGCAGGATACGCAACCTCAGTTTCCTTAACTGAATTCCCAACAGTAATGGCCCCGAGGTCCTTTTGAGTCAGACTTTGCTTTGCCTCTGGAACCAGCTCTGAAGGTCCCTCCTGGGCATCCTTGGCTCTCTTATCTGGCGCAGTGACAGGATCTCTTGGGGACAGCTGGGGACACACCTGAGTGAGTTCTTCCACTTGTCCATAGGAATAAAATCTCCTGGGTCACTTCTTCCCTCAGTGCAAGGTTGGGATAAGCTTTGCTGGAGCAGCAGGGCCAGCTCCACCCCCCACAACAGCTCCAAAAGTCACCCCAGTTATTTCCCACCCCCAAACGCCCAGAGCCTCTCCTGGGGCTGTTAAACGAGCCTGGAAAAGCCGGGATGTTTCTCCAGACGCTCACAGGCAGAACATGCTTTTTGCAGTTCCAGCAGGAGCCCAGGAGCCCAACTCCCGCTGAAAACCAAGAGATTTGAGGCTTCTGAGTCACTGAAAGCCTTTTGAAAAGCTCTTCTGCGGCCAAAAGCGAACATGACAGTTCAGAGGACCAGAAACCGAGCCCCACCCTTCAGAGCCTTGCTTTAATTTGTCCTTTCCCACCAAGAATCGAAGGATGGATGGATCTGAGCGCTGAGAACAGTGGGGAAGCAGACAACATTCCTGGGGAAATCCAGTTTTTTTCCCTCTGTAGTGCTTCCAGTGGCCACAAGGAAGCACGGACAGGTAGGGCCGAGCTCGCCGTGCTGGCACATGCAGCAGTGCCTGCTGCTTGCATATGGTGGAGAAATCGGGATGCGTCTCCAATCCCTCCGGGCAAAGAAGATGCTGTAAATAGCATGGCCGCGTTTCAAGCTCTCGCAGCACAACGGGAAGCAATCCAGGCTTTTCTGGTGTCAGGAAGGAGAGCAGGAACGCGTTTTATGCGTCCTGGAGGGGAAAAGAGGGAGGCAAAGCTGTCCCAGCTGGAGCTGCTGGCTCTGGGAGGGGCAGGGGTTGGCACTCAGCATCCGAAGGAACAATGGTCCCCTCCTGGATGTGGTGCCCGTGCTTGGTGGGCTCTGTCTCACCCCGGGCAGCGCTGATGCCACGCCAGAGCCCGTTCCAGGTCTGCGCCCCAGGGCACAGCTCTGCTGGTTAAACAGAACCTGTGGGCAGCAGCCCAAACCCCGAGCAGCTCCTCTGGCCAAAGCTTGTGCTGCTCCTTGGGGGCTTTTCACTCCCCCAGCGCTGCTCCTGACTCATGGATGCCGGGTGGAGGCTGCGTTCTCCTCTCGCTGCTGATGACGGTCCATCTGATAGCTCCTAGACATGGGATATTGCCCTTTTTTCCTGCTCTTTTCCATCCTGCCCAACTTCCTGCCACTTATTGCAGAGCCCAAAGGGTGTTTAAGCACCTCGGTCATTGAGTGGAGTTACCTGTCCCAGCTGCAGAGTCACAGGTAGGACCAATCCCAGTTTGAAATGAAATGACTCTCAAAAACATGTAATTTGCGTGTCAGAACAGAGCATACATGTATCTATATATATANGAGTGGAGTTACCTGTCCCAGCTGCAGAGTCACAGGTAGGACCAATCCCAGTTTGAAATGAAATGACTCTCAAAAACATGTAATTTGCGTGTCAGAACAGAACATATATATATATATTTATTTAATACATAAAAGATATATTTATTTTCAGATGGAGATATAAGCACATTTCTGAGCTCATTTTGAGGTGCAGCCACCCTAACTTTGGCATCCAGTGGTCCATATAGTTTCCCCCGAATAACTCGGAGAAGAGTTTTGTGGCCTCGGATGCCCTAGATGATTTTCCTTCCAGCAGGAAAACGGGAGGGAGCGTGTTTTCCACTTGGACACGGGACCCGTCTGAGAGCTGGGCCAGCGCTGTGCTAAATAAATCATCGTGCCAGGCGCTCCTGGGTAATTAGGCATGAAGGGAATCAGCAGTCTGCTCCCCCCGGTGTGTGACACGCACGGCACATTTGCCATGTGCCTGCAGCTCCCAGGCCTGGGGGATCCACCAGGAAAACGCAGCCGGCAGCCCTGGGGTGCTGGGGAGCCGCGGCAGCGGCCGTGGGAGGATGGGATTTGGGATTTGTGAGGGTGGGATTCCGGGCTGCAGCTCGGATGTCTCGCGCAGTTCTTGTGCGGGTGGCAGGAGGGCTGGCACGCTTCAGCTCTGGGGTACCCAGGGTCACACCGTGCTGTCCCCCCAGCCAGGTGCCACCCCAGTGTCACAGCACGGTGCTCCAAAGGTGCTTCACTGCTGTGCCCTGCTTCTGGTGGCAATTCAAGCTCGAAGAATGCACATCTCTTGTTCATCCAGCTGGGCTGCAGGAATGGTGATGGGAGGAAAGAATTCCTTACTCAGAGGGTGCTGAGGCCCTGGCACAGGGTGCCCAGAGCAGCCGTGGCTGCCCCTGGATCCCTGGAAGTGTCCCAGGCCAGGCTGGAGCACCCTGGGATAGTGGGAGGTGTCCCTGCCCATGGCAGGGGTGGGATGAGATGAGCTTTGAGGTCCCTCCCAACCCAAACCATTTTAGGACTCTCTGAACAACTGAGGGACACGAGGATGTCTAAAATCACCACTCTGTGTTTAAGCCTTGAGTCCATCAGTTCAGAGCTTCAGGGTAAATCCTTTCAGTCCCTGTCCCCCTGCTCTCCATGTCTCAGCCTCAATGAACACCTGATGGGTTTAGTTCTTGGTACATCCCAGAAAAGCTTCTGAGATGGTCCAGGGGAGATAAAATTCCAATTTAGCTGCCTGTTAGGAAAGTCCCCTGTGAGGGACTTTATGCATCCAAGGGGAACTAGGGACTTTCCTGACCAAAGGAAAGCTTTGGGATGTGAAGTGGAAACAGCAAAGGGAAAAGCTTTTTGGTTACTGCGTTTGGGTTTAATTAGCCTGCCATGGCTGCTTCTCCAAACCAGCCCAAAACTTTCTCTGGGGTTTTCCAAAACCTCTTCAGGCTCTGTGCACTGGAAATGCAGCACAGCTTGGTTTTGTCATGTAGGATTGGGACTTTTCCTTTTATGATCCTGAAGGAAACAAGGGAGACCAGGGATGTGTGGGCAAGGAAACAATTTTTTGAAGAAATGACATCACTTGGCTGCACTTAGGAGCAAAGTGGTTCTGAACTGTATTAGTGTGAATATATTCCCACTGTGCACTGTCAGAATTTGCAGGCTCAATTGGGTCTGTGCTCTCAAGGTCTGGGCCATTTGGATTCCAGAAATTTAATTTCTGTCGTGGTTTGTCCTGCTCACATCAGGACCCGCAGCCCTGCGGAGCCTGGCTTTGCTCAGACACTGAGGTCATGATGGAGTTTTAACCTATTTTAAAATTTAGAGGCCTTAGAGTGTAATGTCCCATGCAGTTGTGACTGGGATTAGTGCTCCTTACCCTGACAATATTATGGCCTGTGTTATTTAATTTCAATTCTTGCACTTGGCTGTTTCCCTGATGGGGCAGTCAGGGCCAGCAGAGACTCCAGGACAAAAAGGCTCCATTTCTGCTGCTATTGTGGAGGAGAATTGAGACGTGAGAGCGAAGTGGAACCTCCAGGAAAAACTGGAAAGCTTGAAACACAATGAAAAGCTTTAAAAACAACCCATGCAATTTTGCAGAATTGCTTCTCTTCAGCAATTCCCCGTGAATTTNNNNCCTCGCACAGGCGGGGGGTGGGGGGGGGGGGGGGGGGGGTGCTGCTGTGCAGGGTTCAGGCACAGCAATGGTGTAAATTGCAAATTGAAGTGCCAAAACCAGTCTGGCCTGTGCAGGTCACTGGAGTAGACACAGCTCTTGCCTGAAAGCATTTGTAATCTAAAACCCCGGCGCTATTCCCACTGGAGGTAATGACAAAACTCCATGTGATTGCAAACGGAACAGGATTAGACCCTAACTAAATAAAAGGAGCTTTTCTCTTTTTTTTTTTTTTTTAAGTCACCAGATACTACTTCCCGACGACAAATTCAAATACCTTTTGTTCAGGAGCCCAAGAACCGAGTTTAGTCTGGAGGAAAAACCAAAACTTCTTTCCTCGCTTTCAAGCAGGTTTGGAGAGACAAGATTTGAAAGAGAATTCCCATCTGTTATTGGAGCATTTAATCATTCTCTAAAAGCCAGCGCAGTTTTATTTTCTCTGGGGAGCGAGCAGCATTAGCTGAGGCATAAAGCAAACTCCACCAAGTGTAGAAAAAACTCACCCTGATGTCCTGTTTGACAAACTGACCCGCGGGTCACAACCTGAGTTTATTGATCCGTGGGGCCTTGTCTGGGTGCCAGGCTTGTTTTCTGGACTTTGGTTTCGGCTGCATTCCTCGCTTCTCAGAGAGGGGGTGTGGATTTCTGCGAGGAGTAACCACTGGGAAGGAAGTAATGTTCATTAAGCGTGCAGGCGGTGCAGGACGAAGCATGCTCAGTGCGAAAAGCTTCGCTGCCGTGCCTGTCAAGCCCGAGGTTTTGAACTCGTTCCAGAAATGCCGGATTTACTTTGCGGGAGGAAACAGCACCTGGCTGGGCTGCGCTTCTCCCTTCCCTCCTCGGAGGAGTGGAACCAATGTGCTTTTGATGCCGGGTGCCTTCCTGCGAGTGGGGATCTCGCCCTGGAGAAGGAGACAAACTTTGCTACCTGTGAAACGAAGACTGCTTAGGTCAGTACGAGGGGGCGCAGAGGAACTTTGCGAGCAGCTTTTGTGACTTTTGAACTCCCTCTTTCTGCTCTCCTCTATCCCTTCCCGTCTTGAGCTGAGCTGAACTTTTGGGGGAAAAAAAAACCAAAAAAAGTTCAGCAGCTCCCTGCTTGTTTGGTCTCTCTGCCGAAGGTAAACTTGGTTTAAGTGAAAACAGCCTGAGTTTGCTGGGAGCTGAGCTTAACTTTTGAAAACTCAGCTTGCTGGTAGAACAGAGATTTGTCTTCTTTACTCTTTCTTCTCTTTCTTCCTTTTTTTTTTTTTGAGTGGTTCCTATAAATGCAGTCCTGGGCTTCCAGCATGTGTTTTAAAAGCCTGTTCCCCCCTTTCTCTCCCCGCCCTCTGCCTTAGAGCTGAAAATGAGACTTGTTCTTGAATAATAAACTCTGTGTTATCAAGCAAATCTTGTGGCTTGTTCATGTGATTGTTCCCAGTCCCAGCATCGATGGTTTTTTTTGCCTTTTAATACATTTTCCAGTTCTTTCTGGAAAAGGAATTGCAAAACTGTTAGCAGAGAGGTGAGAGAAAGCAGTTTTAGTTGGTAACTAAATTTTACTCGGTGGTTGAATTTTTAAGCTTTTCAATTTTTAAGTGCTCTCTACTTTCTGCTTTTAAAAGCATATTTAGGACTTCTGGCTCTCGAGGATTTGAAACATTCCCAAACTTAGAATGGGAAAAGAGAAGTTTTCTTCTTTTTGGGAGACTTTGTGCTGCCTAGTGGAGATTTTTCTGAACATAGGCCAAATGGCCAAGAAACAAAACGACCACTGAATAAGAAGTGAAATGGACTCAAATAATTAGAAACTGCCTGTAGTTAATGATTGTTTGAAGTGGGTCAGAAACATTTGGCAGCTTCTGGTGTTAAATTTTGTCCTCGGCTATACTTGGGAGTGGTTATGTGGCTTATCAAAAGTTGGGATTTAAGTTTGTATGTTTGAGGAGGGGGTACAGACTTGGATATTTGAATTTTAGGAACTTGAAAGAAATTAAACACATACAAGCGTGAAATCCTCGTGTTTACAAGCCGCATATTTATTATTTCGTTGTTGCAAGCCGGGAGTTATCCCATGCAGAGGATCTCAGTAGGAAAAAGGGGACAGAGCAGGTATGATGAATGGAGGATTAGCAGTGGGAAATATCTTTGCAAACTCCACGGGTTTTGCTGCTGCTCACTGAAAACAAAACTCTGCACAAAGCCCTGTGTGCAGAGGGCAGAGGAGGAGTGGGTTTTGCTGGCTCTCCCGGTGGATTCCCACTGGGATTACCTGCCTCGTGCCCGGGGAGGGATGGGGAGCAGCCAGGCCGGGCAGGAGGAATCTGCAAATACCCAAAGCTGGAGCTCTCTGATCTTTCCGCACGTTCACCCCCTGAGATCCAAGGCAGCTTTTTTGATGAGGGAAGGCTGGGGAAATGTCTTTGCCTTTTGATTTGGGGGCCTGGTGGGGACCGTGGTGCTGCAGATGGACACGGTGTGGCCGCAGGGCTCTCTCCCCCCTGTACATTCCAGCCCTCCATTTCCTGGGAAATGGGGAGGGTCTTTTGCGAGGCACTTTGCATATTTCTGGCAGAAAAAAAATGCCTCGTGCTTTGAGAGATAAATAAACCCAGGCTGCAAAGATGCACATCCTCGTCTGAGTTTTGAACGCGGACTTTTGGCGCCCCAGATTTATCCCAGCTCCAGTGGCAGTGGAAAGGCGAAGCATTATCCTCGTCCAGGCACAAACAACGTGGCCTCCCCCATTGTTCCTTTGCAGGTATCCAAGCTGCAGAATCCAGCTTTGTATGAACCCACTTCACGTGTAAAATTATCAGTTAGGACAGGAAATATTTTGGGATTATTTGATTTCCCTTCCTAGGGTTGAGATTTTTACAATTTATAGGGTTTGCAGGAGTTGGAAGTGGAAAACAACTCTTAGTCCGTGGAAGCCAGACTTTAACCAGAGATGTGGAATAGTCACATCTATTAAATGAATATCAGCCAGATTTTGGCCAAGAAACCATTTAGTCTTCTGTCCTTCTTTGTTTTCATCCTTAAATATAGATATATTTCTTCCTCCACCTCCCCAGGTATTCGCAAGGCAGGTCTGCTCCTGTTCGTTGGTTGCATTTAAATCCTTCTTTATTTCTAAAACAAGGGAGGGGAATTCCACAGTTCCTGGAAAGGCCCAGGTCTTTCTAAGGTTTCATTTACCATTTCTGAGGTTTCATTTACCATTTCTAAGCTTTAATTTACCTCCGGAGTGGAGCAAACCATTGCCAGTATGTGTAACCTCATTTTCTGTCTTTCATTTTTGTGCTGAATCCTGTTGTTTTGAACGATTTAAATAGGGAAAAAACCTCATGTGTCTCTCCAAAGTTCCATGTATGGTTTTGCTCCTTGATGGAGATGCCTCCATCTGAATCCAGCCACAATCAACAGGCAGAGGTGAGATTTGGATGGAGGAAGCAGGAGGAGAAGAATGGGCTGGATTCCCATCACTTTGAGCTGCGAGGCTGCCTGCCTTGGGATGAGCAGGGCAGGAATCTGGTGCTCTTGGAATTCTGGAGCACTTCCTCCAGGCAGCTCCCAGTGCTCACACACCCTTCTTGTTTAGAAGATGGGGATTGCTCAGAGCGTTTTGAGGATCAGGATGTCAAGACCCATCGAAATCAGCTGGCTGAATCCCTTGGAAAAGGGAGCCAGCCGGGATGAGGGAAACAGCCCCCACGTGGGTGTGCCTGTGCTGGGTCATTCCTGACCCACAGATGCTCAGTGTGATCTGTGCAGATAAAGGTCCCTGTGGTTGTTGGGATGTTCTCCAAGGAACAGGACTTTCTGTTTTCTGGAGCCCAGGGAAGCGTAAAACAAGGGATGATTTATTTTTGAGGAAGCTGCCCTAGATGAGGACGTGACATCTCTTTGGAGGAGGCACTCATGTCTCTGTTTTCCCATTTGCTGGGTGGAAGTGCAAAGCTAAACCTGCAAATGGTGCCGCAGGCAGTGTTTGAGGTATCTCAGGCAGAAATGTGCATTATCATCACCCTCTTGTCCTCGAGAAGAACCAAGGAACAGCAGGGCAAGTCACTGGAGGCTCTTCTGCCTAATGTCTAACCAGGATCATGAGCCTCCAAACACTCCCGGGAACATCTAGAATGGGCTTCTTTCCCCACCTTCCCTGTTCCCAGGACGAGCACACAGAGGTTGTTGCAGGGAATGAGCCATGGAGGAGTTGGAAACCTCTGATGTGGCTAAAAGCATCTTTACAAGTTCACGATAAACCCTTTTCCCTCAAGGTGTTGAATTCACCCCGATCTTTCCTAAAAGGCAGCGAGGTGTTGCAGGTGCTGCTGCATCATTCGAGACATGGGACAGTGACTGTGAGCAAATTCCTGGTGTTAATGGTGAATTCCTCCCTTTGTTTTCGCAGGTAGCAGTGGAAATGAAAGCAATTCTATTTCCCACGTTGCTCACAGGCTGCACAAGTGTAAGTACAAACACAATTTATTTTGCCATAGGTGGAAGTGTGAGTCTAATGATCAAAGCACCAGACACGTGTTAACGTTGTGCGGGGTTTTTAAAAAAGCAAACAAACAAGGAGGTCGGGGGAACGTTCCTTATTTGACATTTTCCTGCTGGCTTTGCAGAAAATCAGGGTTCGTTTGGATTTAGATCCAGCTGTGTTTGGGCCCAAGTTGTCTCTGGAGAAGTCTAGGAGGGACAGGAGAGGAGAAAAGCTTTTAGCTCTGTCTATTGAGAAACCTCCTGGGTAGCAATTTCAGAAACTCCTGCGGGACTGAGAAGTTTAACTCCTATTTTTAGAAGTATTGTGGGAGCTTAAATCAGGCTTTAAAGCTTTTAGGAACCTGGAAAGGCAGGTGGGAACCCCATGGGATCTGTGAAGTGTCTGAACAGGTTCTGAGCCTCACTCTTAGAGTTAATACTTAACTCACCATAGGGACATCAGCAAAACCCACTTGACTCCTGCATCAATCTTCCCATATCCAAATCCTTATAAATCTTCCATCTCCTGATTTCAGAGGAACTGGGATTCAGAAGTACTGAAGCCTGAGTTTGAGGCTCTCAGTGACTTTGAATGTGTTACCCATTGCTTTCAAATCACAAGTGAAATTAAGGAATGCGACACGTATTTCAGTGTCTGTTGGTGCCCCTTTTTGGAGTTCACCGAAGTTCAGGGGAGTTTTTTTTTTGTTTGAGGCAACCCCTTGAAAAGGTTGGAGAGTGCTGCAAAATTTAAGCTGAAGTTCAGTGCAGATTCTGCTCTCTGCAAAAAAGTTTTGAGAGTTGCAACCTGGGCCAGAGTTCAGCATCAGAATCCCCTTCCCCGGGCAGAGGTGCAAAGAAATAGAACTTTCTGCATCAATATGCAAATTCTCCATAGAAATGGGGCTTTTCTGAGTTGCTCTTGGGGTTCAGGTGGTTGAAAAAATGAGCTTTGTGTTCCCGAGGCAGCAGGGACCGGGGTTTCTCCAAAGTGCCTTTGTCTGGGGATGTGTAAAGCCCTCAATGCGTCATTCTTTCTGCTTCAGCTGTGAGAGACTCCCATCTTCTCTATTGATTTTACCCAGAGTTCTGCCTGCCCTTGAAGGTGTGACCTGTACCTCGGGCTAATTTATTTCTGTCATGGCTGCAGCATATTTTAGAGGGCAGCGGGGGTAGGAGGGAGAACAATGAATTCAACATGGAATATAAATCCCAAGCCTGTAGCCCTCAGACATTCCAGCACATACCCCATTCTCCTGTTTGGCATTCTGCACGGTCTTGGATTAAAAAGGGGGAAAGAAAAAGAAAAAAAAAAAAGGCAGGCATTTGTATAAGTAATCAGGTGAGCCATTGTGGGTAATCCCTTTGGTCACACACGCTGGCATGGATATTAAAATTTGCTGGGCTTCTAAACCACTTACAATGACGTCTTAGTTTGTGAACCCGAATGAAAAGCCTCACCTTGATGGCCTAGGAGTGTTTTTGGAGCTGAGCACTGGAAATTTGTGTTGTGGACGGGCAAAGACTTTGGGTTTGTACTGAAAACTCGTTCTGGTGGGCAGCATGATGGATTATTTTAAATTTAATTTTATTTTACATTGGCTCGCATTTTATTTCCTGTTCAGCTTTTATAGACTTAAATATTTAAGTTTAAATGCACAGAGGTTTAAACTCTGCAAGTCCTGAGCTGAAGAACCCGGCCCCTCTCATTTTTCTCTGGGGCTCAGTGGGGTTTGCTCCATGCCCTGCCTGTGGAGTGCAGCCTTTCCCTCCTGCCCCACTCAGCTCAGCAATAGCCCAGGACTTCTCCAGGGAAAAACTTGTTGCTCCCAAGTTCCCTTGGAGGAAAGCTGAGCATCCTGTGCTGCCCCGGCTGAAAAAATTTTGTTGGGCTGGCACGGTGTCCTTGGGATGCATGGAAGCACTGGGATGGCTGCTGCAGTGATTTCCAGCCTCCCTCCTCCCACCTAGCTTGGGGTTTTGGATCAAATCAGTGAATCCTGGATCCCCAGTGTGATGAGGGTGATGGTTTGGGGTGATTTCCTGCAGTTCAGACTGCTCAGGTTGGAGCTCTGCAGCACAGGAGGGGCAGCTTTGAGGAGCTTTATCAGAACACGAGTTCACATAAAGCCAATTTACTGCCTTCCCTGGGAATTTAGGGCTCATCCTTCAGAAGGGCTGAGCCAGGAGTAGCTGGCCTGGGGTTTCTGCTGTGGGTCAGGGCAGTGGGGCCAGCAGGGAAGGTCAGGATTCAGAGGAATGCAGAGCACTCTGGAGCTGGGAGGTATTTGATTTCCAGGTGATTTGCTGCCACAGAAAGCACTAAATTAGCCTGGGATAGCAGAATTCAGTGAAACTTCAACCACCCTGGCCTGAATTCAGAGTTTAGAGTTAAATCTGGTTACTTTCCGTGGGGCTTGGGTTCCAAGTGGGTCCATGTCCCACAGCCATAAATGTTTGTTGTGCTTCCCCCAAAGATTTTGTGCAGAAATATTTTGGTAGCACATGTAGAGAGAAAAAGCAGAACAGGAGGTGTCAATTCAGAGTGAAAATGTGAGTAAAAAGAAGGTTTATGATTTATGGAAGGGGCACAGGGATATAATAAGAAATAAAATGGTCCATTGGCATCTCATGTATCTTTTTGCACCTCCACTTTCCTCATGTATGCATATATGATCTCTGCCAATATATTCATTTTTCCCAGGGTACAAAGCAGCCAGGGCTGGGCATCCCAGCTGGAGCCTCCTTGTATCTTGGCATCTTTGTGTTTATGGGTCTCGCCCTTTTACTTGGCCCCCAACAGCAATAAAGTCAGACGAGATCCGGCCTTTTCAGAGCATTGCCACTCTCCTAAAACAGAGGGAGGGAGGGAAGGAGAGGCAGTTCCAGCACAGAAAAGACCCCGGGTGCTTCTGTAAATGATTTTTTGGACCTCCAAGGGAAACCTGAAAGAGAGAGGGAGAAATACCAGCGCTGAACTGTTAAATCTTGGGATCTGATATCTCTCTGAAACACTCAGAGTAATTCTGGCTAGAACCCACCTCAAGGGGGAGGTTTGGGAGCATTTCACTGGAGAAGAGTTGCCCAAAATGTTATTCCCCTGATTCTTCCTCGAGGAAAATTTTTAGTTGAAGTGGGAAAACACTGGGCAGTTTATAAGCTGGAGTGGAACCTGAAGATCTCAGTGCTTCTTCCTCTCTTGTGCCACCTCTACCAAAATGCTCTGGTGCTTTGGTTATGAATTGATATTTGCAGTTTGGTGGCTTTTGTGATTCCCTCCCTGAAATCCAGGTTTTGGCAGAGGTTGCAGCTCTTGCTGCAGAGGGTGGTGTGGGATAGGGTGAAGGTTTCTGCTCTGGCCACCTTGGCTCCTTCTGAGACTCAGTTTCATCTCCACATCATCCTGGCCTTTCATTTCCTTGATATTTTCTCCCTGCATCCACCGGGCAGCTTTGGAAATCCAGAAAGGAAAACCAGAATAATTAAAATGCTTTACACCCTCAGTGGAGTCCAAGTGCCCTCCTGAGGAGCTGCTGTGCAGTGGGAATTCTCCACCTTTAGACCCCTCAGAGCTGTCAGCATGAATCCAGTTCGTGTTTCCTTGCTGTTCTGGAGGTTTTGGGATTTTTCCTCCTTTCCTGGGTGTCCTAGAAAGGGGTTCGAGTGCTCAGGTTAACCCCAGAGGTAGCGGCGTGTCAGCGAGGGGAGAAACAAGTCCCAGGGCTGATGGCACAGAGTACCAGCACATCAAAATCCTCTCAATAAGATGTCTAAGGTGTAGTGGGAGACTTTCAGGACTGGAAAGCATCCCAGTAATGCAGCTGAGAGGTGATTATTGAATACCTTATAAACCAAAACCATCCCTATTTTTTTTTGGTAGCAAAGTGAAAGAAAAAAATACCCAAAGCTGGGTCAGAGAGGGATGCTTGCAAAATAATTTAATAGCTGAGGTGGCCTGTCACGTGCTTCCCAGATGTCCAGTCCCAAATGTCTGTTAGGCTGATTATGGAACACATGCATTTGGAGCTGGGAGCAAAGGGAGCATCGATTTCTTCCTGGAGTGGTGTGGCTGTTGCTGTGTTCGAGATAATTAAACATTAGAGCTGAAACAGAACTGAGCTGAAAAAGGAGCATTGTTGCACCTCTGGTAAAGAACTGTGGGATTGTCTGCGCTGGGATGGGCAGAAGTTAATTTTTATTAAAGTGATGATGCATAGATAAAGTGCAAGAAAAAGGGCTGAGCCCCTCTGTGGTCACTCTTGTTCTTGGTGGGAGTGATTTTGTGTAAACTTGATTTGGTTCCAAACTAAATTTAGTGAAACCGAATTCAAACCACTCTGACTGGGAAGTATAAAGTCTAATCAGGGTTTTAAGCAGTGCTCAACTAACTCACCACAAAAATTAATATGGTTTGGTTATCCTGAGTGCTCTGGTGCAGATGCTTCGTCCAAAGTCCACTTTTGATTTTATCATTCACTCCTTGCAGTATTTGGATTTTTTGCCTTTAAGACTCCAAGATAATGTGTTAATTTCAGCTTTCACAAGATAAAAAATGTGTTGCAGAGAACATCTTTGAGAATAGGAACCCCAAAGATGTCAATAGCTGAATTCAGGTAATTTTAGGCTAATTTTAAAGGTGTTCTTGCTTTTGAAAGCTCAGATTTGTAAATGCTGGGGTTTATTCTGTACCCTGCAGGGAGGGATGGATTTTTAGTTGGTGTCACAACTGGGAATCTGACCTCTGTAAAGTTGAGCTCGTGGCTTAGCACTGAATTATCCCATACAAGGAGGGAAAACAGCTTGGCTGAGGGGTGTCCACGGTTAGGATGAAATTAGGTCCATAGAATGACAGGATGGGTTGGGAGGGACCTTAAAGCCCATCCAGTGCCACCCCTGCCCTGGGCAGAGACACCTTCCACCATCCCAGGCTGCTCCAAGCCCCAGTGTCCAGCCTGGCCTTGGGCACTGCCAGGGATCCAGGGGCAGCCACAGCTGCGCTGGGCACCCTGTGCCAGGGCCTGCCCACCCTCCCAGGGAACAATTCCTGCCCAATATCCCATCCAGCCCTGCCCTCTGGCAGTGGGAAGCCATTCCCTGTGTCCTGGCCCTCCATCCCTTGTCCAAAGTCCCTCTCCAGCTCTCAGGTGCCAGCACAGCCTGGAGGCACCCGGGACGTGGCGATGGGGGTTCCTCAGCTGCAGTTGAACCCCAGAAATGTGCAAACCTGCCTGATGGGCACCTCAAATTTTGCTGTTCCTCTGCTGAGGAGCGGAGGCGTTTCACAAACCTGTGATGGGTGGAGGAACGGTGATTTTGTAGAGATTGGGCCCAAGGAAAAGAGGAGCCTGGTGGGTTTTATTTCCCCTGGTGTTGCTGGAAGCTTGGGGGGCAAGTAATTTAAGAGCTCTGTGTGTCTCAGCTTCCTCACCTGTCAGTGGGGGAATTACTTCGCAGGGGACTGGAAGTATCATTATAAATGATACTTGGAATGTGCTTTCATATGCTGGGAAGGAGAGTGGGAGCGTTCACATGTACCAGAGAAAAGGAAAAAAAAGTAGGTTAGGCCTGTCTGAGCTTGTCATGCTTCTCCTGTGTCAGCAAACTCGGGGAGACAAGAGAAAGGAGAGGAAGAGAGATCAAAAGAATACATTAAATTAAAAAATAAACAGGGAAAGTTAAACTTAAAGCAGCGAGGAGGGAGCTGCACGGGGCCTGTGCTTGGCTGCATTCATCTGGATTTTCCAGCACGGGCCAAGATCTCGGTCATCAAAAATCACCAAGAATCCCAAGGAAATCCCTTTGTGGGCACGAGCTGCCCAAGCTGAGGGTGCTCTGCATGTGAGCAGAGGTCTGTGGAGGAGGAAATGTGGAGGGCTTTTCCCCTGGTGATGGAGAAAGCAGGGGCCTGGTAGAGCTGAGATGCTCGGAGCGGGAGTCCTCACGTCCTCCGTGGCACACGGGGTGTGATGGCAGCCTCGGGAGAGGGTGGGTGCCCCTGGGCCTGGCCACTGGCACGTGCTCTGGCAAAAACTGTCTATAAATGGGGGTTTATGTCCTCCCAACTCTCAGTAAACTGGGTTTTAGGGACTTCCTAAAGCACAGGCTGCGCCTGGAGCAGCTAAGCTGAACTTTAATGTTGAATTTAATTTAATTTAAGTGTCCAAGGCCAGGTTGGACAGGGCTTGGACAACCTGGCCTAGAGTGGAAGGTGTCCCTGCCCAAGGCATGGGGTGAGCTTTAAGGTCCATTCCAACCCAAACCGTCCCGGGATTCTGCGACCAGACAGAGTCCTGAGCTGTGCTTATGTTCTATTCACTTTAATCTGTTCTGTCTGTTCATGAAATAGGCCAAGGAAGCTTTAAATGCAGATCTATACGGTAAATTTTCCATATAAAGTAGACGGAGGAGAACAAAAAGCACATGGGGGAAAATTCCTGACAGTCAATATATGGAGGGTTAGTTATATTTTTACAGAATTATAGGTCAAACACTAGGCTGCCAAAAGCAATCATACCAGCTGTAATCTTCTTTAACTGTATCCAGTCAGAAAAGATGAAAAATTGTTTTTCTGCCTTTGAAGAATGGAAATATCTTTTCCCATACCCACCCTGACCTGTTTTACTGTAACAGATTCTGGATCCACTCAGCTAAATCATCATAAGCAGAGTGTGATGGAAACGAATTGCACCATAAAGCTTATCCTAAAACTCTGCCTTTTGCACCTTCAGCAGCTGGGGAGGTTTTTTTTGAAGGAAAAGTGCTCGATTTGCATCCTAAGCCTCCTCCATCTGCCTTATCTGTGGCAAAGCTGGGGCCACTTGGAGCCCAGCTTTGTGTGGTATAATCTCATTTTTGCACACGGTGAGCCCGTTTGGCTGGGTGTCATATGAAGTGCAGCCTTCCTTTTGGGAAACCACCACGCACCACGAGTTTCCTCCGAGGGGCTGGAGAGGAGCGAGTTTCGAAACGGGCTCAGGATAAATGGGAGAGGTGGGATGGAGTAGGAACCTCTTGGAAAACCAAAGGGGAAGACTGCCCAGCCAGCTGAACTGGTGGCACAGCTGTGCTGAGCTAACACCGCCCCAAATCAGGTGAAGTGGGGATGTGGAGGGCAGGGCTTGAGGCACTCACACCTGAAAGGCGTGAGGAGCAGAGCATTTTGCCTTGTGAGCCACACGATCCCTGCAGTGGGAACATCCTCTTGGCGTGTTGTTGGCAAGGGAGCGGGGCACGGAAAGGTAGGGAACTCTCTGTATTTGTGCTTTTAATGCAAATTAAATGTGGGGGAGCAAAAACGTCTTGGGTTTATTTTAGCAGATTTGCGCCGTGGTGGGGCTGAGTGTCTGGGAAAGTCTGTAGAGATGTAGCGATGAAGTGATGGCAGCTTCTTCGTCTTTCAAACCTTGCAAAAGGAGGTTATTTTATGCAAGAAAACTTTTTGGAAGGTGTGGAACAGTCGTCCAAGTGCCTGAGGGTTTTGTGTGTGATTCCTGTGTGTCGGACTCACAGGAGAGTGAGTCATTTACAAGGGCAGGTGGTCACAGGACGAGGGGGAACGGCTTCAAACTGCCAGAGAATAGGCTGAGATGGATATTTAGAAAGAAATTCTGCCCTGTGAGGGTGGGGAGGCCCTGGCACAGGGTGCCCAGAGAAGCTGTGGCTGCCCTTGGATCCCTGGGAGCATCTAAGGCCAGGTTGGATGGAGCTTGGAGCAGCCTGGGATGGTGGAAGGTGTCCCTGGAAGATTCCGGGACCTGATGAAGGCGACCATCCTCACCAACGCCAGTGAGACAGAAGCTGCAGACTGAGTTTGTGTTCAAATATTTCCCCCAGGGCTGTTAGCAAGCACTGGAGCCAGCTTTAACCAAAAGAACATCGTGTGGTGCTAATGTTGTGCAGTGTAGATGGGAAACTGGCTTGCACAGGTTTAATTGCTGCCTTCACAGAGAATAAATTGTAAGGTTCTGGTGCATTTGCAGAGTAGAGGAACCCAGAACTAAGTTGGGGTTCCTCGGCAGGGCAAGCAAAATCCAGGTGAGGTTTGTAAGTCTTGCTTTGATATTTAATGCAAATCTGAGCTGTACCAGAGAAGAATGTTTAGCTTTTAATTCAGAACTGCATGTGGTGAGTGGTATCTACTGCAGAAAAAAAATGGGGTTTTGAGGCACTCTCCCAACCTCTTTACCTTTTGATGCCATTCTCAGAGTCAGCTTAGCTGGCTGATTTAGTGATGCCATAAAATAGGAGCCGTGTCTGGTATTTACAGAGTTGTTTTCAAGGTTCCCTGATGGTGCTTAAATCTTCTTACCCGTCGTGCTATCTTCTGAAGGTGTCAGACCATCACCACTTGAACAAGCCTGGTTCTTGCTCCTCTTTAAATCCTGTTTTCCTCTCCTCTGTGCTTTTGTGCAAACCAAGCAGCAGCCACTTTCCCTTTTCCCAGGAGTCCCTAAGCAGTGAGGAAGGCTGGCCACTGGCCAATTCATTTAAACCTCTGGAATAATAGTTTGCTCTCTAATGAATAGTCTGGCTTTAAATCTCTCCATTCGAGGGTGGTGGTACTCCTGAAGCTGACAGGTACTTATGAGACGCTGAGGAAAGGTCATTTGTTGGGTGTTACTTTCATTGATCTGTCCAGAAAACCTCCTGGGCATTCCTCTGCACTCCTTGAAGGCAATAAAAAGAGGCAAAAAAGCAGGCAGAAAATTCATTTGTTTTCTCATATTTGCTTCAGAAGCCACAGCCCATTTTAAGTCAGCGGTTTCCTATTTAAATGTCACAGAATTCAGCCTCACAGTTGGCCTCACCTTATTCTGATCAGGGAAACTGAGGCACAGAGCAGGGGGATAGTTTTCTCTGGACATCAGGTGTTAATCCTGGGCTGGAATCTGGGAGCTCCTTGCTCTGGCTTGCAGCGAGCTGGAGGAACACCACTGTTGGGAGATTTATTGCTCATTTCATCCTTCTTCCCCCGTACCCATAAATCAAATGCTACCATTTTCTTCCTGAAGTTGGAGCTTAATGAACCTAAAAGCAATCTGAGGAAGTAGCACAAAAACCTGGCTGTGCTAAAGCCCTGTTCCATTTACAAATGAGAACCAAGAGCATTGGTAAAGTTATTTTTACTGTAACTTGAGTTTACTTTCCATAGGAGTTGCCAGACCAATATTTCAAGGCCTGCTTTCTTGATGTCCAGGAGAATAAAGTGACTTTGACATCTCTTAAACCAGGCTGGGAGGGAATGGCTCCTACCTGGATTAGTGATTGGACTCCACGGGCTTTTCCAAACTTAATGATTCTCTTATTTTATCTGCTTGCAGTGGACAAGAATGGGCTTAAATCTCACCCCTTTTTGCCCTTACTCTGAATTTTGCTGTGTAAAATTAAGTGTTTGGAGGAGATAAACTTGATCAGTGTTTGTGCAGGACTTTCAGCATGCTGTGGAGACCTTGTGGTGGCTGTGGAGCTCCAGCTACTGCTCACAAGCCACTGGAATTCTCCTTGGAAAGCTGAATTTGTGTGAGAAGAGGGTGGTGAACTGTTAAAAATTGGGCCCTTCAGAATTAAAAATGAATAAAAGATCCTTTATCAGGACAGGTCACCATAGTAGAGAGGTCTGTAGGTCTTGGGAGAGGATGTTGGTACAGCAGACATGGAAAAATAGGGATGGGAGGAGGGGAAAAAGGGATTTGGTGTTGTACGGTGAAAGCTGAAGCCAGAGGGAGTAGGAAGCCGCCCCCATAAGGTGTGTGAGGAGCTGCAGGTGAGGCTGGGAAGCTGAATCCGAGGGATAAAGCAGGAGAAAGCCCGTGGAGCTGTGGCCAGAGCAGAGCCTGGCAGGAATGGGACATGTCCCACTGCAGAGAGGAGCAGAGCAGCCCGAGGTGAGGAGTTCCCAGCCTGGGGAGGTTGTTCAGTGTCTGAATTCCTGGCTCCAGGACGTTGCTGAGGGAGGAATGAAGTCAAGTGTGGACCCCCACCATGACTTGGCTGAATGATATTTAATATTTAAGCCTTTAAAAGTGGAAGGAACTGTGCAGGAGCATCTCTTAAAGAGGAAGGAGCACAGTCCCCAGAGGTGGACTCTGTGCATCCTCCGTGACTTCTGTTCAGAATGATCCCAGAAAATGAGCGTAGGATGGAAAAAAAATCTGGGTTGGTGCTTTCCAGTTGGTTCCCAAGCTGTAATTGCTCCTTCTCACTGCTTTGTTGCAGTGGTTTGGTGGCAGTCGGGGATGGCGCAGCGTGATCAGAAGAAAAATAATGCCTGGTTTAGGTTTTCCTGTAGCAGTTTTGCTTCCTAGAGGGCCAGACCTTCTGTGCTATCCCAGTTTGACAGAGGGGAGTGGAGGATTGGGGAAAGGAGGTCACCTGGCAAAATGATGGCGTAGCCAAAAATGAAACCAGGGTCTGCTCTTGATGGAGAGGAATTGGTCAGACTGGAGCATTTTGTTTTCTCCAGGGTACAGGATGGAAAATCTGCTTCAGAAACCGGCCATTTTGTAAATCAGGCCACACCAGAAAATGAAGGTTATTTGGTAAAGAACCAAAGTGTTGGTCCAAAGATGACTGGAGCAACTGGAATTCTTTCCATGGGAGCAAACCTTTGTTTAGCAGTGGTTGGGAACAGGCAGGATAATACCCCACGGACTGTTTCCCATCTCAAGCTCTGCAATAAATACTCCTTGCTCAGAGCATGGTCAGCTGTTGGATTCCCATATGGAAAATGGTCCTTGTTGGTGATGAGGGGGTGCAAGACTCCCACTTTTTAACTCTCTGATCTCTCTGTATCCCTGGATCCTTTCACGAGGTCAGTTGACTTCTGCTTGGAGGAGGAGGCAGGGAAAAAACGGAGGTAAATTGCAGCAACAAAAGTGAAAAGAGAGAGGAAGCAGAAGGTATTTACTTCTCACCTGCTACAAATTACCCTGCAGCAGAAAGCAGGGAGGAGGAGGAGGAGGAGTGGGAGCGGGATGGTGCAGGAACAAAAGGCTTTTCTGCCTCGAAATGCGCCAAGGTGGGAGCTCTGCGTTTCTCAGGAGTTTGGTTTCACCAGCCAGACACGTCCCAGGGAAGGGCTGGCCCACGGCTCTGGGGGCTCTTGTGCTCCCTAATGACACTCAGGCTTTGTCCCCTGGCCGGGCAGCGTTTTGCTTGCAGGCTAAAGTTACAGTTGTAGCAGAACTCGTTCCATATTGGCGTTTGATCCTGGGAGAAGGGGGAAAATCTGGTCAATGCGGTTCTCATTAGCCAAAAAAGCTGTAGCATGCTGGAGTCATTAGTAGTTTGTTGATTGAGTTAACCGTGCAAGGCGGGCTGCAATTGATCATCTGCATTCTCATTAGATATGCCGCGGTCTCGGGGAGGTTGTTATGGAACTGCTTGGAAGGCAGGCAGGAGGAATCTTGGTTTCAGCCCAGAGCACCAGTTTTAAAATCGCTTTTGACTTCGGGCTCAACGTGTATAATTAATATCAGAGATGGGACTGAGGTGTGACATAAAAATAATCTTTCGCTGAAGTGTTACTACGCCAGGGTCGTGTTTCAGCTTGAAACAGGGAGAGAGAGATGGAGGCTGCCACTTGAATCCAAATCTACACTTTCTTAGTGCTGCAAGAGGCGAGGGAAGTGGTGAGGGGTCTGTGGCTGGAGGATTTCCACTTGGCCCTGTCTAGCAGGTATTGGAAGGAAGGAAGCATTGCTGTGCTTCATTTAAAGATAATGAGGTCTAATAAACCCTAACCAAAAGTCAAATTCCCTTCATCTTTGCCTTGCTCATAAGCGAGTCAATAAGTGAAAAAGATCTATGTAGAGAGGTGATGGAATTTCACTTTCAAGAAATGGGTGAACAGGAGTTGCTGAAGAGTGTTACCTTGAAAATATATCATGATCACTTTAAACCTTGTCTATGTCTTTCAGCTTTTGAAATGCTGAAGATCACATCTTGAGGGAATTTGTTGGAGCCTTTGAAGTATTTTTATGTTAGGCCCCTATGGCAGAAGATTGTACAGATCAAGAAAGTACCGAGTAGATTTATTCACAGAAAATGCATTTAAATTACCCAGCTATACGGGCGCACATTCTTCATTTATAGCCTGGTGTCTGGGCTCTGAAATCCTCCCAAGAATTGAGGTCATAGAATTGGAAAATGAGCTTCTGTACACCATCCTTCTGGCCTTTCGGATGTAATGGAGTCTGCGCTGTGTGGTAAATTGGACGGAATTCAGAGAAGAGCAACAAAAACAATTAAGGGAGGAGAGGAACTGACTTACATGGGAAGATTAAAGCGTTACAAATTTGTGGCTTGGTGGAGCAGAGACTACTGCAAGTCACTGGAATTTTCTGGAGACAGGAATGCGGCTTCAGAACCCCTGGTCTTGTCTGAACCTGTTTTTGTTTGTGTGTTTGTTTTAAAGGAAAATCTTTCCCGAGCAATATCCTCATCTGGTGTAACTTACCCCAGTGCCAGTGAAAACAATGGAGCCAGGGGATCTGGGCCAAATTATACTGTCTAAAAATGTGGCCCTTGCACTCTTTAAAAACTGGCACAGCAGGGGTGGAAGTGGTAGTTTAGGGAGGCAACTGCTGTTTTAACTCCTGCAAGGTGATTCCTGCTATATCCAGAATGCAGAGTGGTTACACGTGGAAGATTTTTGGACATCTTCCTTCTATAGCACCTCTGCAAAATGCTGGTGAGAGCCAGCAAGGTTAAAATGCTGTTTAATTCTTCAGCTGAGTATTGGCAAAGGATGGGCTGAAAGGGCATTTCTTTTACCTTGTTCTTCACACGCTCTTGCAGAAACACAGGCAGCTTTTGAACCAGCAGAGAGAAGTCTGAAGCAGTCCCAGAAAGTGTGGGATGTTGTCATGGGAAGTTCTGAGGGGCTGCAGGTGTAGCCCAGCCCTGAGGGGATGTGGTGCTTGCCCAGAGGAGCAGTCCGTAAATACCCCAGGTACTGAGCGGAGCTGCTCGGAGGAGGCACAGCAGCTCAGGTTTCCAGCCCCAGAAGCCCTGAGCTCTGTCCTTGCCGAGGGGATCGGGGTGGTGGCCGCTGTGCGGACACAAGGCACGGATTGTTCCCCCTGGTCCGCGGGGATTGAGTTACGGTGAGGCCGAGCAATTAAAAAACGTGGGCTGGCTCTGAGGAAAATGAAGTGTGAAGCCCGTTGTACTGCGAAGCAGTCTCAGAAGGGAAGTGATGGAGGCCCTGGTGCTTGGGAAGTGGGACTTGTCCTGAGGATGGAGTGTTAATTGAAGCATCGTGGCCAGATTTTAAGCGAGAGGTTAATTTCTGGCTCCCTCGCCTGCTCCTTGTTCCAGCTGGGCAGGGAGTGGTTCCATCCCAGGGCTGAAGCCCGGTGTGCTTGGCTGCACGGGGAGCTGAGAAGCTGCCACCTTTCCCATAAGTAATTGCTTTTATGGGATGGGTGAAGCTGCCAGGGAGCAGAAGGAGGAGATGGAAAGGTGGCAGCTTCTGCGTGGAAGTCACTACAAATATCAGTTTTGTTTGTAAATCATGATCTCCAGTGAGGAGTGAAAGGGGCCAAATTAGGACTGAATTTCAGTCTTGCCTGTTGCACCAAAAAGGCAAAAGCCCTAAAGGCCTGTTGGGGACTGTGTTGTCGTTGCCTTCATCCCGATTCCTCTGGGTCAGGAGTGGGGTGCAGTGACTGCCACATTCTTGCTCACCCCGGTGATGTCCAGCTCAGTGGGTGAGCAAGAAGAAGCAGCAAACATCACCCTCCAGAGATGAGCGTTTGGAGAGCAGGGATTTTGAGTGTGTGAACGAAGCAGCCAGACAGGAATACCGAGTGTGGACCGAGGATGCCGGGGGAATTGTTTCCATAGAAACCCAACCATGGAGGCTCACACGGCTCCCCCATCTCAGACTTACAAATTCATGTGATTGCCTTAATGGTCAACAGACTGCATGGAAGGGAGGTGGGTGATTAGGAAAATTTGATCTGAGTTTGCTGCAGATGTGGGAGCGTTGTGCTGGCTTCCCTGGCTGAGGGAACTTGGAGCGGCTCCTACGCTGGGATGTGCTGCAGTAAATCAGGATTAACTCCTGGGCAGCGAATGGTGCCCTGCTGGTGTCAAACAAAGGGAACCAGGCCTAGTTTCTTTTCGTTAAATTGAAGGAAAAAGAAAAGGTTTTCATTTGTTTCTTGCTGCATTGTTCTCCCACCTCGGTTGGCCAGGCCTTTTGCAGACACCTTTGCATTCAGAAATGCCTCAGGAAATGTTGTTCTGAAATGTCCTCCGTGGAAGCACGGGCCTCTCCTTGGCAGAATTTATGAGGCCCTGGGAGCCTGTGTTCTTCATTTGTTCCTGGAAAGATTTCTTCTTGGAAAATCCAAGATGTTTGGGACTAATTTATGTTCCTCCAGCCCCTTCAAAGAAACCAACACCTACAAGTGCTCCCATAAACCTCCAAGTGCAACACCCAGATAGGAATCGAATGTTGTGTGGGAGAGGAGGCTAAAGGAGGTCAGAGAACCCCAAATGAAATGTGGTGGTGTCAAGGTTTAGTGTAGATGTGGGGCTTGGGCTCCTCTGACTTTCTCCTGTGGTCTTGGAGTTTGATTTGGGCTGAGCTGACTTGGTCTGTCTGATTTTTTTTGAAGCAGCCAAGCTTCACAGCCCATGAAGTTCATCCTTAATGACAACGATTTATGCTCCTTTTAGAAGAGACTCTGTGTGTGGAGGGGAGAGGAGGACAGGAAGTGGAGATTTGGACAGTTTTGGACACGATTTGAAGTAACTTGAACTTGTGAGCAACTATCCTGTTCCCCAAGGAATGGCTCCGCAGCCAGAATTTTATGTGATGTTATTTTCCTGGCTGCATGCGGGGGAAAAGGAAAATGAAGGCTGGAATTATGGGGAAAATGGCTCCAATCTCTTCTCCTGGTTTCCCCAACCTCTCAAAACATTGCTGGAGACCCTGAAAGCCTTGAGAGTTAGCCCAGCTCTGGCGCTGGTCTCTTGATAAGCACAGATAATTCTCCTGCAGCTCCGAGAGGAAAACATCTGAGGTTTGGGAAGGGTCAGCCAGGAATGACATAGCTGCAAATATGCAGGGAAATCAAAGAGCTGCAGGGTTCCACCCAGGAGAGAGGAGAGCCTGAGAGACAGCCCCAAATGAGGATTTACAGGAAGAGATGCCCAGAGAGGAGAGTTTTTCCTCTCAGACCCTTGTGAGTTCAGCGTTCACCCCGACCCATGTTTCACTTGCTTTGTTTTGGAAATGCTCTCCCTTGGACTCGGGGCTGAGATTGTTCTTCCAAGGCTCCTCAGTTGCCTGCTTTTGTGGTGAATTGAGCAATATTTGATATTTTCCTTAAGGACCTGGACGGTGGAGTGAGAGGGGAGTGTGTCTGTAGCATCGAGGCGCCCTAATTTCAGTTGAAACCTCTGCGTGATGCTAAAATTAAAATTTTGGCTGCCATAGAGTTAATTTTCCTCATAGAAGCCAGCACAGGGCTGTGTTTTGGATTCATGCTGACAACAGTGCTGATAACACGGGGATGTTTTAGTTCCAGCTGAGCAGGGCTTGCACAGAGCCCCTTTCTGCACCTCACCCCACTAACGGGGCTGCACGGGGAGCTGGGAGGGGACACAGCAGGACAAGTGACCCTGAGTGACCACAGGGATGTCCCAGCCCATGCAGCATCCAAAAACAAGGAGAGAAAAGGTGCAGCCTGTCCCCAAACCCCATCTCTGAGCAAACAGCAGCTCTGGCACTGTTGGAAGGAGAAAATTGTTTGTTTACTGATGGTTTTTTCCCCCATCAATTAGTGAGGAGAGCAGCTTGGCCCAACTTTGTCAAGCTTTTAATCTGGGCAGACTTTTTGCTGAACTGCCTCTGCATACGAAATGGAGTTGGTTGCCAGCTCCCCACTTCCCTCACCCATCTCCAAAGCTATTTCGTCTGATTGCGTTGGGTGATCTTTGTGGAATTATTCCTTGACTTTTATCTGAAATCCATTGGTAATGGTTATTTAAGCTTTTTCTGTGCTCTCTGGTTGTTTTAATTTCAGGGAGTCCATCGAGGAGTTTAAGTATGTATTAGTTATCATATTGATGGATCAGCCAAGCAAGGAGCGTTTGGAAATGCACTTATACCTTTTCCATTGACCTGTGATAGTTGAAGGATAAGGCTCTGCATGCCATTAGCAGTTGGAGCATCCATAAACATTCCTCGGCAGGTTTCGATTTGGGTTTGGGATATTTGGAGATTTTTGTTTCCATTAATCCGTCCAAGGGTATTAATTGGTTTGTTTGCCATTTATTTAATATTTTCCCTTAAAGGGGCGTTGGGTTTGTCTGTGCTCAGCAGACTTAGGGCTCTGCTCTCGCTGAATCAACCCCACCGATGCCAAATTTGGTGGGAAATAAATCCCACTGGAGGCACAAACAGCATCAATGCTTTGCTCGTGAGTCTTTCTTTCCACAAGGAAGAAGAAGAAGAAATTGTGGCCAGAATTTGCTTTGCGTGATCAGTTGTGCTCTCAGTTTAGCGTGTGCCGGTTTTTGACAGAGATTGGGATTTTCCCACTGCTTCACCCCAACTTCTTTCAGATGTAACTCGGCTAAAATAAGTAGAAACTGGTTAAAACTTGGTGACACGTGATCCAAGGAGATCTCTCCGCTCTTTAATTCAGGTGATCCAGATGTGGAACCACTATTTACACCTTCTCCAGGAGTGTTTGGAGGCTAAATAAACTCGAGTGTGGAAATCACTTTGCGATCCTTGAATTACAAATATAAAATGCATGAGCACAGGCAGCGGGAGTGGTACAGAATATTCTTCCCTTTAAAAGTCCTCTAAGGTCTCTCCCACAGTGCCTCTCCAGAGTCCTGGTAACTGCACCAGGAGTTAGATCTGGTCCTTAGGCAGAGAATTAACCTGGATTATTCTTACAAAACCCATCTCAAGTGAAACTTTTGCCGATATTTTTCCCAGAAGATCCTTCTCTTTCAGTCCAGAATTTTATCAGCAATTCTTATGCTAACAGGGGTCAGGAGATGAGATGTTTCTCACGTTACACTTGAAGCTTCTCATGAATAATGGCCTGTATCACCTCTATTGTCTGTCCAAAACATAAGCAACCAGACATAAGGCCAGAGGAGAAATTTAAAGAGTGCTGAATAAGCCAGCAGGACGGACCAAGAGCTGAGATAGTCGGGGAGTGAAACAAATACAAGGTGGAGCAGATGGTTATTTGGGGAAATATCCGAGCAGATTAACTACCAGGCACTGGAGAATGAGCCAGGCTCCAGTTCAAAAGTCCCCTGAAATCTTCAGAGCGAGATTAACAGAAGCACAGACGAACATCACTGTAGCCAAAATAAATTAGAGGTCGTTATTCCCCAGTGAATTTTCTTAAGTGTTAAGTAGAGCACATCAGGCTTTTCACAGAAATCTGAGGGGGGTTGCCATGCTTCAGACCATCACTTGCTCCTGTGCAAGGGCAATCTGTCCACTTGAAAACAATTTTTATTGTCCTTCTCTCCTTTCCCTAATTATTTTCTTTGCCCTTTTTGTTCTCACGTATCCGTGTGTGTGTGCGTTGTGCATGGGGGGGAAAAAAAAATAGCTGCAGTTTGAGCAGGCTGAGAATCCCAAAATATGTGGCACTGGAAATTCCCATCGTGGAAATTTTAGTTCCCCCCAAGCCCTTCAATCTTTTTCTTCAGCGAGACTGCAGCTGCCATCTGATTTGTATTTATATATGCTCTTTATAGATATTAATGCAATAACAGATTAAACCTAAAGTAACTGTTACTACACAGAGACATCTCAGGGGTCTGATCTTGCAAACATTAATGCCTCTGAATAACTTTAATCTTGTGCATTGTGTATTTGAATTTAATGGGGACTCTTGCATGCCAAAGTTTCTCACATTTGCGAATGTTTGCTGCAACTTCAGACTTCCCCCATATGTTGATGTCAATTTGTTTTTGCAACCTCAATACGGTTTAGAAACCTAAGCCTCTGATCACGGTTTGTGGATGGCTGTTTTTTCAGTTCTGCTGCCTTCATTGGGCCAGATTCCCCATGGGAAAAAGGGGAAAAATGGGCTAAACCCTCACTGCTGACACCACCTACCTAGACCAGGCTGAATTTCCCTCACAAGGGCTTCTCCAGGCACATTTTTTAGCAAGCCCATAGGTAATGTGAGTTATGGTGTGGTACTGCTGTTTGTACAGGATCAGCTTCCCAAACCTCTTTCTGAAGGCGAGTTCCTAAAAGAAACTGGATTGAAAAACTTGGGAAACAGCCCAGTGGTGCTGGCTGGGTACCTGGAGTGCCCAGGACACAGGCAGGGAGGTGCCTCCAGCTTGCCCGCTGCAGTTGGCCTCTTCTCTCTGTGGAAGGGCTCAAGGTGAACACAGGAGTTCAAACTCCCTGGTTTTGTTCTGTAGGATCACCCATTCTATGTTTTTAGAGGACAAGAACTGTTTAGAGGACATTAATTGATAAAAAACCTTAAATACGGTTGATCTGGGAATATTTTGGGGGGCATACCAAAAATCTTGACCTCTCCTACGCAGGTGTTGAAGCTCCTGCACATCCTCCAGTGAGCAAAAGCAGTCTGAATTCCTCATATCCTGCCTCTGACGCTCTGAATCCCGCTCAGAGCACGCTCAGCCTGGTGCAATCCGCTGCTGAAAAGCAGTGGTTCCTTTGGAGTCCAATAATAATGGTAATTTTACAGCCTAATGTCAGGGTAATAAACTCTTCCACAAGGCGACTACTGTGACCACCAGGAAAGTTTTATTTCTCCAGGTTCAACAGTTTCCCTGTGACTAATGTACCCTTGGAGGAGAGGTGACTTCCCTCTAAAAAGAGCCCTGATGTGTCTGTGTTTGCAGTTAAGGCTCGCTAACCACTGGCATAAATCTGATAAGCATCTGATAGGGCCCAATTATCCCATTTCTCAGCTTTTGAGTGAATAAGACTTATTTTCTAGCCCACAGGAATGTAAATAGATTGGTTTTATTCCTGCATCCTGGCATTATTTAAGATTAGGCTCCTTTTTCTGAGAGTTATCACCATATCTGTCAAGAGCAAATCTGTCTGTGTGTTGTGTTTACAAGTGTAGGAGAGGGACAAGAACAGTAAGAGGGTGAGGACCAAGGTAACAAAGAGAAGGAAATCATTAGACACTTGAATTAATGAGATATTTGCTCAACTAGCCTAATACCAATAACATTGTCCATAACCACCCTCTCCCGAGCTCACGCTCCTGGGAAAGGAAAGGAAGGCACAAAACTCATCAGTCTGAACGGCACAAAGTTGTGTGGGACGGTTAAAATACTGGCCAAGGCTTTGGAAATTTATTATTTTCAAATGTCAGAGGAAATTCAAGAGTTTTATCAGGTTTTGGCTGCCACAGCCCTGTAGGAAATCCTGATGTTCCTCATCTAAGGGCTGCACGCTTGGAGAGGTCTGGATTTAAATATCTAGAAATTAGGAATGGTGCTGGTCAGTCAGAATCTCTTTAACCAGGGAAGGGGGAAGTCCAGAGATGGAATGATCTGAACTACTTTAGATCCTGTGTCAGGAAGAAATGAGTTTGTTGGAAGTGTTTGCACTTGTGTAGGGAGACTACCTCAATAATTTCACATCAAAAATTATGAGTACAGCCCTGTAGAATTACAGTACATTCTATGTAATGCCTAGAATGTAAAAGTTTGGTAGTTGGAAGATGCAGATAGAGGCCCAGTGGTTGGTTGGGGGTTTTGTGTCTTTTTAAGTAGCACCCATCATTCTGAAATCTTTATGGCATCTCCAGGCGCTTCCACAGCTCTTGAAAGAAAGAAAAAAAAAAAAAAGTATAAAAAATGTTCTTTTTAAAAACCAGGTTGGCACCACTAAAATATTTTTGTTAATTGAATGGCTGAGGGAACGCTGCTGACGAGGGAATAGGAGCTAATTGCTGCTGTCTGGGTGCTGATGGACTCTGAGGGCTCTGTAGGGGGCTGGTTCTTGCTCTCAGCTGTGGAGCAGCCTCCAGATTTCATTGGGAATCCTGCTGGGGTTCAGTCTTCCACCTTCCATGCTGTACCTCCAGAAGGAGAAATAAATTCAGTGGATTATCATCCACCCCAAACCCCGTGGCTCTGAGTAGATCACCCCCTACCCCAGCGTGGGCTTTGACTCCTCAACCCATTGTCCTTCCTAAAGGGTCCTGTCTCATTGGGGTGCCTGGAAAATAGAGAATTGTCCTAATGTGTGTCCCTCCCTTTATTTAAGAACTTAAACCATGTCCAGCCTCTCCCAGACTTGTAATTCCATGCACGTCCTCCGATATTTTAGCACCTGGATGATCCTGAAGGTCCCTGTCAACCCAACCCATCCTTCAGTTCTGTGATCTCACCCGCCCTTGGTTTACCTCTCATTTTCTCCCCTACCTTTCAATAATATTGTGCTGTCAGATAATTATTGGTAAGAGCCAGATGCTGAAATAACTTTTATTTGGATGGAAAGGGGTGATTGCAGCGCTTTGGATTTGGAGACAGCTGAGGTTGGATTCCCAGAGAAGGAGGCACAAGGGACGTTTTAGAGGTGCTGGCTGAGGAGCAGCGCCCTTGTTGCATTGATTGCTTTAATGCTGGCCTGTAATTGTTGTATTAATCATGGGCAGGAGCACCAGGACTACTGGGAAAGTGTCTTTTCAGTGGGAAGAAAGAAAAGGAATAATGACTGTTTCAGTGCTGGGATTGCACCTTGGCAGCTGAATTCCCAGAAATGCACGGGACAAAGGCCTGGCTCCCAAAGCTTGGGCTTGGCCATGGCTTTGGGCAGTCCAGGTGGGGAATTTTTGCCTGTCTGTCCAGAAACAAGGAGGTACCTGGCTCTGCTGGCAGGGGCCCCACAGCTTTTGCAGACAGATGCTTCCCCACAAGCCCAGATGCTGCATTTGCCCCAGCCCTGAACAAGGCAGACAGGTAGAGAAGCCTTTTCTTCATCAAATTCTTTTCCTGTGATCGCTCCCCAAGCTCGTTTGAGAGAGAGGAGGAGAAGGGGCCTGAGGATGACTCCCGAAATCTTGTCCAAACCTATTTTAAAAGCAAAAACAAAAGGAAAATAGCAGTGTGCAAGTGTGTCTGCAGCTAGAGCAGAGGGAAGCAGATGTAAGCAAGGCTGCCCGTGCCTTCTGAAGCTCTGTGAGCTCCTGGAAGGCAGCCAGAGCTGAAATCATGGCTGGAGGCAGCAGCACCCTTTTCTCCCCTCTGCCTGACCCGCTCGCAGACGAGACATTTGTACTTTGTTAAGCCATGGAGCACAAACTGTGCCTCGCACTGGGCAGAGCAGGGCACTGCTCAGAGCTGGCACTCTCCGGGCACGGATGAGCTGAGGGAATCCTGTGTAATGGCAGGATCAGCCCCCCCCAGTCCCTGGGATTAAAGCCACCTCCCTGTGTGGAGCTGCTGGCGCACTAAAACCACTTGGGGTTGTCCTGCAGGTCAGCAGAGGTGGTGTGGTTGTTCCTTGGAGGTCGCTGAGGTGTGGGTGCTGCCACTGAGCTCCAAAAGCTGCTCTTCCAAAATATTGTGGGATCCTGACACACCTGTGACTGTGTCTTTGTGTCCCCTGCAGGGAGAGGACAAGATGTGGTGATGTGCAATATAAATATTTTGCATTTGCCTTCCTATTCAGAGTTCCTTTCAGCCTCACCACTCCTCATCCCAGATTTCATCTTTTCACGTTTCTTTAGCCCGCATTCAGCTCTCCTGTTTTATTGCAGAGGGATTGTCTCTGCTTCGACATGATTTATTTATTTATTGTTCTTTGTCTGGGCATCTCAGACTCTGCTTGAGTTGCAGTTATTTTGCAAGTCAGCTCATGGGCACCGTCCTGTTTTGCTGTTGTTGCCCTGGAGTTTTCAGCTCCCATCCTGGGTGCTCAGCCTGTGTCTGGCTCCCTGTGTGTGGCATGGACGGGCACATTCAGCTGCAGCATTCATAAAGCTTTCTTCTTTTTTTTTTTTTGGGTGGTTTTTGTTTTTTGGAGAAGCTGCTGAAATTTGAAATTGCTGAAATTTGATCATAAAAGACGTCAAGAGGCAAAGCCAGAAATGATCCTTTAAGGGCATGCTTTGATATTTGGGGAAGTGAACCTTGAAAACCTCCCTTGTTTCCTGTTGTTCCATTCCTTGTTTTCTCTCATAAAGTTTTTTTTTTTTCCCTTTTTCTGAAGACTTCCAAAGTACACAACCTCCCTGAAAGTCTATTGCTCCCAAAAGAAGGTCTTTCTGTAGGTTTTGACCCAGGTCCATCTCCTGTTCCAGCTGCAGCTCTTTTTCTTTTGAGGTGAAGCCAAAGCTGCTGAAATTCTTGTCAGCGCTGGAGGTTGAAGATTTTCTGACCCAGAGGAAGGGTTGGGGTTGGTGGGGACACTTCACCTCCAGTTTCCTGTCCAGGGCAGCACAGGGGCATCTTCCTGGAGCCGAGATTTGTCTCTTACCATTGGTGATCCACTCTTGTCTCCTCCAAATCATTCCTTCCTTCCAAGGTGGTGAAGCCTCTTGGTTTGAGTTCAGTTTTCAGAGACGTTATTTTGTAAACCGGGCATTTTGAGGCACGAAATCTGCCTTTTAAGAGGAAAAATTTGCAAATTAGCTCCTTTTAATCACAGCTCTGTTCTGGTGAGCTGCACTTTTCCCTTGCCTGTAGCTCTCTGCTTCTCCAAACAATCCCCCCAACGCCTGCAGGAAGGGAATTGAAATGTGCTTGGCGGCTCCATTCTGCAAAGCCTCGATAATTTTTTGTCATCGATCCAAAATATCTTATGCCAGTTCACGGACGTGAGGTCACCCTAATTTCATCCCAGGGCTGCTGGTAGGGTTTTTTTTGGTGCGTGTGTGTGTCCTGACTGCCCTCGCCCCCTCCCCAGCTCGTTTTGTTTGGAGGTTCAATCACTGCGTGAGGTAGCTCCGTCCTCGGCGTGTGTTGTGATCTGGGAATTTGGTGGCTAATTACTGCCTTGGCCCTGCAAAAGGAGGCTGCACATCCTGCCCTGGGACACCCCTGACCAGCCTGCAAGAAAAACAGGCTCCTCTTTAGAGTGTCTCCCTAGAAAGCTCTCAGTTAGCAGAAAATACCTGTCTAGAAGAGAGACTGCGCTGCTTTTAACAAAAACCCCCTGTGCGATTTCTGCTCCGAGCAGGGCTTGGGGTGACACCGAGCCTTGTACAGCGTGGCTTCCACATCCCCCAAAATCTCGCCAGGAGGATGAAATTTTCTTTTCTCTTCCCTTTCTGGTCACGTTTTACCACTGGAGTTACTCAGCGAATTAATAGGTATAGAAATGCAAAGCTCTTTTCTTATTACACGCCATCGATCTGATTGCAGTGTCATTAATTGAAAGACTCGGGAAATGTGATGGATGGTTCAGTTCAGGATTCCACATTCGTTTTGGCATAGCCCTGCAGGAGAAAAGCTGCATGAAGCTGATTGAAGGGCTCTTTTTGTCTGACATGAATTATTCTTTCATTGTCAAACCTTGTAACAGCATTCAGACATAGGGAGATTTACAATGTGAAATCCTAAATGGGGTCTATTCTTAAAATAAAATTAGAAAAAAAGAGAGAGCTTTATCTTGCAACGTTGAAAATAGCAATGTTTAAAAAAAAAAAAAACAACCCACAACTATTCCTCCAAATTAAATATCTTCTGCAAAACCCAAGGGGCTGATGTTTCTCACTTAATTTTAAATTATTCTGATGGTGAGGCCTTAAATGAATAAAACAATTGCTTTAATCACATAACGGTTGTCAACATTTTTATTACATTCAAATATATTTGTTTGTCTGAGAGGGTTTGTTTGTTCTCCCCACTGCTGTCATTTCCCCAGCAGAACGATTTGTCCGATTAGCTGGGAATCCTGCTTGTCCTGTAAAATTACACGAGGCTTTCTTTTCTCTTTGGGGAAAACCTAGGTGGACGCTGCTGAAATGTTTATTTAAGGAAATTATTCTGCATTTTAGAAAACATTTAAAAAAAAAAATCCCACCAGTGCCGTGTGCCGACAAGGTTTCAGCTTTTCCCAGCTGCTGGCTGCAGGCAGATCTTATCAAACCAGCTTTGGTGGGGTTTGTTTCTGGTTTTGGTTTTGGTGTTTTTTTTTTTTTTGCTGTTGATCCCGGGCAGTTCCGTGGTTAAATTCTGCGGGTTCTTTTGTCTGTATAAAAAAATTCGTGCCAGGCTCTGAGGGTTGGGAGATGCAACCACTCAAAAGCAGCAGAGAGGAGCAGCCCCGCTTCTCTTTACACCCCCAGATTGCCGTGCGAAGTTGATGAAGAGTTTGGAATGCCAAGCAGCCACCCAACTTGTAGCCTCATTTAAGAATAAAACACTGAAATAACATTATCCGAGATGGGAATCGATGTCATGCCTGTTACAAATGCTGGAGCTGGGAGAATAGCGAGATTACACAGAGCAGGCAGATTAGATGAAGAAGAGTATTCGATTACATTACATCTGATTAGTGGTGTCTATTCATCTGTGTGGGGCTTTATTTTTTCTTTTTCCTTAAAGAAAGCTGGCTTATTTTATGGGAACGGGGTGTGCTTGAGAAAGCTGGGAGAATTAGATGTATAACAGTGTCGGAAATAGGCAGCTTTCTGTTTTAATCACCTTCCTCCCTCAGCTCCTTTCCCATCCCCGGATCTGCGTGCCCAAGTGTTTTAGCAGGCAGAAAACCACAGGAATGACTATTTTTTTTACTATTATTTAACTACTTTTCACCTCCCAGAAAGGCATCGAGTGATCACTCTGTGTCTGAGCCCCTAAACAAATACCCCTTCCCACCTGAGCTGGACATTTGCAGGCAGCGAGACCGGCCCGATAAAGGAGATGAGCAATTCCCATTAAAGTGGGGAAAGAACCTTTTTTTTTTTTTTTTTCCCCGAGACTGAGGAATAAACGGCATTGATGGGAAATGTTGTCCTCATCCCCCGCCCCCTCCCCCTGCCTATCTGCATGGAATACCCTCCCGAACGTGGATTTTTAAGGTCTCATTGTTCGGCGAAAGGGCTGAGATTATTTTGGTAGGGGTTTTTTTGGGGGGGAAGGGTTTTCCCTGCCCCGGCAGCGGGGACGGTCCTGCCGGGGATGCAGAGCCCGGCCACTGCAGGTGCTGCTCCTCGCCCTGGGCAGCCCCTGCTCTCCTGCGCTTCCCAGCAGCTAAGTTTGGGAATGGAGCTGCCTGGCGGGTCAGAGCACAACACCCACCGAGCAGCGGGGTTTTTCCAGCCCCTTCTTGCTTTATTTTCAGGCTCAGCTCTGGGATGCTCCCACCCAGGGCTTCTCGGGGCAAAGCCGGGCTGTTCCTGCAGCTCTCCTTTAATCCTGAGCACCTTCTGTGTCGTTAGCAGCTCCAACCTTCCAGCCACTGGCTGTTCCTAAAAGGTGAGGGAGCTGGGGAGGGGTTGCTTTCATTAGTTATTTGAAATTGAAGATGATTTAATTTAATATTTTTTTTGTTTTTCTTTATGCTGTCTCAAGCTAAATAAACTCAGTTCCTCCGAGCCCAAAAGCAGCACGGATATTTTGCCTTTGGTGTCACTAATTAGCCTCCCACGGAAGCTGAGATCAGGGGGAAAGGGAGCTAACGAGAGGGTTGGTGCAGCCTTGCAGGACTCTGAGCATATTGTACAGGAGGGGGGGTGAAAAATGCTTATTCTCAGCCCCAAACTCTGTGAAACCGCTTCATTTTCGGAGTTCCCCGCACTCCGAAATGCGGGCTGGATAATTTCTGCAAATTAAATTAGAGTTTGGAGCCCGTGGCCGCTCTGATCAAATCTGTGTAAATAACATTGTCCCCAGCCTGTGTTGTCACCTCTGAAATGCTCTCTGGATTGCAGCCTAGCTCTGTCTTTTCTTGTGGTGGAGTCAGGGTGGTGCTGGATTTTGGGGCTTTTTGCATTTTATTGCTTTTGATTTTGTTCAGGTTTTTTCTTTTAATTTAAATTTTTTTTAGGGTTTTTTTTATTTGTTTTTGTTTTTTTATTTTTAGTCCGTTTTGACTCTGACAGTTTTTAAAGGTGAGGCTCATTTTTGTGAGGTTAAGAAGAAGGAGAGAGTAAAAGGTACCGTATCTTTCTTCTTAATTGTTTGGCTTAAGTCTAAAACATCTGAAAAACACCCTTAAAATGATCTTAGAAGTAACAGTCGCTTAATTAATAAAAATAGTAACAGATTTAGCTTACCCTCTTTATGGACTTAACTTCAGGAAATTAGGCATCCACTCTGTCTCCTCTGCAATAATCAGTTTCTTATCTAACAGATAGGAAACGACCAAATACATCTTACATCATTTGCATCCTTTAACTCAGGAACAATTGCTCCAAAAAAATGGAAGCACTGCTACAGCTCAGAGCATCTTTTGCTTTAAACCCTTTTAAGTCCCCCGTTTATTCCCATCCCAGCTCAGCTTAATTTCCTTTGATTGTGTCGTTGGGCTGAAAATATACAGTGCCATGCCTGATTGTGCTGCTATTCCACATTAATAACCTGGAACTTTGCATCCCAACGAGCGAGGAGCACGGAAAAAAGGCAGAAACAGATGCAATTATTTGTTGCTGGCTAAGTTACTGTACGTGACCCAGGTGCTGGAGGACTATTTGCATGTGTTTCTCACCTTTGTTCACCCAGACACATGGGGATCTCGAGCTATTGCTGACTAATTGATAGTTGTAGTAACTGCTATAGGCTCCTTAGATTAGAAATGCATGCAGACGTGTGTCTTGATTCAAACATTAAGGAACACACACACTCTCACTTACTTACATGGGCAGAAAGTCTTCATACTATTAGAGGTGTGTGATGGAGATAGCAGGACATAAAACAGAAGAGAGAGAGACACAGGGAGAGAGAGAGAGAGACAGAGACAGAGAGATGGCATGCAGCATATATACCCCTACAAATAGTTCTAAAATGCGTTTGCAAATGCAGAAGTCTTCAGAACCATCCAACAGTTCAGCACAACCCTTTTTATCTCTTCTCTGCGGGACGTCTCCATCCAGATTACTCGAAAAAAGCGGAAAAGGTGAGAGCTCTGCCATCTTAGCTCTGAATTCATCTGATTTCCCCTTTTTTTTTTTTTTTTTTTTTAATATATCCCCCCCCCTCTCCCTTGTATTCCTCATGCCATTGTCCATTCTTATGATGGCAGCCGCCCTTGCTCTTGAATGCAAGTGTCACAGCGGGAGCAAAAAGGGTTCAGGGCTGCATTGTCAAAGCCATGGTTGCCTATTGTTTCTTAGCCTTTCACTGCTCTGCTTTTCCGAGCCTCTTTCCCTATCAGTGGCCCCTGTCAAGGGGAGGAGTAGGGAGAAAATTGCAAGAGTTAGTCGTCCTTTTTATTGCACACTGTTATGATAAACAGCCCCAGCAATACATCCCACAAAATTAGGAATTATAACGACGGGACGGGGGGAAAAAGAAATTTCTTTGTAGGTTTGCGTTTGGCGCTGCCCTTATGTCAAAAGCTTGGTTTTCTTAGGAAAGACTTTTGTATTGGTGTTTTTTTGCCCAGCAAAAAATAGAGGCAGCTGCAAAGTGAACAGTGAGCTATTTAGCCACAAGGTAAAAATTTCCTGTTGCTATTTGGATACTGATGCTTTTCAATTTTAAAGGTGTGTGTGGGGGGGAGGAAGCATGACTGAAAGCATTTCTCTAGCTGTCCATTCATTCATCCATCCATCCATCCATCCATCTCTATTTTATGTTTTAAAGCAATTGAAAACGGGTTTTTAAAAAGGCCAGGGAGGCTGTTTGCAAGTTGGTTTTATTTGGGAAAAAAAGATCTCTCAGTGCAGAATGAGGTTTGTGTTTCAGCTGATTGAATCTTGTGCTGGGAGATGAAGGGGGGATGAGTGTCCTGCTCGTGCCAGAAAGTGCTGCTTTGTCAGGGCACCTCAAAGTAAAATCTTGTCACAGTTTCTTCCTTTGGTGGAGGGGAAAAAAAAAAAAATTAATATAGACAGGAGTTTACTCGACATTGAAGCATGTGTTTGATTGTCTTCTGTGCACAGGCCAGCTCTGCCCGTGTTCAAAACTTCAGGGAGGTTACAAAGTCATGGCCTCAAAAGTTTTTTTTTTTTTGTTTTACTGCGTTTGAGATGAAATTGCTGAGAGGAGAAAATGATTTCTAAAATGGGGCTGCCCAGAAGAGTGCAAACATATTTATGTGTTCAAGTCGTAAATATTCCACTCGTTTCACTTCCAGTATTTTTTCTTTCTTGCCTTAAAAAAAATACCTAACAAAGTGAAAGAGAAACAGATGCAATTTGGTTTGTGCTTTTAACTCTTTGTGTAAATTTGAGCATCATCCTTTCAATCCTTAAATTTATCCTTACTGCCCTGGGTGTACAGGTTATTTAACAGTCTGGGGGTTTAATTTTTGCAAGCCTATTATTATGTTATTTTGGCTGAGCTGGTACATGATCAGAAATTATTAAAAGCAAACACTGCAGACCGTTCAAAAATGTGCTGCTTGAGGCTGAATATCTGAGCCATTGCAAATGTCTCGTGCTATTTTATCGTGTCTAATAATACCAGGCAGAGTGCTTGCACAGATGTAAATATGGTATAAGTCTTAAAGAAGCTTGCAGAGAAACGCTCCTCAAACTGCTGGGTCCTTGGGCTCTTGTTTTTGGTTTTATTTCGGAATATCGAGCTGGCCGAGCCTCCCACCTGAGAGGTTTCGGTGGGAATTTAGAAAGGGGGCCAGATATTTCACCTGGATTCCCTCTTAACTCTCCGGATGCCGAAATAGAAGTGATTTGAAGACCAAATTCTCCCAGCTTGTCCTGCAGACAGCTCGCTTTGCCTTTTCCCCCCCGTGCTGGTGTTTTTTACACACATTCATTGTCCTGCACCGCCAAGTTCTAGGTCAAGTATGTGCCTGTTTGGAAGATCTTTAGGTTTGAAACTTTTTTTTGGAAGAAATGATGAAAGAACTCTGGCCTTGTTTTAAATCAAGCTCTGAATGCAGCCGAGGCCACCCTGGGAGCACAATGTTTAATTTCCATTCGACATCTGCCTTGTATTTACCATTGCAGCCCGGGGTCTGCGTGGAAGGAGCACTTATCGTTGATAAAAAGTTTGGCATCTCTTTTGTCAGAGGTTGTAATTTCTGTTCTCTCAATCTGGACTGTCATTTTGTAAAATCTTTTGTCACCGGAGCTGAATGGAAAACCTGGAACGTGCAAGAGATTAAAGAAATGGGGGAAGAGGATTCAAATGTGTAGAGCAATTCTGGTCGCTTCACTCTCTGAGACAGATGGTGCCTAATCCTGATTTTTCTTTATTCCAGTGTAAATTCCGAGCTGTCCCGCTGAATCCACGGCTGAATACTGATGAATCAGGATCAGGCCTGGCTCATTTCTTTGCTTTTTGAGGCTGTGGGTTTATCTGGCAGAGCTTTCTGCATGCACAGCTCTGGTTTTCCACTCCTGGTGAGAGGTGCCCACTGAGTGACTCCACCACACGGGGTAACCCCCGAGTCCCACTCCTCACTCCTCCTCTGGCAGTGCCAGCACTCTGACCTTCCAGAACCTGGGAATAAATATTTGAGTAACTTGAGGTGTTTTCTTTAGGTAGGTCTGGGTGGGGAAATCTTAGAATTTGATGTGTCTGGACACTCCAGAGTGGCAGGGGAATGTGGTGGTGGTGGTGGCTGAGATGCCAGGTTTGGCAGGAGGGGAAAAAGAAGTTTATTCTGAGTAAAGGCAGAAACATTTGGCTCCACAGATGAATTTTGCTGCAAAAAAGGATGATTCAGGGGGAGAGGTGTTCCAGGTGGAGAAGGGAAAACTTTGCTCCATGTTTAATTTTTTAAAATTAATTTTATCTCCTTATTAATCCAAACAGCTTGTGTTCACGTTGCTTTTAATATAAGAATATAAAAATTATTTTTTCCCCCAGGTTCTGTTCCGTAATCTGAAGTGCTCTGTGTGGTGTCAGCTCAAGTCCCAGGCACCTATTTCACCTTTCCTTGTGGGATTTCAGTGAGCAACCCTTACAGTTCTGTTCTACAAAGAAATAAATCTCTCTCTTTTTTTCTTTTCCCTCTCACAGGAGTATCTTCAGTGGGAATTACTCATGGACAAGAGAAAGGATCACCTGGATTCTTCTGGAGCTGGGAGTCAGGGCCAGGAATCTCCAGGAAAGGCACAAGAAGGGGATTTCACCTCTCCAGAGGCTCCATCACACCTGGAGGTTCAGGCAAGTACCATTTCCTCTGCTTGGAGCTTTGCTGGTGAGTCCTTACAAGTTCTCACACGCAGAAATTGCGTCAGTAAAGTTTTATTTCATTAAAATTTGATGAGCGTTGGTGCGTTAATCAGGGTTCCTGTACCCTGCCAGTGGCCAGTGTGCCATTGCACACCTGTGGAGGGTTTAGAGAGTCCAAAACGCAACAAGAGCCACCCCGGTGAGTTGTGTCAGGGAAAGCTGAACCCTTGGATTAGGAACCTTTTGCTAATCCCAAATCCATATCCTGTTACCACTTTAAATCACTGAACAGGCAACCCTCTGCCTTTCCAGGCTGTTTGGGTTTTTCAAACCCCCAGAACCGAACCAGTGCAGTGAATTTTGTGTCCAGGTAGGCTCTGCATGCCATGGGCAGCACCTTCCCAGGGGGTTGTCCCTGGTTTCCTTATTCTTGTTTATGGAATTCATCACTTGATAGGAGCAAAGCTTGACAGGTAGAAAAGAGATTCTTTAAAAGTGGAAGAGTCTAAAATAAGGCATGAAAGAACTTCTTCTCTTCCTCTGGGAGAAGCCTGCTTGGAGAGGCTCATTCAGGCATGGGGAGCTGGGGGAGAAGTGTGGAGTGAAAGAGCAGCCAGGCCATTGTTCTCCCCATGGGTGGGATGATGTTGGCTTTCAGGAAATCAGGGCAAATTTGTGGTCAGCTCTGTGTGCTGGAAAGGTTCTGAATGCAGGGAGGGCGCAGGGACAGCTCCTGATCTGATGGGAGCTGTCACAGCATCAGCTGGATGTGCCTCAGGTGCAGGGACAGAGGCAGGTGGAAGTTCTTGTGTGGGAATGTCAGGGATCTGCCCTGCTTGGGCTGGACTTCCCTGAGGTTCGGACAGTTGTGTGCTGGCAGGTTTCACTCCTCTTTATTCAAAACATGTGCCAGAGTTTAACCAAACCAGAACTTTGAAAGTGAGCACAGCAGAGAACTTCCATGTGGCAATATTGGCAAGGAAGAGAAAACAGAATTTTTTAATGGTTGTTGCTTTTGTTCTAACTCGGGTCAATGGCTCTGTTTTGGTGTTGTGTCAGAAGTGCCTCGTGTGCTCAAATCTGTCTTAATTCGCATTTCAGAACATCACTTCCCTTTGCCACAAGGTGATTTGGGTGGGAAAACGATTTGTGGTACAACTTCAGTTTTATTTGTACACCTGCAATCTGCCCTATTGCTTTCCTCAAGCTGTGCATGGAATTCCCACTCTTATTGACAGGAATGCGTTTTCCTGAGCCAGGGTGGTCGGCGTGGAGCTGTTGGGCATGTCCTGAAAATTGTGGGCATTGTTTTGTTTCTTTACGTTTACTTTGACTACGAAGGGCTCAACCTGGGTGTGATTTACGGGTTTAAAAAGGGAATTTCCCAGATTGTGTTTCCCCCTGTTCCTTTGGTTTTCCAACATTTTTTGTCCATGGTTTGAGAAGGGACACTCGTGTCTGGTGTCATCTTGTAGGGCCTGGTCTACTTTTTCAGTTGCTGAAGGACTTAGAGTCATTTAGAGAGTTTGAGATATTGGGATAGGAATTGTTCCCTGGGAGGGTGGGGAGGCCCTGGCACAGGGTGCCCAGAGCAGCTGTGGCTGCCCCTGGATCCCTGGAAGTGCCCAAGGCCAGGTTGGACAGGGCTTGGAGCACCCTGGGATGGTGGAAGGTGTCCCTGAGCTTTAAGGTCCCTCCCAACCTAAAGCATTCCATGATTTCTGCAAGGTGAAGAGGCCTGTTTGGGCCTTCAGCAGAGTTAAAATAAGCTCTGCACTGTCAGTAGTTTTTCCATCCTTCACAGCTTTTCATTATCTTGTCCAGCTTCCTCCTGTTGTGTGTGGCAAACCCACCCAGGAATGAGATGAAGAAGTTCCAAATAATATTTGGGGTGGGATTAGCCGAGTTTAGGGTCACAGTTGAGACCCAAGCCCCTGAGGAATGTACCAGTGCTGTCTCTTAAGTGCTGGCAGAGCAATGAACCAATTGCAAGTCATGTTCTTCTTCCTCCAGAATTCACCCCAGGCTTTGTTTCTGGTTCTCTCCCCCCCGTTCTGCTGTTGATAACCACCCTTATTTCCATCTCTGGTTCTTATTCCTGCCTGTGCATAGAAAATCCTGCCAGTTTTCTGCCAAGTCACCACCTTTCCAACATGCAGATCCCTCCTAACGCCTCCTTTCTTCAGTATTGACCACGTGAAGTGATTTATTCTTCTCAAATATCTGCATATTTGTCAGGGCTGTGCAGAGATGAGCCAGCTCTGGATGAACTGTGTGGTATTTTCACTGTAACCATGGTTCTTTCTCCTCTTTTCTGGTTTTGTTGTGAAATAAGCTTGAGTTAAGGCATCATGTCAAGTGATTTTAGTTATTCTTGGGATGCCTTTTTGAATTCTGTCTAAATAATGGGTGATTAAAACAAAAAATTAAATTGATTCAGGTGCAAGCTGCAGGTCAGAAAAAACCACCCAGTTGGTTTTAAAATTCAGGAATGGGGAGGGAAAATCAACTGCTGGTGGTGATTACCCAGAGCAACTGCTCTGGAGGGAGGTGACCCTGGAATTAGAGGGTTTTTAAGGTTCTTTCCCACCTTTCAGTGATTCCATGAACACCAGTAGAGGATTCTCTCTTGCTGGAATCCCCAGGGTGGGTGAGGATTGGGATAAAACCCCAAATACTTTGGTTTGATCGCAGGAGGTTCTACCAGAGACCTCCTGAGATCCTTTCCCACCTGATTTGCCTCAGAACCTTGGGTGGAGTCACAGAGCTGATTAAATAATTCTTTTTTTCCTCTTTGGTCAGTATTCCTGTATTTAAAGGTCCTGAAATCTGCAAATGTCACACTGCTGCTCTCTGCCTGTTTGATAAATATGCATCTTTCTATTTGCATGTATTATCTTCCAGTAGGATTTCTTTCTTTTTGGTTACTGCTGGTGTTCCCTCTTTGAATTATTGGGCAACATGTAATAACAATAATAATATCAGTGATAATAATAATGATACGGATAGAAGAATATCAGGTAGAAGAAACGTTCTACCAAACCCTAAATGTCTCATAGACTCTCTGGTGTAGATCCTATAGGACAAGCTGTAGGTTTGTGGCTCCTCCAGGAAGAAATTTCCCCAAACTTTCTCTTACCTGATCTATTTTAGCCATTCCTGCTAAAATCCCAACATCTGGAGCTGCAGAAAATGCCTTCTGCCCGTTTTTTTGGTTGGTGGGATTATTGCTCTCTTTCCACACACAGTGATGGGGAGGAAGGGATCCCAAAATGAGATTACATCTGTCAGGTTGTCTTTTTTGTTTATGTGTGACTTGTAGAAATCAGGCAACTCAATCTTGGCTGTTCAGCTGCTGCTTCTTGGTGCAAAATGCTTGGATTTGGCTTTCTGGGAGAACTCCACTGTGCAAATATCACCCCTCTGAGGCTTTAGGAGCTTTAGGAAACAGCTCTGGACCATGGAACGTTTCTTCATTGTCAGAGCTGCCCTTAGAATATATTTATAATCTTTTTATTGTTTTTTTTTTAATTTTTATTTTACACCTGTAGAAGCTGTGAGCAAGGAGAAAAGATCTGCCAGTATTTAACAGTGGATTCAGTGTCAGATAAAATCTAAGCCCTTAATTTAAAGCAAAAGCTGATGAGGAGCTTTTCACTGAAGACATTTTTCTACTGAAAACTGTAATAGCTCAGCGAGTTAAATCCTGGGAGAGGTTTTTTAATACCTCCTTGCAAAGAAAAGGAGAAAGAGTTCAGTTTTGCTGAAGTTTTCAAGATTGCTGGCAGAAGCACGAACACTTGTGTGTCACCTCACGTGATTTAAGATGATCGCAGAGCTTTGTAAACTTTCCAGGGGTGACTCAATTTTTGTAGGTGAAGTGGGTGTAAAGGGGAAAATGGAATGAGGGGACAGAGAATGGAAGGAATGAGGTGGAAGGCAGTAATTAATCCAGTTTAGAGTTGAATTCAGTAATTAATAAAATCATGGGAAGTGAAAGTAGCTGCAGTTTAGTGTTCGAAGCCAGTGGTTGGTGGATGTTGTTTAATTTTGTGGTCCATGAGGTGATAGAGAAACCTAAACCTTTGTAAAGGATCTTTTGGGATCTTTTGGGCCATCTGGTTTGGGGAGAGTGTTCAGAGCAGCTCAGACCAGGGGCTGGGTGACAAACCCTCGTTGTCCTGAGGTTTAAACTAAACTTGTTGTGGCTGCAGATGACAGGCTGAGCTTCCCAGAATTCTTGTTGTCCTTTCAGTGTGTGCTTCATCAACCAAGCTGTGATTAATTGCAGCAGGGCTGCTTTGAATTTGAAACAGAATCACAGGCTGAGCTTTCCCTGGGTGTACAGATCATATGTGGGCTGGCTGTGCTGATTTGGAAAAAATATGTATTTACCATGCATAATATTCTATATCATAATTGTATAAATATATCTATCAAATATATATCTTTATATCTATTTATCTATTTAATCAATGCATATTTCTCCATATAAATAAATGTTTGCTCTCTGATTCAGCCATCATCTCACCAGTACTTGTGCACAAGTGTCTGTGCTGGTGTGGAAGGTCCAGCTGAAGTCACAGAAGCTCCATGTGAGTTCAGCTGGTTGTGGGACCCACTGGGATGTGCCTGGTGTGTGTCCCCTTTTCCTGGCAGTGCTGCTGAGCTGGGTCCTGCCCTTTGCTGCAGCCACGCAGGAACAGGAATCTGTGGCCTGTCTCTCCTCCAGCCTCCGCAGGGAGCAGATTTGCTGCCTGGTGAGCTGGGTCTGGCCCCTGAGCTCAGCTCCACTGGCTGGGGGGCTCTAAGGTGGCGAGGACAAACTGGAAACGGGTTGGTTGGGATGCTCGGAGCAGGACTGGTGTGGATGCAGAGGTTAATTGTGCCAGGTTAATTAGCTCTGTCTGTGGAGCAGGGAGGGCACTGTTCCTCTGTGAGGTCACACGTCGAGCACTGTGTCCAGTTCTGGGCCCTCCCTGCAGACAGGACACGGAGGGGCTGGAGCGTGTCCAGGGCAGGGAAAGGAGCTGGGAAGGGGCTGGAGAATTCCTGAGGGAGCTGGGAAAGGGGCTCAGCCTGGAGAAAAGGAGGCTCAGGGGGGACCTTGTGGCTCTGCACAACTCCCTGACAGGAGGGGGCAGCCGGGGGGGGTCGGGCTCTGCTCCCAGGGAACAGGGACAGGAGGAGAGGGAACGGCCTCAGGCTGGGCCAGGGGAGGCTCAGGGTGGACACCAGCAGGAATTTCCCCATGGAAAGGGTTGTTGAATATTGGAATGGGCTGCCCAGGGAGGTTTGGAGTGCCCATCCCTGGAGGTGTCCAAGGAAGGCCTGGAGGTGGCACTCGGGGCTGGGGACAAGGTGGGGATGGGGCACAGCTGGGACTTGATGATCTTGGAGATCTTTTCTGACCTAAATGATTCTGTGCATCACTGGAGTGGCCAAATCCCAGAGGAACTGGCTCTGTCCTGGCTCTCGGACTTGGAAGCTGCAGCTCAGGCTGGAAGGAATTGCTGGTTTAACTGCGGAGGTCCTGGGAGCAGCCCTGGGACAGCTGGACGAGGCAGCTGTGGCAAACCAACGAAATAAAATGCCCTGGGCTGCACATTTGGAGATAAAAAGCTTATGAACTACTGAAATAATTTCATTCCTGTGACATTCCAGGCTGATTTCAAGAGGAGGTGACTTCTGACGTCTTCATGAACTAATCCACCCTAAAGATGGGCGTTGATTATGACGTTCACTGGGTTTATTACACAAGGAATAGAAACAATAACCCAAATTCTCATCTCTCGCTGCTTTGTCCCCCACTGTAACATCAGTTCCATGGGATGCTTCACCACAGGCTCTAGAACAGGGATATTACAGTGGCTGCAAAGCAATGTAGGATTTTATGGAAAATCATGGAATTGCTGTGAGTTGTGAATCTGTTCTTGGTGATTTCTGTATGGATGTCAGTGAGGTCCAGAGCTTGGGAAGTGATTCTGGCTTTAGGAATAGACTGACAGACACTGGCAGCATGTGCAAACCAGAAACACAGATGAGGAAATTTGTGTCAGGATCTCTGTCAGGTGCAATTTAAGTTGGGATGTTTAAATAGAATTAAATAGTTTGTGGGGAAAATTCACGATAGGAATGCTGGGCTGGATCCTGGTCTGGAAGTTGATTCAACAGCCAACAAGCTGGTGGGAGTCTCTCAGGGAGCTCTAATGGATTCTTGGGTCAAACTCTTCCCAACATGTGGATTATCCTGCCTTGACTTATTGACAGTGGGGTTTTCACCCCAAACAAGAAGCTGCTGGCAGAACTCAGCTCCTAAACAGTACAAAGGGAGCTCCCTGGTGTAACCTCGTTATTTTAAAGCTCACCAAACTCCTGGTAGTTCTTCTCAGCAAAGTGATCCCGTGGTTTGCATCGCTGTTGCTCCCAGCCTGTCTGAGCTGTGCCAGGAAAGGCCCTGTCAGGTCAACAGCTTTCATTTCCTATTGAGTTTTCCTAGAGTTGAGTCACATTCTGGTTCAGTCTGAGGGAGCACTCACGGGAGGAGCTTCAGGAGTACCTCAGCCTGTCCCCTGAGTTAGTGTGGCCCCGACAGATGGGGGGTGATTCACTTAGCACTTAACTGAAATGATGAAGGACTTTCTTATTATTTTATTGAGTTCACTGAGTGCAGTGAGCTCAGGGATGGGGCTGATTTGAGCGAAAGCCCCTGAGTACCACAAATATCCTTCCTTCCCCTTTAGTTTCTTCTCATGCTCCTCTGGTTCCCCTTGGCTCAGGATCTTCCATGTTCTTCAGAATTAAGAATTAGCCTTGTTGATTTATTTATAGATTAGTGCAGCCTGATTTTAAAGTCGGAGAGGAAACCAAAAAAGCAGAATTTGCTCTTCATCAACTTGAATATCTCTTCCTTTGCTCTGATAACCAGAACAGGAAATGTGGATACAACATAATATTTAGGATACAATTAATATTCTTATTTAAAAAACCCAAAGATTTTGACAAAAGCCCTAGCTAATTGATAATTAGGCTATCTTGCAGTTATTTTGTGGTTTAAAGTAGGGTAGAAATGTGCTTGTTATTCCTTGGCAGTGGTCTCAGCATTGATCCAGGAGCTCTGCACTTGTTGCCGAGGGTTGGGATTGGAGCAGCTGGGGATCTGGATGTGGTGGCACTGCAGTGTCCCTCCTCTGTGGCCACGGGTGAATTCCTGAGGGCAGCAATTTGGAAAAGAGATTCAGGAACCTGTCCTTAAAAATAACACAATGCTTCAGCTCAGAAGATGGCATTATTTGGAGGCAATTAATTCCCATGGCTTTCAAAGTCTTTTACTCTTTGTTGGTGCTGAGCTGAGTAAATCACCCCCTGGCTGAGTAAATCACCCCTGGTTGAGTACATTACCCCCTGGGTGTGCTTGGTGCCTTCTACACATGTAGGAATAGAAATTAAAAAAGCCTTGGATAGTTATGGGATGGGTCACGGGGACTGTGTGATCATTTTGCAGGTCCCGTTCATTCCCTGTGGGGTGTTTTGTTCAGGCAGAGGTGAAAGGCTGGAGCCTTCCCTGTCCCAGCTCCTGGGTGTCTGCCCGGTCCTTCTGCCCTGTTGTCCTGTTTTAATTTGGTTGGGAGCTCCTCCTGACGAGCTCTTCTCCATCCACACTGTCCTGAGCTGGCCGTAAGCTGGGATTTATCCCAGCCTCAGGTGCCCGGTGGCTCAAAGCGGCACCAGAAGCTCCTGCCGGACCCAGTGGCCACAGCAGAGCATCCGTGAGCCACTTTGACTTTTCTCCAGGAACAAAAATACCAGTGGAGATTTTAAGGACAAAAAGCCGCCAAAATCCTCTGCACAAAGAGCCCAGGGGAGGGGAAGGACCCCTCTACCCTGGCACTGCTCACTTCCCACGTTGCTGCTCGGGGCTCAGGTACCTGCAGCTGCCGGAGGTGGAAAGAGCTGAGAAAACAAGCCCTGAAATTATATTTCCCTCTGCTTAAGAGGTAGAGAGAGGGGTTACCCATCCTGCCAGGCCTCCAAGTTGTCTCTGTTTGCACGTTTGAAGCTCCTTTATTTGCTGTGGTTGTTACTTTGGGTCGGTGCTGCCTTTTTATATTTCCCCAGTGGTAATTCCTGGATAAATGGGAGGCACTGCAGCCTCCGTGGGAAGGAGCAGATCCTGGATCCTGCTGGTGACAGCAGCCTGACCATTTGTGGCCCTGGCAGCTCCACCTGAAGGGCTCTTTACCAGCACTCCTCATGTGTTGGGGACAAGGGGGGGAATTGGGCCCACAATATTATGTCACGAAATAGAAAACACCCGACCCTACAGCAGCTGTAATGGCATAATGGGATAAGTGCGAGGGAGAAGCAGCGGGGTGTAATAGGTACTCAGCTGCCTCCGAGATGGGGCCTCTGTATTTACCTGGATAGAAGAAAGCTGGGAAACGAGGCCAGCACGGGGACAGAGTGACAGTGTGAGTGCTCTGGGAGGAGGCTGTGGGTGAAGTGAAAACGCAGCAATCCGGGGTGTTATGTAATAAATAATAACAATAATATCTGTGCTTCGGGCCCGCTCCACCTGAAATGCTTCACCCAGCTCGGGGTGCTGCTGGGGCCTCTTTGGTGTTGGGTTTCCTAATTCCTTCTCTTCTCCCAGCTCTCTAAAAGCCTCTGCGTGGTGTTTTGTGCTTTATTACGTCTGGAGTGGAGAGCAGCTTTCATCTGCCTTTCTCCAGCCAAAAAGCCCTGGATTTTAGCTGCTTGTAGGGCAGAGAAACGTGGATGGATGGCCAAGGCTGGCTGTGGTATTTCCCATCCCTGGAAATGTCCAGAGTCGGGTTGGAGCAGCCTGGGACAGTGGAAGGCGTCCCTGCTCATGGCAGGGGTGGGATGAGGTGAGGTTTAAAAGATTTAAGGTCGCCTCCAACCTGAACCAGTCTGGGATGGGGAAGCAGGAAATCAAATGGGGGAAATCCCAACACTCCCTTCCTTATCCATCCCACACACCCCGGCTCCCACAGGAGGGATTTTGCTGCAGGTCGCAGGAATCTGGGCTTGGCGATGGTTTGGTGTTGGAGTGTAGAATCTTTCAGGCCAAGACGTGACTTTCTGGCAGTCATAACCAGATTTAAGCTGGGTTTTCTCTGCACTCTTTGATGTAGACTCAGCTTTGCTGGTGGCTTTGTGGTTTATCTACATCCCTAATTTCACTTTTCACTTCTTTGCTGACTTGGGTGAAGATCCTCCTGCTTAAGTGATGAGTCATTTTTGGTTGGATGAAAATTTGCATTTTTTTTTTTTCCACAGGGGCACTTAGGAGCAGGTTAAATGAGCCACTTAGGTGATTGAGAGAGGGAGATGCCAGGGGAAGTGGTAACGTGTGCTCTGCTATTTTGTTCCTCTGTGCTTCAGATTGCTTTTACTCGTTTAATTCCGTAGATGGGGTTTGCTGAGTAGTGCCTCCCTCTGCATTGCCTCCCTTTCCTGGATTCTTCGGGCTGAATTGGTTGGAATTCATTGATGGATTTGAAATTGTTGTTCTCCCCATAGTGCTGTGCCATCCAACAGTAAAATCCATGTTATCATTCCAGGAATTGTCAAGATGGACTCAACAGCTGAGCATGCACAGAAAGATGCACACAGGAATCTTTAGGAATGAAAGATGAGGAGATAAAAAGTAGAAAATGAAACTTTTAGATATTTTCGTAGATTTTCTCAACTGGAGCAAGTGGTTTTTACGAGGAAAATCTAGTTTAAAAAATCACAAAGTGTGAAACATAATGACTTTTAGAATGTTTCCAAAGGGCAGGGAATCTTTCCACATCTTTGTGAGCTTTATTGTGGGAAAAATAATTGTTTATTTTTTTTTCCATGATGTGCTGGAGTACAGGTGGTCACACAAGTTACAAAGGGAGGAGCTGAGGGGCATAATCTGACTCTGAATCTGAAATAAGGAGGGGAGATTTGTTCTTATCCCAAAAGATAATGCTCTCACCTGCCAGTGCGGCATGAGAGGTTGAAATAACTGAACCATTTTGTGTGAAGGTGATGTAAAACCATCCCCAGGCCAAGTCTGTCCTGAGGAAAGAGAAGGACCTGTTGAAATATCACTTATTAGGAGTTTGATGCTTTTCAGTTGTAGTTAATTCTGAGTAAATGGTGTATTAATAATTGGGTTAAACCAACTCTTCTCATGGAAATGTAGGTTCTTGCCTGGCCTATTTTCTGGAATATCAGGGGCTGTCCTATTTTGCAGGTGTATTCCTCTCACAGGATGCATAAATCCTGTCTCACGGAAGGGAAGCTGAGGCACGGAGGGGACAGGTGGCCTGAAAAAGGATAAACAAGGCACGATGGCATTTTAGGGACTCGGAGGAGGAGCCGTCTGAATTTTAGGCTCAAATTCCTCGTGGCACAGCCGTTTGTGCTTCCAGCATCTGGACTGTCCCTGGTTATTGATGGACAATTCGGGTGGGGATGAGTGCACGCGGAGAAATGCACATTTAGGAGCTGGAATCGGCTGTACTGGTGAGGGGGTGTTTTGGGAAGCGGGGTTTGTTATCAAACAGCCTCTCTGCGTGGGCGCACTCCCTGTGTGCGCTTCCCAAAACCCGGGCTCTCCTTGCTCTCCTCCCATTTTTGGGTCTCTGGCAAAAGCTGATCTCGCACATCCCTACGCCAGCCTGCCCCGTGCCTGCACCAGGCTCGCAAAGGCATTTCCCCGCAGCTGTGGGGAAGCTGGGGAGCCGCTGCCGAGGTGTCACACGAGGGGTTTCCATCAGCCCGAGCCCGCCCGGACGGCGTTTGCAGCGATTCGCTTCATCGGGAAGGACCACGCGGGGTTCTTTAGCATTATCGATCCCTCTTCGCTTATCGGGCGCAGGAGTTGCCGTTGACCCTGGCACCTTGCCGGAGCAGACCGGCCCGTCATGTGAGGCTGCCTGGCTTTGTCCTTGCTCCCAGTCAGTTCCTGTTTTACTCAGCAGATGTCTTTTGTTCCTGACAAAGATTGCTCATCCGATTGTCCGGGGTTAGCGGGTGTGCCCCATCCCGCCCGGGCTCCCGGGGCCCGGCCCTTCCCAGCCAGACTCTCCCCCCTCCTTCCCCCAGTCTGGGAACACCAGAAGGAGCCTGCTTTGCTTTGGCTTTTTTGTTTTTTTTCTTTTTTTTTTTGATTCCTCCTCCTTCTCCCCAGGGGTCTGGCTGGATTGTTTCTGAAGCTGGTTTCTTTCTTCTGTGCGAGTAAGCCAGGGGAAATAGATTTAATTTTTTTCGTAGGGTTTCTTGGGCAACACCTGGGTCCCACCTTGGCTAAATCAGCATCAATCCCTCCTTGGTTTTGATGGAAATCTGGCCCACAACATCTAAATTAATTGGGGTTTTTGGGGGGGGCTTTTTTTTTTTCTATTTGCTGCATGGGAATGCATTGCATCAACCTGCCAGAAGGGATGGGGGAAAAATTTAGGGACAATGACAAGGATTTGTGTGGCAGCCTACAGGATTTGGGTGCCTGATCCACTTCTCTCTGGTGCCAGAATCTGCTGAATTCAGCATTCAAATCCAAAAAGAAAAATCCCTGTAACCCGGGGCTTGCAGTGCTTTGGGAGCCTTTAGGACATTGAGGGGTGCACTGCTACAAGTGAGAATTTAGGGATGCTGGAAAAGCAGGGATCTGGCAGCTGCAGAGTGTCCTGGAATGTCTGCGTGAGGAAAATGGGTGTAGGGGCAGGTGCTGGGCAGCAGAGAGGGAAGGATGAATTGTGAGGCTGCAGCCTGGGGCAGGGCAAGCTGATAAATTCTTAATTGTCTCCTAATGACTTCAAGAGTTCAAGGTTTTCCCTTGAATTCCAAGATTTTGGCTCTAGCAGTATAATTTGAGACTTTTGCTCCTTGTGGAACCAGGTGAAATCCAGGCCAGTGCAAGGATTGGGTTCTCCCCGACATGAGGAGGGACTGGGAAAGTTTGTGCCCAGTTCTTTCTGTGTGCTGCGTTGCCTTTTCTCTCCCCAAAATTAAGAAAAAGAAGAATGGATGTGATTCCTGTGCCAGCCCCCACAGCCAGGCTGTTTGTCAGCATTTTGCTACTTTATTGGAACTTTACTCGTGGAACCTGAATCAGGTCCACAAGAGCTGCTCTGAGGCCCATTTTTTTCCATTATGATTCCTTTTTGTTCCAGTATTACTTTTTCTCGGGAACTACATTTTTTTTCTTTTTCATTTAGCGTGGTTCCACTTAAACCCACACTTTTCCTCCTAAAACCACCATAAATTACTCTGTTACCACCTCTCCTCGCTGACTGCAGCTTTGCTCACATGGGATTCTTGGAGAGGAGGGGATTTCTTTTTTTTCCCCCTGTCACCAGTGAGAATTGGAGTGGGGAAAGGGCAAATTTAAATTAATAAAAAAATCTGTTAAACGAAAACTGTTTCTGGTGCTAAAGTCACCTTTTGGCCAGTCCTGTCTGTGATCCCCCTCTTCTGGTTGTCTGTGGAATTGGATGCGGAGGGAAGTGGAGACGAGCCCAGACAATGGGATTTGGGCAAATCCCATCGTTTTCCATCTTGCTGGTTGAAAGAGCTGTTTGGAATGACGGGGCAGGATGTGATTTCGCTGTGTTTTGGATTCAGCCTGGTGTAAGATGTGCTCTGGGTGAAGCTCATCCCAACTATATTTGAGCTGACTATTTTTAGAGTCTCTTGCAGCTGGGGGGACTGGTTTGTGCTTGCGAGGGGTCGAGGTGTGCAATGGGAAACGCTGCCCGTGTGGTTTGGTCGTGCTTTACGTTTTATTTATATAAAAATCCTGGTGGGGAGGAGGCGGTTTCAGAGCCAGTCCCAGGGGATCCTCAGGAGGGGCTGTGGGAGTAGAAAACAGACAAGAAAAAAACTCCCGTCAGGCGCTGTGGATGGTCCTGCTTGCAAAGAGCAAATCCACGATGGAGCGTGGCGGGAGGAAGCGAGGTGGGAGATCAGGTGTGGATCCTCTGGGCTGGAATCATTGCAGTATTTTTCTGGGTGGAGGGAAAGAGATTTTATTTCAAAGCCATTTCAAAGCCAGATTTATATCCATGTCCCAGCTCCAGCTTCCAGAAACCGAGTCTGATCAGAAAGGTCGTTGAGCTACAAACGCGTTCCTGACTAATTGTCCAACGTTTGCCATCTTGCTCCGTGGTACTGCCTTCCTCTTTGCAGCAGGAACCACGCTGGAGTTCATAACCTCTACCCAGATGTTTTAGAGGAGGCAGGAGAATATTCCGGGGAAGGTGTTAAATGACAAACTGGGGTTGGATGGAAGAGAGACCTAAAAGCAAAGAGAGATCACATCATTCCCTCCCTTCCCAGCTTAAGGAAGCAGCATTCCCTTACTGCCACCCATCCTTTCCGGGGAGGATGATGGGATGAAGAGTTTTCTCTCTTCTTTTTTCCTCTCTGAGCTCAATTTACTCCAGTTCCTGGTGCTAGAGATTGAATGGGGATGTTGGACCCACTGCTGAGCATAAAACGAGCCAGGGAATCTTCCTAGAGCCTGGATTCTTCTGGAATAGAAAAGTGTCCTCTGTTTCCCGGGGCTGTAGGAAATGCTGACCCTGGAATGGAGATGGAGGGAGGTTTCTCCTGGCTCTGTGTGTGCTCAGGGAGGTGTCAGACAGGAGTTGGTTTCACAGTTGTGTCAACTGGGGGAGACACGTTTTCCTTGATGCAGTGGGAGATGAGTTTTGAGAGGTGTGAGTGCCAAAGCATCCAGAACTCTTGTCCCCCCCAAAAGTGTCCTGCTGGCCTTGGCTGGGAGGAATCAGCTACAGGCTAATCAATGGTTTGGACTCAGGGTGATGAGATGATGCCATGAGCGTGTTTGCAGTCGCCTCACCCCTCTGCTTCTCCTTCTCCCTTCCCTGTGCTGTGCCCAGCAATCTAAATATGGAAATCTGGGCCAAACGGTGCCTCTGGGAAATGCCACCACGCCAGGAGCACTCGTGTCACCCTCCGAGCTGGACCTGCTGCTCTTCAATCAGGCGCCCGACACCTTCTGGGGAAGCAGCGTGGGAAGGGACGAGTCAAAAACTGCTGCAACCCTGGGCTCTGCCCCCGTGGATCCACCTCCCTTTCTGCTGGGAACTTTCCGAGGAGTAATAAATTCACTCTGGCTCTGCTCTGAATGCAAAATTGATCAGACTGCAGGAGCCAGGGGGAATCGATTCGGGGTTGCGAGCGCGCTGGAGGCGCGTGCGCCATGGGCAGCGCGGCCCAGGGTGTGCCCTGCATCTCCGCCTGTCCCCTCTCCCTGCTCCTGCCCCGGCCTGAGGATGCCACTGGAAATGGATTTTTTAATGAAATCCAAAGGTGAAGTGTGGCATTAGGCAGCTCAGACCCATCTGTCCTGTCAGGGCTCCTGTTGGAGGGACGGGGTGGGTATTTGGGGTTGTTCATTAGGAAGGAGCCACAGAAATTGCACTAAAGGTGTTTCCCTCTGCGTGAGGGAAAATTTCCTTTGTTTTCCCTACGAAACCCGTCAGGTTCTCTTCCCCTGACGCGGAAATCAGAGTTGCACGTGTGCTGCACACATTTTCCAGCCACCCAAGAGCCACATCCTGCCAAGGTGCTGAATCATTCCCAAAAAAACCCAGGCACCTGCAACATCCCCCATCCCACAGGGAGAGAACTCCAGCTCCCCGGAGGCAGGGATTCTTTTTAAACCGACCCAGTGCAATAAGAAAAGAAAGCAACAGCTGCTGAGTCATCACCCAGCACTTCTGTACCACCGTGTTCACCCCAAAAAGCTGGAATTGGGTTGGCTTTCCTTAGCTTGGGAAGCAGGAGAGGATAGGAGGGTGTTAAGAAAAACAAGGGGGCAGAGTTAAGGTGGTTTTGGTAACCTCTGTATGATTTTCAGCACTGCTTTGCCTTTGAGTGTGTATATATAAGTATATATTTATTTTTTATTGATTTTCCTCTATTTTTTTTCCATTTTAATCTGTCTCATTTACTGCTTTTTGTTTTGTTTTCCCTCCTCCTTTTATATTTTGCTGCAGTCTGCAGGCAGCTTCTCAGCCGTGGCAGAATCATGTAAACTGCTCTGAAGTTAAAAGCAAAAAGAGATTACATTGTCCTCCTCCTTTATTTCATGGATGCTCACAATACCTTGAAGAAATCCCAGAGTTTTTTTGGAAGGGATTCAGCTCCCGGCCTGCAAACGGGGCTGGTTGGCTTTCCAAGGGGCAAGAGCTGCATCTTCCTTTTCTTGTTTCAGCCTTGCACCACGGTGAAGAGCCTCTGTTTTGAGATCATGACAAAGCCCCACAAACCCCTCTCCTCTCCCCGAAGAATCAATCAACCCCAACTAATACTTTAATGACTCCTTTTCCTACCGAGGAAACAAATTCAGGAGCGAGCACACACACACACACGCATGAACAAAAAAAAATTCTATTTTTTTTTTTT
>VZTI01004662.1:230854-280505 GCA_013397865.1 Struthidea cinerea | reverse complement strand
AAAGGGAGCTAGAGGCTGAGGAGGACCTCGTCTGGTCAATGAAAGAAAGAGACGGATGTCTGGTGCCATGGCAATGGAGCAGGGATTANCCAGTTTTGGTTTTTTTTTTTTTTTCTCTCTCTCTCAGGCAGCTAAGAGTTGTCACTGAGTCTGAGAGGCCCATTTAGAGGAAAACGAGCCTCTGAGGAGAATTGAATGCTTGCTTTCAGCGGCTGCTGCTTGAACAGTCTGCTTTGCTTTTCGGGCAAGGCAGGATGCAAACACCCAGATTTGTTTGGAGCGCTTTCCCAATCCCTGTGTGTGTGCATATGTGTGTGTACAGAGCCATAAAAATCCCAGGGACTGGGTGCAGGCTGGGAGGAACATGCATTAATAACAAAACTACGTTTAATTGCAAAAGCTCTTTAGCCTGGGCTGAGATGTTGGGTATGATTCCATGTGAATTTATCACTGGATTGTCTGATTTGGGGTGTATTTAGCATTTTCTTGCCGTTAGGCTGGATTTTGAGCAAGGTTAATTCATTGCATTGAATGCAAGTCAAGACATTTTGTGACAAAAGGTGTTATTTTATGGAACAGGCTGATTTGTGGAGATTCTTCACTGGGAGCGTTTTCCTTCTGTGCTGCTTCCTCCCTACCCCCAGCTCTGAATGTTCTGGGGTTTGTTTGTTTATTTGCGTTTGGTTTTGGGGTTTGTTTGTTTGTTTGTTTGTTGCTTTTTTTGAACGAGTCACTAAGTTTCAACCTGAAGAAAGTCCTTTGGTCGAGACTCTGTTGTTTGGAAAATTCATCTTATTTAACAAAGAAATTGGCCAAGGGAAACCAAACCAAAGGGATGCTATTTTCAAGTGTGGGTTTTTTAACTGCCTTTTTGAATTTCTGAACTTTTTTAGAGTATTTTTTGGCTGGGGCTGGTTTTTTTTTGTTACCTCTTGGGGTGAAGGAAAGGCTTCTTGCCTGTCTGCCAGCCAAGAGATGAAGGTGTTCTGTGATCTGTGAATCATCCACCCACCAGGCTCCAGACAAGCAGATCCCAAGTAGATTATTTAAAGCAGGTAAAATGGAATAAAAGACCTTGATGTGACTTTGCTGGGCTGGGCCAGGGAGTCCCAGGTGACACCTGGGGTGGCTCTTGGTGAATTCCCCTCAATTTCCCACCCCAAGGTGTTCCTTGCCGTCACACGTGGGGTAGAACCTGGAGATAATTCCACTGCAAAATGGGATTTTTCAGCGCTTTGAGCTTTCCCTCGTGGACTTTGGGGGAATTGGGATGATTTCTCCCGTTTTAAGGAGCGGGCAGTGCATTTGTTTTGCAGTCTGGGTCATTGAAACACACGTTTCACTGACATCGACGACGGCGCGAGTTGCAGGATATTTACTGCTGTTCTGAGGTGATGGTGCTTTTTCCCATGGTAAAGCTGCCTTAACACACGAGCTAAAATTTGTGTTTAAGATATGTTAATCTTACCCTACACACGCCCTGCCTTTTGCATGGCAGGGCCACATGAAAGCCTTGAAATCCTGCTGTAATTTTTCGTGCTCTCTGTCCTTTCTGGGCTGAGTCGTTGTGCTGAGCTCTGTTGTTGTAAATGGAATGTGTCTCCTTTCTCCTGTCTGCAGTGAAAAATAGCTCCTCTCTTTGATCTTCCCCTCATTTGCTAAAAAGTAACCAAAAATAATCCTTTTTTTTTTTAATGTTGGGGGGTAGGTGGTGAAATGTGCCAGGATTAAAAAAAAAAAATAAAGGTGACCCTCCTTTTCAGTGATTGTGAACTGTGAAACAGAAAATCTCTGTCCAGGTAAAAAATTTGAGTTGTCATAGCAACAGCAGGATGGCTATTTATTTTTGGATTTCCATTTTCACTGATTTATTTAACACATTGACAATCCATTTATAATGAAGAGGAATTCAAGAGGGTTTTTGTTTCTGCCTGGGTTTATACCGAGCCAAGGTTGGGTTACTTTTCACCAGAGAAAATAAGCAAAGATAGAAGAGGTAAATAAAAAGGAAACCTTGTGGCTTTCGGGGACTTTTCTTGTAGGCAAATACGGGCGCACGGGAGAGTGAAATCATGACTGACTTGTTTATTTTGTCTTTTAGTGCTGTAAAACAGAACAAAGCTTTGAGTGCAGGGCAGCTGGGAGGCACAGGAGCCACAGATGCTCACCTCCACCTGCCCTTACTCCGTGCCCGGGCTGCCAGGGAGAGGTCAGCAGAGCCTTTGGAAGCAGCTCCCCTGCTCCATCTCCCTGCAGGAGTCAGGGAGAGCCCCCAGGCCAGGGATAAAATCCACATTTCTCCTTTTGCTGGTGAGCTCTGTGCTCTCGGTGCTCCCTCAGGCTCAGCTTTGCCTGCTCTCTGCAGGGTTTCTGTACAGCTGAGCCCTGCTCCGGGGCTTGGGAGGATCCCCTGGAGTTTGGGGAGCCCAGACACACATTTTGGTCGGGTCCCAAACTGACCGAACTGGCCTTGCCTCATTTTGGGCTGTTTGTGCCAAAATGGGCTGGGCTTTGTTCTCAGGAGGGGATGGTTTGCCGGGCCAGGAGCCCCTCGGCCGGGGGATGCGTCTGCAAGTGATGATTGGAGCCATCCCTGGATCCAGCTCTGGATCCAGGCAAACAGGCACCCACAAAGTCAGAGGGGATCTTCCTGCCTCACAGCAGTGTGAGTCAGAGCACTTGGACAGCAGGGAAATGCAGCAAAACACCCAGGAAAAGCCCTCAGGAGCTCAGGAATTCTTGTGTGCCTTCCTCCCTGGAGATTCAGTTTCTGCGCATGCCTTTGCTGTCACATTTACCTGCCACAATTAAGCCAAAGCTTCAGCGTTTGGGGACTTGAAAGCCTTGGAAGATTGGGAAGTTTGGGGCAGGTTTTGCAGGAGGGAGAGGTGAAATCCAAGTGGAATAACCCAGGGAGAGCAAACCCAGCAGATGCCTGCTGCAGAGCCTGTCTGGGAGTGTGGAGGTGAAGCAAATCTGTGCCTGGATTTTCTCCCAGCATGGGTTTTCTCCCAGCCCGTGTCCCTGCAATTGCTCACTAGATTGGCTCCTCTCTGGGATTTGTTTCCTGGGATGGATTTGGGTGACTGAGATGGATGGCTTTAAAAGAACTCAGTGAAAATTGTGAGCCTGGCAGATGCTGGGGGAAATCTCCAGTCATTTTCCCCTGTTATTGCTGGTTGTGGCATCAACCTGGGCTGGTTTTCAGGACAGGAGGGCAGCACCTGACCAAAGTGTTGAACCTGTTAATTTGTGAAGCACGGGCTTGGTTTTGAACCAGGCGCTCCAGGAAAAGGTGAGGTTAGAAAAAGAAACTTAAATCAAGTGTTACTTCTGGCTGGGATCTTGAGCCTGGAGGGAGGAGAGTGTCCATCAACGCTCCCCCCATTCCTCCTGGCGGAGCATCCAGCCTGCAAATTGTCTTTTGGGGGCTGGGAGTTGGGGGGGAAGGGTGGGAAAACCCAAGGAATCAACTTCCAGACATAAATACAATATGGACAAGTCATAAACATTATTAAAGCAAGTCTATCCCTGCAGGGCAGGTTTTTGCTCATAATGCTTTCCTGATTGCGCTTCCGCAGCGCCGGGGAAGTGAATAGCGGCTGATTATCCATGGCCCGTGATCTACAGCAGCGGAAAACTGCTCCCTTTGTGTGCCAGGGGGGAACTTTGCATATTTACTGCCAGGGAACAGCCATCCTGCCCCTCAGCCCCGCCGCACATCCACCGTGGGGCCGATGGCAAACGCGGCGCTGGCAATGGGGGGCTTTGTCCGGGGCTCTCCTCGCGTCCCCCGTCACCACGGCAAAACCTGCCCTGTTTGGCAGCTTAAATATCCACAGAAAGAAATGGGCCCAGGGGTGGCATCACAGCCCAGGCTGAGGCACCAAACTCTTTGGGAAGTGGGCGGGTCAGTGGATGGGAGCTGTTGCTGCGAAGGCAGAATATAGGAGGAAATAATAATAATGATAATAATAGTGAAAAGATTTGGTGACATATTAACAAAATTTTGATCATTAGATCACTGATTTCTTTTAAAAGCCCAAAACTTGAGAGAAATCCAGGTCCTTGTACATAATATTTTCTTGGAGCCAACTGTCCAGCTCATCTGAGGTATTGTGGAATATCGTGAGTTGGAAGGGACCCCCAAGGATCAGAAGTGCCGCTGATTTTGTTCAGTATCCCATCTACAGTGTGGCACTGCTCACTGGGAGAATAATTATAGTAGTAATAATAATAATAAAAGACTTTCTAACGTATTAACAGAATTGCCACTAATTTCTTTAAAAAAACCCCAAAACTTGAGAGAAATCCAAGTCCTCTTACAAAATCCTTTCTTAGAGCCAGTTGTCCAGCTCATCTGAGGTCAGACTATCCTGAGCTGGAAGGGACCCACAAGGATCCAAAGTGCCACTGACCTGCTCAATATTCCGAACTGCTCACTGGGAGAGTCCAAATTGGACCCGTGGTCAATAATCAGAAAAAACCTGACTTTATACAAAAATTGGTGTTGGCAGAAATATCCCATAAAAGACCCCTTGTGCTGGATGCAGTCAGAGCAGCAGAGAGTTTTTAAGCAGATGCTCAAGGTGCAGCCGTTTCATTATTCAATTATGACAGAAATTTCCCCAACAACTTAATGAACATTCATTTGTGATGTATTAAACCATTTTTTCTGTTGAACATAAAGATCGCTGCTAGGAGCTATACATTCTGCGAGATAATTGCACCGTGTAATTCTGGTGCTTCAACAATTTATACTGAAATATTGATGGATATGTTCCAACATTCTCCTTTTTCTTTTTTTTTTTTTTTATTCTATCTGCAAGCATATTTCATAATCTTTTAAATATCTCTCCCCTGAAAAGTTTAGTGTAAAGTACAAATCCTCTTATGTAAGAGAAGTTTAACGCATCTGGATACTGCTAACCAAACAAAAGCATTTCAGAGCCATTTCTGTTCTCAGAAATGAAAGGAATTGGTAACAGAAGGTGTTGTAAATATAGATTTATGAGGAATATGCAATAGCAGAAGGGCATGACTCAGGAAAAGTTCAGGGCTCCCCTTTAGTATCAGAAATACAAAATACCTTTTCTGATTTTTCATTAGCATAACTAAGTAAAAAAAGCTTCCATTTTCAAATAGGAATTTATGCTAGGTGACGTTTTGCATAATCTCCTTAGGAGTTTTGCCCTGTGTGGTTCCAGGACTGACCCAAGGCTTGAATCAAGACACCGAGATGCAGAGTGGGGCTGTACAGAGCAGTGAGGAGCCTCTCGGAGAAGGAAGCTTGCTCAGAAACAGGGGCCGGGAGAGTTCATTCAAGGGGTTTGAGTGTTTGCTGTGAGAACCAAACTTCGGTCAAGCAAATAATAGTCATTAATAAGTAGTCGGGATAAAGGATTTGGTTGTGAATTGATATAAACTGTGCTGAAAACTCTTGGGTTTGCTCTAGGAGGAAAGTGCTGGAAAATTGCTGAGAGCTTTGCTTTACCCTCTGGGGTTAATTGGCACGGAAAAGTTGAGGGTTTGCCTGTAACGTGCTCTTGGTTCCTGGTGTGGGAACAAAACATGAACTGGAGAGAAAGACCTGTGAGATCCATAAAAGCTCCTGGAATTTGTGGCAGTGCCCTGTTCAGGTGAGACCTGACAATGCAGTTTCTGTTTCTGGTGGTCTGGGTTTGTGCTCCCCTGAGCACACCATGCCAGGATGGTTTTCTGATTACTCTTTCCTGCTTTTTTCTCTCTTTTGGTGCATCTTTCCTGCACCTTTTCTCTGCCCCATCCCTGGGAGTGTCCAAGGCCGGGCTGGCTGGAGCTCTGAGCACCCTGGGCTGTGGGAGGTGTCCCTGGTCACAGTCGGGGAGTGGAACCAGATCATCTTTAAGGTCCCTTCCAACCCAGGCCATTCAGTGGTTCCTGCTGAAGATTTAAGTAGGACTTTCCCAGGCAATAACCCTGAACCCTCCTGGCTGTCCCCAGCCTCGGAAGTCCCCTGGCTGGCAGTGAGCCATGGATCAGCCTTTTTCCCTTCAGCCCCTTCCCTCAGCCCACAGGGCTGGAGGCTCTCTGTGAGAATGGCTGTGACATCTCCTCACCAGGAGCTGCCCCGAGCCCCTCATTCCGTGTCACACAGGTCTCCAGGAGGAATCAGATCCTGAAGAGTGCCAGGCCAGCTTCAGGGTCCTAATCCCAGAGTCCTGAGCCCATTCTCCACTGGGGCTGCTGGGCATTGCTGCAGCCTTGCCCTGGCAGCAGAGATGTTGCGCAGGCAGTGCCCACCCAGGGCTATTCTGTTTGGGCTGGGTGCCATCCTTTCTGGGCAAGGGTACAGATCATGTCCTGAGCTGTGCCAGACACTCTGGTTGTGCCTCATTTCTGCTTGTGAGCCTGGCTGAACAAAAAAAGGAGCCCTCTATGTGTATTTATATCTGTACCAGGGGCGTTCATGCATAATCTGACACCTTGGGATGGTCCTGGGGGATGATAACGAGGCACCCAGTGCTGCACAACGTGTTTTGGCACCAGGAAGGGGTGGCAAACCCCGTGCCCGCCTTTCCTCCTGCAAGTCTTCATGTTTCTTTTTGGCACGTCCCTGCAAAGAGGAGCAAGATGCAGAATCCTGCCAAAGCTTCTTGTAGAATAGATGACATTTATATTGTTATGCAGCTTGCTGATCTAAACATACCATTGCCTTGCCTTGATAGCCCAGGGCAAGTGCTAATCAGCTTGTTTGGTGGGCACCCTGCCATCTGAAAGGGGGACACAAATAGAGGCAGTTTGTGCATCATCCACCAGCCTTGCAGGAACACGATTCCCAGCTGAGAGTATGGAAATGTGTCTGTCTCCTGAGCGTGTGCACGTTGGCATGGAGAAGTGACAGCGTTAAATATAATGTTTTTGGAATGAACCAGGGTTGTATTTCGTGGCTGCTCCGAGCTGCCTTTCGCTATGTAGGTCACTGGTGGAAACGGTGAAAGCTCTGGGGGTCACCGGGTTTGATCAGCTGAGCGGAGACCCCGTGGGACTGCTCTCCACGAGGAGCTTTGCTTCTCCCTTCATCCTCTGGGGCATCACCAAAGGCTGTTTGGTCTCACAGGTAACAGGGACGATGAGGAATTGGGGTTCCTGTATTTTCTTCTGGGCACTTTGCCCTCTCTGAGTGTCCGGCGCCGCCTCGGGTGTGTTCCAGGACTTGGATTTCATTGGTGTTTTGGGATTAAGGACTTCAATCAGGGTGTGCTGGAATGGTGGAATCCACTGGACTGGGTTGCTGGGATGGACGGACGGACAGACACAGCTCTTTGACGAAGGATCCGTGGAAAACAAGGAGAGGGGGTTGTGTTTTGAGCCACGGAGGAGCAGCAGGTGCTGGGATCTTGGGGCTCAGGAGCAGAGCGGGGAGGGTGTCGTGGGTGTCACCTGTGAGTGACCGGGTTCAAACCACTGGGAAAAGCCCTTCTGTCACTCCAAGGGAAATTCTGGTTGGATTTAAGGGGAGGAGGAAGCCCAAAGCTGGGAGAGTGGTGCAGCTCAGTGAGGCTGTGGCATCTCCAATCCTGAGGATCTTCAGAGCTCGTGTGGACACCAGCGGGTTCCATTTTCAGTGAAGCCATGATTCGAGCGATGGTTTAGGTGACTTCCAGCCGTCTTTTGCACCCTCTGCGCTATTTTTCTACAAACCTCTGTGACTCTCCTGAGTTCTTTCTGGATTTGCAGACAGATGAGGTGCAGCCTCCCCATCCTCATCCTCACTTCCAGCAGCCCCTGAAGGGCCCTCAGTGCCATTTCTTGCCTTGATTTGCCTGTTTGATGCACATCCCTTCCCTCTTTCCGTGCACCCCTTTCCTGTTTGCTTGTTTGTCCCTCAGGGTGGATTTTTATGGCCGTGTTTCAGGGAGAACTTGGCCTGTGGGTGTTCCATGGAAACAATTACCTTTCAAAACCCCTGAAGATGGATACTTGCATGAAATAAGGGGGGACTCCGGGTGTACAAATAGAACTTGAGTTCCTTCTGGTAGTCTGGCCCTCATCCCAGCCTTTTTGAAGGATAATCATCGTTCCAAGAGAGGTTTTCATGGACTGTAGCATACACGTTGTATTTCACTGTGTAATGGAACCTTCCCTGCACTCAAGGAAAACAATTTGCAGAGCTGCTTGCTGAACTCTGCAGATATAATCCTTTAAATGGGTTCTGTTAGATAAGAGTTTACGTTAAAGAAGAAGAAATGTTCTAGAGGAAAATTATTGTTTAGGGAACGTTGATTTGCATGAATTAATGTTTTCACTTCAGCTGAGAGTTAAAAATGGATGTTTAAGCTAAGCCCCATTTTAGTGTAACAGCAGTGCTTCATTAGTTCTGGTGTGAGCTGAAACCCATTGTTTGTTTGCTTTGTTGTGCCTTCAAACTTCAGCTGGCACGGGGTCAAACTGTCCCAAAGATTTCATTTTTTGAATTAAACAAAAAACAACAACAAGAAAAGCAGCCCTGCGTGGACTCTGAGATGGGAGGATGGCTCAGAGTTCTCTTTGTTACTCACTGCTTCAGTTCAGACAAAGCTCTCCACCCTCCTGTCTCAGCCTACTTATCAGGGAAATTAGGGGTGGTGTTAATGATCTTACCTGACACCGCCGTGGCAGGAATGAGCTGATGAATATTTGCACAGTACAATATTTGTACAGAGGTGCTGCATCACTCGTGCTGCAGGAGCAGCCATCTGTCACATCTCCCACGTTTAAAGTCTGCAAGGAGCGTTGGGGCTGGGGTGACTTCTGCAGAACTCGGGGTTTGGTCGCTGGTTTTACGGTTTAGATTTTAATTCAGAATTTAGCCCAGGTCTGACTGAGCCTGCTGCCGGTTCTGGGTAGTCCCCATGATCTGGGTTATGGCACAGAGTGAGAGGTTCAGGTTCAGGAGGTGTTAATAATGAACTGGACACAACATTTAATTTAATTTAAATCCATTTTCTGCCATGTAGCCAATGCTGGTGGCAGGTTGAGGGAGAAGGAATAAACACGAGTTTTAAAGCCACCCCGTGGAACACAGGGTACGTGGATTTGTTTTCCATAGTTTTCTTTTATTATCCTGCAATTTCTGGGTTGTGCTTACCTTGGTTGTATTCAGAGGAAGGTTTCAGAGTCATGGATATCCAAAGAGGAAGAAACTCAGGAAAATATTCACATTGAGGCCTCTCCCAGCACACAAATGGAGCTGGGCTCTCCAGCACTCGGTAGCTGAGGAAAATCTGGGGATCATTTCTAATTCCACCATGAATTTCCCTCTTTTCCAGGGTCTGCCAGTGCTGGTGAAGTCCCTTTGGAGAAGTTCACCGAAAAGCTGCCATGCCAAATCCAGCTGCTCCTTCCCGCTGGCCAACAGCCTGAGGAGGAGCTGTTTGGAGGTGAGATGTTCCATCCTGTCACCTGGAGGGATGAGCCTGGTGTTCCTTGTGCCAGTTGGGAATTGAACTGAGGATTAAGAGCTCAGGAACTTTTAAACTCTGATTTATCTGTATAATATTTGTACTGTGATATAGCACTCAAATCCATTGCTGCTACAAATTTTTAACTTCAAATTAAGGGGCTGGAAAGGGGGAATCTCTAAGGACTCTTCCATCCCAAATCATTCCACGATTCTATGAAATTCCTGGGTGCAAAAGCACCCGTTAAGTGGAAAACAGACTTGGGTCTCGCTGAGATCATTAAAAACACTCTTCCTTTTATTTGTCACCCACCATCCTGCTCGGAAAACTGGATTTATTTTTGAAGTCCTTAATTAAGGATGGGAATTTCGTGTCAGGCAGATGCTGTCACTTTCTCCCAGCCCTTCCAGCAAAAATCCATGTGCATTTTGGTGCCTCGGGCTCTGAGATTGGAGGATGGGTTTGAGCAGCATCTCCCTCCTGGGACTTGCAGTCAGATGAGTTGCAAGGGCCGAGTTTAATCCCAAAGTTATAACACAGGAAGAAGCCCCTGGAAACAGCAGGAATTGCTGCAGGATTTGGGCAGTAAACACAGGTTAGGACAGCCTGGGTATTTGCTTTAATCCCCTCTGGTTCTATTTTGAATTTGCTGTGTTCCTACTTGCTAAACCACTTTCCTTTTCCGCCCTGTTTCCCCGTGGCAGAAGGAGGAGGGATATTCTGGAAGCTGGAGAGGTGCCACGTGCTGCAGAGGGGTGCCACTAATTCCTGCACTGCCACCCTCAAACACTGAACCTCTCCTAGGATTCCCCACAGAGATCCCCACCCTCCTTCCAGGCAGGGCATGGCCCAGATGACAGGATTCTGGTTCCTGAAGGTTTGAGAGGGTGAGGGAGTTGGGATTTAGGGGCTCCTGCTCCTTTAGGCTCAGCAGGAGGGATTCAGGGAGCCTAAATATTGCCAAAATATTGCCAAAAAATTGGGAGTGCAAGTGCATCCTTGAGCTGGATGAAGTTCTGAGCCACCTGGGATAGTGGAAGGTGTCACTGGCTGTGGAGCTGGATGAGCTTTGAGGTCCCTTCCAGCTCATTCTGGGAATTCTATGAGGCTTGATTTATTATTTTTTAAATTATTGCTTGTTTCCTCCCAGCAGAATGAAATATTCCAAGGGTCTTGCTGCTGTTCTGCCACATGTCTTGGTGTGGTTCAGCAGGAATTCCCAGGGGGAGAATCTCCAAACCTGTCACAGAGTGAAGCCTCTTTTATGGAGGAGTAAACAAATCTCACTTCTACTGTTTTGTTTCTGGCTTTTTTTTCCTCTTCCCTTGAGCTGGGAATTTGGGAAAATCATTTCATGTCAGGTGGCGAGGCTTGGAACCAGCAGGAAAAAAACCCTCTGGCTGTTTGCTCGTTTCCTAGGTGCACCACAATGCCCACAGCTCCTCTCACCACTCCCAGAGAAAGTTTGTGTAAGTCCTAAAATAATTCCATGCCTCTGGCCCACAAATATCCCCGTTTGGGCAGCCTTATGCAGAGTAATTGCTGTTTGACATGGCACCGCAGCTGGGGCTGGGCTTATTTTGGGTCAGGAGATATAAAAAGCTGTTTGTGTGGAAAAAAAAAAAATATATAAATGAATAAGATGCCTGTGTTTGTTGAGCTGTCATCCTAAACAAATGAGTGCAGGGAGTTGTTAATTCGCTTATTCTCTTTTTTTGCTTATTTTGCTTTAAGAGTCATTTGTGAGAGCGTTGGTTTGGTACCAAAGGCACCCAGCCTGGCTGATTGGGATACGTCTCCAGTTACCAAAATCCTAATTATTCTGGGGTGTTGTGGTGATATTGGGACGGCTTTGTGGGGTGGCACGAACCCAGGAAAAGAGGTCGAGGCTTAACCATGGGAAATTCATTTTCCTGAGCAGGTGATGGGTGGGAAGAAACACCTTGAGGGAAAGGTCTGTCCTCCCAATCCTTGGATTTCTGAGCAGGCAGCTCATTCCCACAGCTCTGCGTGGTGTCAGGAGCGTTTTTTCGAGTCCAACATCAAAGTCCCTTCTGATTTTAATACCTTTGATGTGCACATGGATATTTATACCCATGGATTTTATATTCTGGTCATGTATGGAGATGCAGGAGTGCAGCCAGAGGAAGGGAGAACAGGACCACGTACAAACACGTGGCACTTCTTCTCTGCCCCCGAAATGCAGGTGCCTGTGTGGGAAACAAGTTGTGAAGCTGTTTATGGGACCAGAGCTCAGGAAGTTGGGATATTATATCCCCTTTTTACAGTTTCCCGTGCCGGGCTGGTCGTTTCACCTCAAAAATTCGCATCCCACTCGATTTCACGGAAGATCCCAATGTTTTTAGTCATCCTAGGAAAGAATGTTGTCCACTGGGATGGAGCAAGTGGCCCTGGATCAGGAATCAGGGGTTTGGTTGTCTTTTTTTCTGCTGTTTTTATGGGCTGGGACAGTCCTTAGCACTCTGCTGGGCCTCTGTTTAACAGCAAAATGGGATTGTAACACCGAGCTACCTTGCCCAGAAGTATTTCAAGATGAAATTGAAGTTTGGAGAGCTTTTGGCATCAGAGGAACGGAGCAGTTATGAGAAGTATTCCTGTGGTTTGGCTTCGTTAACGATCCCCGCTTCTTGAGGAATTGTATCCATGGGATGGGGCTGGGAAGCAAACCAGGAGCAGATAGGCAGGGATGGAATCCCTTCGTGGGCAGTGCTAAGCAAGGAGGGCTGCAGCCCTGGGCTGATATTTCCTGTAAAAAATTCCAAAATGCACATGGAAAACAATTCCTTAGACCAAAAAAGACAAGCCAGCTGGTATTTCAATGGCTTTTGAGGCAAGGCAGATCTGAAAAGGAATAATGTTGGGGATTTTGTCTTCTAAACTGGGAATCTGAGAGCAGAATGGAATCTGGGAGCAGTTCTTGGCTCAGGAATGGCTCTCAGGTTTCTTGGCTCCTTGTCCTCCATCAGCTGTGCCAGGCAGGTGGGGAATGGAATCCTGGAATCCCGGGCCAGAGGCAGATCCATCCTGATAAAGGAAATAGAACTGTGGACATGATTTTCCCTCTGCTGGGTTTGGGGTTTCCTGTCAGGTATCCACCGTATCGGATGGATATTGTCAACATCCATCGTGTTATTCCTTATATTCATATTTATCTTCTTGCTGTTACTCCAGGTGCTCCATCCCAGCTCTGACTTCTGTTGGATATTTCCGTATTCCTGGTAAGAACCTGATCATTTTTTCCAGCTACAGGAAATCTGATGTGTCCAGGTAAATGTTGTGGCGTAGGAAGTAACAGGAAGGAGAAAAGTTTGAGGCCAGGCTGTCAGGGATGGAATCTTTTCCATTCTAAAATTACTCTGAGTGCTTTCATTTTATTTAAAAGGCTTTTAGTGATCCAGAAAGCTTCATTCAGAGGCTCTGTCTTGAGTAGCTACAACAGGTTTAACTCATGGTAGAAGTTCTTCTTTGAGTTCATTTTTATCATCTTGGGTTTTCCTTAATTTCGTGCTTCTCCTGAAGGCACCAGGGAAAGCCTCACATGGTGCAGAGACAGAAAAATAAGCGTAGCTTTCCTTCCAGCCCGTTAATTCTCTTCCGTGGAGCTCTGAACCAGTCTGAGCACACAACTGGCAGGAATCAAAACGCTGACATCTCCATCTTGCACAGCTCCAGAAGAGAGCGGGTTTGTTCTGAAGCCGGGTTCAGTGCGTTTGTCCGAAGTCGCGGCCGTTTTTGGGAGCTCGGAACATTCTTGTTCTGCCTCAGGATGAGACTTAGATCATAGGAGCTGGAGAGAGATCCCAAAATATTTGAAGCTGTTAGAGTAACTGTAGACCTAATTCAGAGTTCTTTGCCGAGTGAGGCCAAGCAGGGATTTGAACCTGCTTTTTATGAGTGCTCTTTTCTTCTCTCTCCTCCTTTCAACTCCAAGTTCCATCTTATGTTAAAGAAACCATCCCTGAGGAGTCCATAAAAACGCTTTATTCAGGTCAGATGCTTTTTTTTAACTGACCTGGTGTTTTGTGTCCAGCCACCCCCACCTCTGGAACAAATAAATAGATTTAGCAGTGGAAATTTCCTGAGGAAATTTTCCTGTCTTGATCAATAATTTGTGTTATTTTACAACAGTTTGGGTTAGAACTCTGCCTAACTGTGTAATGTAAAGGACAGAGAGCAAGGGGAATGTCTGAGATGGGAAAATCTGGTGTTTAGGGGACAGTGTCCACCCAATGGATGGCTCTGCTGGGTTCATTGACCTCTTGCTGTCCGGGACAGAAAAGGAAACTCCAGTTTTTCTTCCTTAGTCCGGATGCTGACTCACCTGTGTGGGGAAGGAAAACAGCCACAGGGTTGGTGTTTCACTGGTGTCCCAGTGTGCCTGGGGACGGCTCATCAGCTGCTGGGCTTTGCTTTTTGAGTCACTCACCCCTCTCTTGGTGCCCCAGGTCTCCGTCACCCCTGAGTAAGTTCTTTCTCCCAGTCTGTTCCAAAGCCAGTGGCAATATTTGGGTGTTTGGCGTTGGTGTCTCATTGATGCCCAGTGTCAGTTCCAGCCTGTTTTGCTGGGAGCTGGAAACGTGTTCCAGCTCCTCTGTCCCTTCCCTGTGCCTGCTCCCAAACGCTGACCTGCTCTGGGGTAGGACTGATGAGTTGTCCCAGTGCTGCTGTGTTTCACTGCCCCCCACCAGGATTTCACTGTTCCCCAATTTCTGCCCAAGCAGCACCGAGGGTCACCAGCCACCCTGGTTCAGCCTGGAAAGCTTCCTCTGGCGTGTTCCCACACTCCCTGCCTGCTCCAGAAGGCTTCCAGGTGCCTTCAGACCGAGAAACTCCCTAAAATCTCACTGGAGAGGGCACCACTTACGGTGCTGTGGTACTTTCCCTTATTTCCAGCGAGCACCGAGCTGGGGACACCAGTTCAGCCAGGCTCCTGGGAAGAAGGTGGCTCTGATCAGTGCCCAGGCAGGATGCTGATGGTCCTTGAGTCGTGCTGGCTGCGGCACTGCTGGTGCCAGCCTGCCACCCATCCTCGCCTCCGCGGGCACGGCTCATTCCCGCTGCTGGGAATGCGGAGACACGGGCGGACAGGGCTGGAATGCAAATGCAGCCCTGCACAGCCCCGTTCCCTCTCACAAGCTATCGATTCCGTGTCTGGCTGGCTCTCCCCTGGTAATAGGCCATAGGCAGAAGGCAGCAGGGTGAGGAGGAGGAGGAGGAAAGCCTGTCACCATCGTTCGATGCGGCTGCCGAGCCAATGGGAGGAGAAAGCCGTGGATTGGGCTCGCAGAGAGCAGGGCTGGGGGGGCTGTCTTAGCAACAGCAGAGAGCAGCTCTGCCCCCTCCCAGCCTGCAGCCAGGCTGGAAAGTTCCTGATGATGTCCCTTAATGTATTTGTCTCGCTCACGCCAAGTTCGTACGTGATCTGGGTGACTTTGCCGGTTTATCCCTCCTCCCTGTGGCCCTCTGGAAAGGGTAGAAGGGAATCTTCTTTCTCTCTCCTGCTGAAACCAACAAGTGAGCTCAAGGTAAAGAGATCAGCTGCTTGATTTGGTGCTGTGTGAGCCCTGAGAACAAAAGGGAGTTTCATATTCTGTCTTTTTGGTCGGTGTCTTCCTCTTGACTCCTTTCCAGGGCTGTCTGGTGTTCACCCAGTCACTTTTGTGCCAGTCCCTTGTGCCAGGGGGAGCTGGACACCTGGACTGTATTCCCATCTCTGCTAAAGAGTCCTTACATGAAGCCAGGTGAATCCCTATCCTTCCAAATCCAGGTCACTTCAGTGTTTCCCAGTTAAACCCTCCCTGTGACCTGTGGGCTGAGAAAAGCCAGCCCAAGGCACCATCCGGCCTTGCCCCTTCTCTGCCTTGCAGCAGGAATTGCTCTTTCTGTCTCTCTGCCTCTCCCGTGCTCCATCTACCACTGGTTTAACCAGCCAGCAATGAAAATGGCAGCTGAATTTGCCCAAACCTTCTCGGAGACGAGCGCTGGCACTTCCAGCACCGTGACCTTCGCTGTCCTCCCCTCACCTGCCGCCTCCTCCTGCTCCTCAGCATCTCCACGTTTCTCCCAGGGTTTGCGTGCTGGTGGCAGCCAGGGTTTGGTGAGCCCAGCATCTGCCCAGACGGCGGGACCGATACAGATGGGCCTTCAGAGGGTGGCCAGTAATGGCTGGGTCAGGGAGCCTTTCACTGCAGTGTCAGGGAATTTAGTCAGCTGTCATCGCTTCTTAATTAAAAATAGCTGAGACTCACTCACATTCCTGTGCTGTGTGCTGGCTCATTTGTCATCTTGTCCTCTGCTCCACAGCACAGCCCCTAAACACCTCCAGCAGCAGGCAGAGGGTGGAAATTCCTGAGTCAGGTAAGGAGAGCAGGGAGCAGAAAATCCGTGCCATGAGCTGCTCTGTGGGTCAGGAGTTGTTGAGCAGGGTTTAAAGGGGATGAGGATACAGAATAAAATGTATTTGTTTTATATTTATTTATATGTATAAATCCATTTTATATTTATTTATGTATATAAACCCAGCCTCTGCACAGGAATAAATCAAGCAATAACTGTCCTGGGGCTACAGGAAACTTTCCTTGTGGACAAACCAACTTCCATTTTTCCGTCTTGAATTTCCAGCATCTTCCTCTGGCCCAGTGCTCTCAAAAAATGGTTTTTTTTCAGTCTGAGCCAGCCAGATCTTTCCTATGTGCATAAGTGATTGGATTCCTAATTCCATGCTAAATGGGATTTAATGCTATCTGTGATTGCTATCACCTTCCAGTAGGTTTCACTAATTTATTTGGGATATTCCTGAGGGGATAGGGAGCTGGGAGGTTACCCAGAGGTTCAGGAGCTGCAGAGGGAAAGAAACAGCAGGCTGTAATATCATTACTGAGGGAAAATGTATCCCCCTCCCCCTGCCAAAAAAAAAGGGATTTACTGTGATTCTCACTAATGCTCGGAGCCAAGGGACAGTTTTGGCATGGTGAGAACTTTTCTGGCTTCCTTTTTCCAAGTAATTCAGAGGTGGAAGGGCATTAGGCTGCCTGACTTCCTGAACTGGAAGTTGCATCCGGATCAGCATATTTAATTGTCTGGGGTTGGCCTAATTTCCATGAATTTCACCGATCCATTTGGAACCTGTTTCTGTATTTAGTGTCCACGGCCTTGGGTGGTGATGAACTCCAGCATCAAACCACAGATTGCTGGGAAAGCCCATCCAGGATGTCCTGTACAACACCATCAACCTGCCCAGGAGGGAAGGGATGGCTCCTGCCAGGGCTCTGGGTGTGCTCAGCCCAGACTGGGACATTCCCCCTGAGACCACTCTGGAACGGAGGCAGGGCCAAACCTGCTGTGCTTCACCACCCAGTGACCAACTGGGACCAGTCTGAGCTCCCAGTCCCGCTGCTAGATGGGGATTTTTTCTGGCCATGCAGTGATCCCCCTCAGGAATGTGTTCCTGCTGACTTGACTGAAGATCCAGAGACACTTCAGGATGTTCTAAAACCAGTTTTATTTCCTGCAGAGGGGAATTTTGCGTGCTGCTTTTGGGACACACCTGGTTTAATTTAGTTTATTATCTTCAATCTGATTTTTTTTTTTTTTCTGAGTCCAGTTCAAGAAAGCTGTGGAAGAGTTCACAGGGATAAACAGGGAAGTGAACTGATTTGTTTGGGAATTTTGAGTTATTCTGAGGTGTGCTGGAACTGAAAATCAGAAGCAACAGGTTAAAGCTCATGTGAAGCCCAAAGCTGAGGGCAGGGCTCCACGTTAGTCGAGACATCTTCACTGCAGAATCATTTTTTTTTTTTTTTAAACTAATTAAGCTCTGATGACTTCAGCTGTATTTTCAGCCTCTGATTAAGGGCATGATACTAATTAAACTCTTGAATTATTAAAAATGCAAATAGTCAGACCTGTGTGCAGCAGCACACTTGCTTTTCCATGCTCCAGGACAGCAGCGGGAATATTTGACAGAGTCCCTTGTGGTCACAAGTTTTTCTTTTCCCTTTTGTTTTCTTTTTGATGCCTGAACTCCACTGGCTGCCGAACTAAAAAACTCAGCTGCTGGGGTGTAAATGTCTCCAGTGCCTTGCAGCTACATGAGGAAATTTGATTAAAACACAGCAAGTTTGGGGAGGGACTCCGGGCTTTTTGACATCCCAGCAGCGGCATTTTGGCTGGATGGGCTGTTGGGACTGAAATACCATCCAGTCCTTGGAGATGCTTCCAGCAGCAGAGCTCTTGGAGCTGCCTTTAAGCTCCCACTTTGTTGTCGTGGCTCAAGATGTGAAGCAAGATGAATTATTTACACCTCTGGCTGTCCCCTCAGCTCCTGCCTCAGCATCCCCTGTGACACTCATGGATTTTCAGAGAGGTGTCCCCATCCCAGGAGCTCTCTCTGTGACCTTTCCCTCAGCCCAGGTGTGTTCTGAGGTCTCTTCTGTGGCCTTTCCCTCAGCCCAGGTCTGTTTTCAGGTCTCTCTGTGGCCTTTGCCTCAGCCCAGGTGTATTCTGAGGTCTCACTGTGGCCTTTCCCTCATCCCAGGTGTGTTCTGAGGTCTCTCTGTGGCCTTTCCCTCAGCCCAGGTGTGTTCTGAGGTCTCTCTGTGGCATTTCCCTCAGCCCAGGTGTGTTCTGAGGTCTCTCTGTGGCCTTTCCCTCAGCCCAGGTGTGTTTTGGTTGTGGCCCTGCTGCACAGGAGGGATCTGAGGGACGTTTTGATCTCTTCAGTGGGACATCTGAGCAGGCACTGAGCCCCTCTTGGGAGGAATGGCCATGCTGGTGTACAGACACATCTTTGGAAGGGGATTTTGTGATCAGAAGTGGGGCTCCTCTCCCTGTGGAGAGCCCTGCAGAGGTGCAACGAGCTGGGCTTTGAGCTGAGGCTGGGAGTTGTTGCCTCTCGCTGTCCCCCCAGTGTCACCATGCACTGAGATCGTGGCGATTTCTGTGTTTATTGTAAAAAAATTGCACTGAGCCAAGAGCTCCAGTGGTGCCTTGAGTGGCACTTCTGCATCTCTGCTGTGCCCTGGTCACCCTTTTGGGGCCATGGGACAAGTGCCTGTCCCCTCCTGGAGCCCTCTGCCGCCCTGGAGGCTCTGCTGGAGCAGGCAGTGGCTGCAGCCAGGACCAGCTGGGCTATGGGAGGGATATTCCAGGAGCCAATCCAGCTGTAACCTGCCCAGAGGGAAGTTTCTTTCTCGTGCCTGGTTTGCTCCTCACAAAGCCATAAATGAAATGAGGTGCAAGAGGCACTCTTCAAGTGCAGCAAGTGCACATCATATTTAATAACCTGTAAATCTCACTGGGGTGAAGTGGCAACAAATTATTGGAGTTATCAGACAAAAATGACCCAGTGGCTGCAGCTGAGACCAGTCGGTGGCAGGTGAGGTGGTAAAGCCAGGGGTTTTTTTTGGTTCTCCTCCTGACTGTCCTTTCAGTGTTAAAACAAAGACAGAAGTGGTCATTACTTCACCTATGACAAGGGATTTTTTTTTCCCTCCTCCTGCTCTAATGGGCTGCAGGTGTTTCACAGCCAGCCCAGGCTAATCAGGACAGACTTTCTGGCCACAGGCCAAAATTATAAAACTGTCCAGGGAGAGAAGAAAAGAAAAGATCAGGGGAGGGGGGTGGGAAGGAAAATAAAAAAAAACTAAAGCGAGCGAGGGAGTCACTCCATGCTGAGATTTTGTACTTTTGTGTCTCCTGAAGTGAATACATCAGGAATCAAAGGTTTGAAAAGTCATTCAGCCTCTCCAAAGGAGAGGGGGAACCATCTGCACGCCAGGATGGAACTCTCTCCTCCCCGTGGCACCGGGGTAACCCTGGAGTAGCTCCACCGGAGTTACAACCAGCTCAGGCGGGATGTGGGATCCTGGCCGGGTGTGGGCATCTTCCTGCCAGGATAACGTGTGGGACCAGCCCTGGAGTGCTCAATCTCCATAGCGACGGCTCCCCTGCTCCAGAGCTGCCAGGGAATCACTGGGGCCTTGTCCACTGTTCATTAATTAATCCCTTTTCGGCAAAATTGGAGCTGCAAAGACAAGGCAGGGCTCTGCAGCTTCTCATCCTCTTGGGTTTTAGTGGTGCCTTGCCCTCAAGTCTCTCATGGCACAGCAAATCCCTGGTGTGTCCTGGAGGCTGGAGCAGTGCTGGGAAGCCAGCGGGGAGGGAAGACGGGCTGTGAGAGGGTGGCAGCTCCCCGTGCCCTCCAGCTGGGGCACTCTGGGGAGGCTGGGCTGGGCTGGGGCCTTCGCAGGAGCTGTGCTCTTGGGTGGGAGCCAAGGAGCAGCCAGGATGAGGGAGCACAGGGAAAAGCTGGATCTGAGGCTCTGGCTGGCTCCCAGCAGTTGGTTTGGCTTGCCCTGAGGCACCGTGGCTAACGCAGAGCCCCCAGAGGTGCCTCTGTGTCGTCGTGGGGTGCCTTGGGGTCACCCTTCACCTTCAGCTTCCTCAGGCAGTCCCTAAAGGTGGGTGAGATGTGTCCAAGCCTCAGGGCATGTCCATGGGAGCAGTCTGGGTTTGGGGTGCAAATACCATAATAATGAACACACCTGAGGTGAATGCATCCACAGGATTCCATGTGACAGATCCCAAGCACGAGTATCTTATCCAGATTTGTTCAGAGCCAGGATTTGGTTGGGGCCAAATGCTTTGTTTTGTTTGTTTCTCTAAGATATGGGTTTGGATGCTTAGCAGGGGGAAAACAAAACCCAACCCAACAAAACCATGACTGATTGGTGTTAATTATTTTCATTTCAGATCTCCTTTTGGCAGCTGGACGAGAAGGGAATGCCATGGCCAGGGAGGGATTACCAAGGTTCAAGTTGTATTCCAAGGGGGCGCGAGTTCTGTGTGGCACCTCTGCACCAGGTCAGTGCCTTCTCCCTGGATTCGCTGCCAGAGCTCTGAGGAGCATCCCTGATAACTCAGGCTCTGCAGATGGTTTTAGGGGTGATCCAAATGGCCCAGTGGAAATTCCCTTGTATCAGGAATTACACGGTTGCAAGGCTTGAATGATCCAATGAATTGTATTAGATCAATTTTTTTCTTATCGGAAGCAAATGGCTGATGAAAACAAGTTTCAGAAAGTGCTTTGTAATCAGGCAGAGTGAGTCAGTTTTGAATTTTGTGCTTTTTTGCATCTCGTAGTTGGTTGGAAAAGTCTGTGAGTTCTGGCTTGTTGTTTGCAAAGCGCTGAGAGCACCGTGACACCTCTGAAAATACAGATAATAGTGGCAGTGAACAGTAGCTTATCAAACCTCTTCTGATGGCTCAGAAATCCCTGGATTCTTTTATTCTCCACCCCTTGGAGTATCCTGTGCTTTGATTTCTGGCTTTGGATGCCAGTAAAGCACAGCTGGGTCTCTGCTGTGGAGATGGGACACAGAACCACACGGATTTGGGTGGCAGGGACATGACTTCATGTTCCTTTCTCCTTAAGCTTATCTGAGGGGAGGAAACTGTGGATCTTATCTTCTTCTGAGTGGAAAAACTGATCTCAAGTGCACATGTTTGAAGCTGCAGCAGCGTGAGCCAGGTTGGCTTGACTAAACCACAGATTCTGACTGAGCCTAATTAGAAACCAGGATGCCTCCCAGCACTTAAAGGTTGCTTTCAAGATTATGACGAGCTGACAAAACATATTAGTGAGAGGTGGGATTGGTGTGAGCTGTGTTTGGCATTTTCCTGCTTGGTGGCAGCAGTAAGAGGCCCTGTGTGGAGATCAGAGCCCCCCGTGCATGCGCCCGGGTGAATTCACCCCACCTACGCTGTGGTGTTCAACGCCCAGTAAAGTGCACGAAGCTCCCAGAGGGGATGGGGTGGGCTGAACTGGAGGTGCTGCTGATCTTAGAGCTAAATGTTGTTTAGTTTTAAACCACAAGAGGAGAGATTTAGGTCTACTTTGTTCAGAGGGTTGTGAATTCACAGGGTGCCCAGAGCAGCTGTGGCTGCTCCATCCCTGGCAGTGCCCAAGGCCGGGTTGGATGGGGCTTGGAGCACTCTGGGATAGTGGAAGGTGTCCCTGCCCAGGGCAGGGGTGACACTGGATGGGCTTTAAGGTTCCTTCCCAACCCAAACCATCCTAGGAATCGATGAAGGACAACCCTGAGAACACCAGGCTCTCAGGACTGATCTGTAGGGAGCAGGCATTGCAGTCTGCCGGCTCCTCAATCCTGCTGGATTGTCTGTGAGCAGAAGTGAGGATTTAAAGGGTTCAAGAAGGGCCCTGCAGCAGTTTTTCACACGTTTCTTTCCAGGATTTGTTTTGCTTTGAGGCTGGATCCCTGTGCTCCCCATCCTGCACAAGGCACGGCAGTGTTGGATGGGGCTGGGAAGGGCTGGGGCTGGTTTATACTGGATGCCACTGGGACCCACTGCAAACCTCCTCATTCCAGGCCAGCAGGTGCTTTGCCCATCTGGACCCTGCCAAGCTCCCTCCTGCCGTTCTCCCGAGTTCCAACACCCATCTTTGCTCGTGCTGTGTTCACAATCCCTGTGTGCTGTCTGCTCAGAGTTTGCTGTTTCCCTGGAGCCAGGGTTTTCCGTCTGAGGCGATGGAGCCACACCGACGTCCTCTGGCTCTGAGCACGGAGCTCAGCCACCCCTAACAGGTCCCCTTGCCTTCCCTGCAAGCACATGATGAGAGGTTTGAGGCTGAGCAGACAGCTGGTACACTCTCCCGGGGCAGCCTCTGTGTCTGGGCCTCCGTTGTTTTTGTCCAAATCCCATCTGACTCCTTTCCAAAAGGGGTTCAGTCTGTAAAACCAGACCAGGTGCCTTTGGTTGGGCTCATTCCTGAAATACCAGCTAGGAGCAAAAAAGCAGTTTGGATTGGTCTTTAAATAAGTAGGAGGTTCATTTCGAACTGGTTTTGGTGGTTTTTTTCCTCACTTAAAGCATTTAAACCTTCCCTCATGCTTTCCAGATAGAAAACTGACCTCGCTTGGACCAGTCCCTGGTCTTAGACCTGATTTATTGCATCCTCTTTTAGGAGAGCTTCAGAATTGTTCAGTGCCGCAGTGCAGCCTCCGAAACCTCACCTCTAATGCACATTCTCTGCACCTTGACCTCTCGGGTGTTTCACAAAGAGTAAAACTCCCAGCAGGTCAGATGGGAGGTTTTGCTTTCCCATTCCACTCCTTAATTTACCAAAACAGTGAGGGAAAAAAAAAAAAGCCAAATAGACCTCACCAGCCAAACTTGGTGGAAGAGTTTAAAAGCTCTGTTGGCCTCTGAGCTTTGGTTTAGTTCTGCATCCCTGTTCCCTGCCAGGCTTTGTCCTGCAGGCTGCCCTTCCTGCCAGCAGTGCCACTGGCACGGGGCTGCTCTGGGGCTCCCGATGCTGCCAAGGAGATGGGCCCTGATTTGGGAGAGCAGCTTTGCCAACCTTCTGTGCCGGGGCCTTTGCAAACTTCCCCGAAGCATCTGCTTTGTTTCTGGTGCTGGGTTGCCCTGAATGCTCCTTTTGTGTGCTCTGCCTGACGCCTCAACCCGGCTCTGGAGAAGCCCGAGATAAATGTGACAGCTCCTGTTCTGGGCTATCCCGCGGTCTCTGCGCCTGCCCTGTGCCCAGCGTGTCCCTGGGGGTGTCAGCAGGGATGTTTGTATTGCTGTGTCAACCCCGGCTCTGATCGTGGGACCAGAGAGGGACCAAGAGAGCGTTGCGGGGGCACAGATGGGACGAGCCCTTTGCCACCGAGCTGCTTGCCCTGCTCAGTGCCACGATGGGCTGTTGGATCACCTGAGGGGCAAACAGAGGGGTGGGAAGTGACAGCAGAGCTGTACTCCGGCAGGGTGGCAGCGGCCGTCCCTCTGCACCCCTGAGCAGCAGGCCTTTGATGCCTGAAAAAGGACTTCCACTGGATGTTTTTGATAGTTTCATTTCTATTTAAGCACAGGGAGCAGACAGAAGTGTTTCTGCCCTTAGGACTGGCAGTCCAGCTGCTGGAGTGTCCCCAGTTCCAGAAATCACCCAGAGGGAGCCGCTGGGAGCCCGGCGCTGCCCGCGCTGTCTCTGGACAGTGTTTGGCTGCTTTTATCTCTGCAGCCTGCGCGGGGGAGTCGGCTCTCTGTGCAGACCCTGCATTGCCCGGCGTCTGATCTGAGCTCAGGCAGGCTCAGGGGGCAAGGGGAGAGGGAGATAAGCAGGAGGGGGAAAGGTGGGAGTGGAAAATAACATCTTTGAGGGGACAGCAGGAAACCCAGGCTCGCATGTGTCTTGGGAATTACTCAGGACATGGTCAAGTAAGCGTTTCCTGATCCCCTCTTTTATTTTTTCCCTCTATTTTTTTCCCCCCTCTTGAAGACCAGGACGAAAAGCTGCCTAGTAGGGCATGGCTGGGGAAATTGCAGCTTGGGGATGCCCTTGGAAATGTCACTAGAAAGTGTCTCAGGTAGGTGGAACCTTGATCCACCTCAGGATAGTTCAGTTGCAAAGATTTTCTTTGTATTCTTTCCCTTTTTACCTGGATTTCCACTGTCCATCATCTGCTGAGTCCAGTCCTTGACTACACCTGGAGGAGAGGAGATCTCTGCACGGAGGATGTTTCAGTTTGGTTGTTGTTTGCTTTTTGCTGTGGAGAGGTGAATCCAGATGGAGATTAAATGAGGGAAAGAAAGCCGGAAAGATTTCTAGCAGCTAAAAAGACATTATTATTGCTTCTCCATGAGAGGGATGGGAGGTGTCATTTGAGAGGAGAGGTGGGGCTGTGGAGCAGGGCAGGAAGGGGAGGTGATCGGCTGTGTGTCCTTTGGAGTGCCTCACGCTCCAGCATGAAAGTGTCCCCACGTGAGTGCCACGCACTGCCCTCCGTTATTAAACCTGGGGATCCGCTCCCCCTTCCGGGGCTCCATAACCCCACGCTCTCTGTGCAGGCAGGGCTGGGATCACAGGATGCCCGTGGCACGTTCCACGTGCTGCAGGGATTGATGGTGTCTGTTCCTTGTCTGCCCTGATGAAATCCATAACTGGCCTCTGTAGGCACCTGTGGGGCAGGTGATGAGCTGAGCTGCTTGAGGTCATTGAGTAGGGCACCCAGCAGCCTTTGAAAAAGAAAAGGATTTTGATCCAGAACAGTCCTCGTGTCCTACTTTCCCGGTCCCTTGGGCCGGCTTGTTCCTAGAGCAGGGCTCTGAAAGCAAAGAGAAGAGAATTGGCTCCTCTCAGGGATGATCTAAGGAATCTGGTATTTCTGCTGTCTCCAATCCTTTCTGTTCGCTCCAGCTGTCACCTGTTTTGTTTCTCCTGTGCCTGTCATTAACACATTGGTGACAATTAGGTGAGGGATGACGTGGCAGGGTTGTGATTTAGTTTCTGGTTATGATTTCTGGCTGTGCTGTGGCAGCTCTGGCTGCCCAGGCGTTGATGGGAACTGTTGGTGTCCGTGTGAGCCCAGTGCTGCTTCACCAAGGTGGAAAGAAACTTGGATTCAGACCCCTCTGGCTTCTGTCGCTGCTTGAAACCCAGATCGACCCCGAATGGACCCAAATTTTACATGCAATACACATTTCCCCTCCATTCAGCCCGAGCCCAGGAGTGACACAGCCTCATTCAGAGCGGTGAAAACAAATGCAAATCCCTGTGCCGTGGTTTGTTCTGCTGGATTAGCCCATTTCCCCCCCCAGATTGATGCAGGGGCATTTGCAGGTGTTTTCTCTGTGGCAGTCCTGGCATGCAGGGCTTTGGGAGAGCGGCCACTGTGGGCTCTGGGAAGGGCACTGCCAATAAAAGGGTTTTTGCCGGGAAAAAAGGGTGTGTGCAGAATCCTGACCCTTTAGACCGCTCATCCTTCCATCCCTGGGACCCTTCATCATTCCTCCAACCTTCTTGCAGCACTCGAGGGTTATCACGGGGAAATAAAGCAGCCCTGGTAGGATGGGCTTTTTAATTTTATTTTCTTTTATTTGCTCAGGGGTGTAAAAATGGTATCTTTTAACCTGTCAGTTTGCATTTACAACACATCTGAGGTTTGAAAGAGGCTGTCCAGAATGAAACCCAAGAGTAATAGGAGTGTGGTAGGGGAGCCAGTAGGCATTGAATAGTCTCTGTGGTGGCAGAAAAGCCTTAGGCTTCAACTGATTGCTAATTATGTGGCTTTATTCCTTTTTAAGAAAATACCATGCAAGGTTTGTGAAGGAGGTAAAGTGTGTTAATCTGTGGAGAGTTACCAGTTTCGGGCTTGGTGGTTTTTTCTTTATTTCCCCCCTCCCCTTTTTTTTTTTTTTTTGTTGAATTCCCATGCCTCAATTTGGTTTTACAGCCTGGTTTGAAAATGAAGCCACATTCCCAAGTTCTGCCACCCATCTCTTGGAGCCCCTGTGTAAAGGGCACAAGTTATTCCACCTTAAAAAAGAAAAGGAAAAAAAAAAAAGCAAAAGGGGAAAAAAAAAAGCAAAACCCACGCTGTGCAGAGAGGGAGAGAGTTACAGCAAGTGGGCCCCCCGCTTTTCTCCGAGGGGGAATGTAAGCAGATCCTGCCTGAAACTGCTTCACTCAGCAGTTTTCAGCTTGTTTTAATTGGCCTGGCCTGAAAGAATTCTGAATGCTGTACCTGTGCCAATGAAAATGCAAATGTTCCCCCAGCCGGGGCTCGCAGGGCCTGTCCCCAGCTCGGGGAGGGGGCACGGACACGGGGACGGGGTGGGAAACGGGGAGGCCTTGCCCTAACTCAGCCTTGGGAAACAAAGGGCTTTGGAAAATGGAGTATGAGCAGGGAAAAAAGCAGGGTTACCTGCTGGAAGTGCGGCAGATCAGGAGCTTTGTGTTGCCTGGCGCTGGGCTGGGGGCACCTTTTCTGATCTCCTTCTGTTTTGGTTTAGCTGGGCAGTTTTCCCGGCAGAAACTGGGATCCCTGGGCACCCCTGCAGCCCCCGGGGGTGGTGCTGCTGGGTGTCCTCGGAAAACTGAGCTCACAAACTGATCCCAGACTCCCACAGCCTGCAGGGATGAGCAGGGTGGGCTCCGGGAGGGGCCAGTTCCCATTTCACTCCATTGGATCAGAACTGTTACTGGTTTGGGGTGTGTTTGTAGGGGCACAGGTCAGGATCCTCCCCTTGCAGCCCCCCATCCCATTTTTGTGCTGTTTGTTCCCTTGGGATGCTGGCCCCACACAGGGCTGTCCTTCACTGAATCCCAGAATGGTTTGGGTTGGAATGGACCCTAAAGATCTTCTCCTTCCAGCCCCTGCCATGGGCAGGGACACCTTCCCCTATCCCAGGTGGCTCCAGCCTGGCTTGGGACACTTCCAGGGATCCAGGGGCAGCCACAGCTGCTCTGGGAAACCTGTTCCATCCCAAAACTTATTTTTTTTATGCTGTGCATCTCCATGGAGAAGCTGCACGAACCCCAAAAAACCCCAACAAACACCAAACCAAACCAGCAACAACTCCTCTGAAACGACTGAGTTTTGTGTACTTCCTGTGGTTTTAAATCCCCCGCGTGGGGCTGGGTTCCAATATTCCTCACAGACTGAAGTTTTCCGTGTGCTGGGCATCCCTCAGGGTGACCATTCTTAGTGCAGATAACCCCACAATACAAATATTACAAATTCAAAGCACGTTTTTAGGCACCCATAAAACATCCTTCCTCCTAAAGGACACGTCCTAAAGTTCTGGTATGAGAGAGTAAGAAAAATTACCTGGCTCAGCTCCTTTTTCTGCCTCATGTCAAATAACAGCCCAGCTGCGAATTGGGAAAAGAATTAATTTTCAATAACTGGTTGATCAATTCTTTTCTGTCTTTGCAACTCCCTGTTCAGTAATGAATATGCATCCTCTGCATTTTCCAGAGAAATATCCAGCATCGTAGGGTATTTAAAATTAGATCTGTATACATTTACAGAGTAATGATTATTCTGAATTTCATCCGAGGCAATTAAAAAAGCATCATGATGACATTTAAGGTGATATTTTTCTCCCCTATGTTAAATAATTATAAATAATAATAATGATTAAACAAATTATTCTGTTCCTCCCAGTCTGGATCAACCTTTAGGTTAATAATCTAAATCATTAAAATTCATCTGTCTCTCCAAGGATTGAGTAGTTAAAAAAAAAATTGGAGGAACCTTTCTGCAGAAGGGTGATTGATAATTACCAAAGCAAAGATGTTTTGTGGGTGAAAAATGGGGCAGCTCAGCAGATTGATTGGGTTTGATCCTGCTCCGGTTGAGGTGATGTTTGCAGCAAGTAGACACAGCCCGGTTTTATCAGCTGCCATCCTCTTTGGGGATGATGCAGGGTCAAGTCCAAGCCAGCTTCCTGCCAGCCAGAGCCGTGGGGTGACCTCAGGTCACTGAGGGTCATTTTTGGAGATTATCTGTTAATTATAACAGGAGTTAGGCCCTTATACCTGCTATTTTTTATTATTTTTCCTCAAACTGCCTCCGTGAATGAGATTTTTCTGGACTGATTGCAACCATTTAAGATCCAACTGTGGAGACTCTGGTAGTGTCCATCGTTTCCTCTGCTTTGGGGTCGGTTGATTTACCCCCAGAGCTGCCTAAATCTCTTTATTTAGGATTTAAAGCACTGAAACAATGAGGTGAGAATGGAAAGTCAACTTTTAGGACCCAACTTTTAGGAAACCCAACTTTTAGGAGATTACAGCTGGAAGGTGAGTAGGGTTTGCCCTCTCAGCCTCTTTACCTGTAGACATTGCAACAACAATGTAGGAAAAAACCCCCAAGTTTTTAGCTTTTCTATTGAGCAGAGCAAGGCAGGATGATTCCCTGAAAGGTGTTTGGGCTCTTTTGGACACTTGCCTGGATAATTAGAGACTCCCCAGACCACGAGGAGCCGAGGCCAGATGGATTTCCAGTGAGGGAAGGGAAGATCAGGCTTTCCCCGTGGGCTTTATTGGGCTGTGCTTTGCTCCACCTCTTTGCAGACTTTCTCAGGAGTTCTCTGGGTTCATCCATCTTCCCCCCTCCCTCTGGGCTATTAAATCTTTTCCCACCCTGCTACAACCAAGCTTTTACATTTTCTTTATAAATTGCGTTTTTTTGTTGTTGAACGCGGCTGAGGTTGGCAGGAAAACACCTCCCCTTTAAAGGAGTTGGGACCAAATGGATTCCCTAAATCCTATGGAATATGGGGATATAAACACCCCCTCGAAAGGAATTGGGACCAAATAGCTCCCTATGTCAAGAATATAGGCTAAAGATGTAGAATGAGGACATATGGACACCCCTTTTCGAAGGAATTAGGACCAAATGGATTCCCTAAATACAAAATACAGAATAAGGATATAGGAACACCCCTTTTCAAAGGAATTGGGGCCAAATGGATTCCCTAAATACAGAATATAGAATGAGGATGTAGAATAAGGATATATCTATACCCCCTTCAGAGAAATTGGGACCGAATGGGTTCCCTAATTAAAGAATATAGAGTAAGGATATAAAATAAGGGTGTGTAAACAACCCCTTCAGAGAAATTGGAGCCAAATGGATTCCCTATATGCAAAATGTGGAATAAGGATATATGAACACTCCTTTTCAGAGAAATCGGAGCCAAATGGATTCCCTAAATCCAGAATATGGAATGAAGATGTAGAATAAGGATATTTAAACACCCCTTTCAAAGGAAATGGGACCAGATAGATTCCCTAAAAACAGAATATGGAATAGGAATATGTAAACCCCTCCTTTTAGAGGAATCAGGACCAAACAGAATCTGTTTATCTGGAATACAGACTAAGAATATACAGAATATAGACAAAATACGGGGGGTTACAGAGTTCATTCTGATTTCACTGCACACAGACCCTGGATGTTGGTAACTCTCCTCTGTCTCCCTCTCTTTTCCCTATTCTCCCCCCTTTAAGCACATTTTTATGCTCTTGTCTCCCATCTCCTCCCTCCCCTGTCTCCTCAGCACCTTGGTGCTGTTATCCCAGCTCCCGCTGGAAATCCAGGGGTTCTCCTGAGCCCAGCCCGGCACGCAGCCCCTGCTGCTGCAGACAGACAGACAGACAGACTGCCATTCCCTGGAGAACAGCCCTGCTCAGGAAATGTAGCTATTTCCGCTCTGCCTGCAGTCAGGAAATGAGGAGGAGGCAGCACTGGAGATATTTTTTGAATTTGACAGGATTTTTTTTCCTCGCTTCGGAGCAAGGAATGCTCAGCCTGGCTGGGCCTGTGGTGGGGGGCTGCTGGAAGGCAGAGAGGTGGTGTCGGATTTTGGGGTTGTGACTGATTTTGGGGGTCTCTCAGAGCCAGGTTAAGGTCTGGGATTCGAAAGCAGAAAAATGGGATCAAATGATCCAAAGATTGGAAGGCACAATAGTAAATGTGACCTCATAAAGCATCTCTGCTTTCCCTTGCTGGCGTCCTCGTTTGCTTGTTTGACTTTAAACTAATTTTTGGGGGGTTGGTTTTTGTTTCATTGTTTGCTTTAAATTGTTTCAATTAAAATTTAATCATTTGAATTCTGTTCAGAATCCAGAGCAGCACCTTTTGGGTGCTGCATGTGTGGAAATTCCCATCCGATCCCAGTGCGCTGAAAAGGGATTCAGTTCCCACACTCCAATATTGGCCCACTTTTACATTAGTTTTAAATAGACTTTCTTCAAATTAATCTCATGAGATTGTAGAGCAGTCAAGGGTGCTTTAGTTTTAATGGAAGATGTGTGGCTAATCCCCTAGATTGTTTTAAAAATCTCCGTCTTATTAGTGGGAATATCCTGGAAGTTCCTTCTGCGAGTAGTGCTTAAAACAGTGAAAGTGTTTCCAGTGGAAATGGAAAAATAGTGATGGCGATCATTTAATGGTGTTTGAGAAATTTGTTACAAAGAAGATAATTCTTGCAAAATATTTCAAATTTAGCTATTTTCAGAAACAGGCCCAGACTTTCTCTGAAGGAAGGTTTTCTTCTTCATAAAAAAAATACATTTGAACAGGATTTGCCATTTCATTGAAATACTGGCTATTTTAAAAATGCAATATGTGTTTACTAGGGATGGATTAAAAGGATTCTGTGTCAACGTTGGATTTTTCTTTAATATATGAAAAAATAAGAGTAAAGCCATGGTCAAAACTATGTTGAAGTAAATACTAGTTGTAGAGTTACTTAGTCAAAGTAAAAAGTAATTTCTAATGAGAGATAAAACATTCGTTTGGAAGTTTTGAATGGAGTTTTACAGGATTTAAAGGTTTTTCCTGGTGTTATTCCCCGCAAAAACGTTGTTGCACCATTTTCCTGATTTTTCCCAGGGTGTTCCCACCACGGTTCCCTTGAATCTTGCGGGATTATGGCTGAAATACGAGCTCCATTTGTTGATGTTTTGGAACCAGAGTTCCAAAAGAGAGGCCAAAATCCTGCCATCACCTTGGGAAGGGCCTCTGCCCTCAGTGTGGCTGTTCCAAGAGTTCCTGCAGCAAACCTTTCCCAAGGGAGGGATGCATGGAGCAGCTGGATCTGCACCCCAAAGGGGTCGGATCTTATGTCTGTACCCCTGGAGCCACACCTGTGGTGTTCAGGGGACGGAGATGTGTGCTTGAAATTCCAAACTGGGATCCAAGCTGGATTTTCTTGCTGGGGAGCTGCAGATCCTTGGTGTTTTCCCTGCAATCCCATAACCTGCTTTTCTGTGCCGTGCCGTGGTTTGCTTCCCTCAGGTGGAATCATGGAGTGGTTTGGGCTGGAAAAGACCTTAAAGATCCTCATTCTGTGTTTAGGTTGGCAAAGGAAGTTGAGCGTGCCCCGGGTGCAGCTCAAAGAGCAGCGGAGCCGTGGATTGCAGGTCTGGAGAGACAAAAAGAGGGGAGGAAAGGGGAAATGATTTTCTCCTGGTCATCCAGGAGGAAAACAGGCAGAGATAAATCCGACCTGTCGTTCCCTCAGCACCCACTGCCTCCCAAGCCTTGTCCCAGATCCCTGATACTCCCCCTGAGCTCCGCTGTGGCCAAGGCAACGCAAATATTACTCCTCACATGTGGAGAGCTGCTCACGTCCCCGTCAGACATCGGTCTCAGCCCCGTTAGCCCCGTCCATCACCCAGGTGGGCGTCTGAAGGCTCAGGTAGGCACCTGGGAGCTGGGCTGGTGCCTGCAAGAGGAGCGTCCAGCGGGTTTGGTTTGGGTTTTCTGCAGCGGAGCACAAATAACGTTTGCTCCTGAGGCAGAGCGGGGACACGGTGCCAGAAATAGAGGCTCCCGACAGTCCTACAGGATGTTGCTGTGGCCTTATCGTATGATTCATCCACTATGAGCTGAACAATCGGTAACCTCAAGACACTCTCACTTTCACGCCCTCTGACACGCATTCCACTGAGGACAAATATCCTCTGCGTGAGTAAAACCTTCGGGCTGGGGTTTTAAACTCTGAAAGGTCACTCTGTGAGTGTTCAGATGTTCGGTTTTAGCTTTGCTGCCCAGTCCTTGAGCGTGGGGAGGGTTTTCTGTGAGCGCCGTGACGTGCTGGCTCAGAAAATCTTTTTTGGATGCTGATCATAGTGATGGCTGTGGAGAGAGAGACTCCAAAAAGCCCATGGTGGAAACCACTGAAATCAATTACAAAGAGAGTAAATTTGGCCCAGATGTTGTGATACAACTGAGCTGAAGGCAGGAGGGAGTTGGGCTGAGGAACAGATCCAGGAGAGCTGGGAAAGACATGGCCAGACGCATTCAGGGTCTTGCAGGAGGGTTCTTCTCATGAAAAACTTCTTGCTTGGTGGCAGCAATATCACCTGGTACCAGGTGAGCAGCTGGATTTGGAGACTTTTGGTTTCAAACTTGCACATCCCGAACATCCCCCACCATGGAGAGCAGCTGGATAATGGATGAGCTTCTTTGCAACCCGTTCTGTTGGAAGGGTTTTGTTATCTCACCATGGTTGAGGGCCACCACTGGCTGTGCACTCGGTGATTAATTGGATTTAATTTACTCCTGGACCCCTCTTTCCGAGCTTGGCTCTTGCTGGTGGTCGCCCCTCCAGGTCTGGGCTCTTTTCCCTTGCGAGCTCGCAGCACTAGATGGCAGTGTAATGGCAAAAACCTGCCCTGCCGGGGAGGAAAAGTCAAATTTCACCCCCAAAACCACCCGGGATGGAATTTAAAATTTGAATTGAAAACAACCAGACCTTAAAAATGCCTCTCCAAGCTCCTTAAATTCCCGTAACTCTGGGCTCTGGGAAGAACCAGGACAAGATCTTTGCTGAGGACCCAGTGGCACAGGAGCGATGCCAATTTATGCCACCCACGGATTTGGCCCACAGCAGTATCACAGCCAAATTTGTACAGAATATTTGGTCAGGAGATTTGGGTGCGGTCTAAAATGCAGAAGCACCAAAACAAACAAACATGGTATTTACCTTCAAAATGAAGCTCATGATTCCTCACCAGGTTCATGTTTGGAGTTGCTTTGCAGCCCCAGCGGTTGTGGTGCAATGAATTAAGCTGTGGATCATCTGATTTCAGACCCCTGCAGGATTCGATCCCGATTTTGTGGCCCCAAAAGGGGATTTAAGTGGTGCACAGGTTTGGTTTTCTGTAGGGAAAATTCCATGCTGTGGGAGCACATGGGGTGCGTGCATTCACGTCTGTCTTCTGAGGTCTGGATTAACGCCCTCATTTATGACCAAGCCCTTAAAAAAGGAGGAAAATGTCACAGTATAGAAAAATAAACAGGGTAAAAATAAATGGCAGCAAGACCACGCTAAACATGGTCCTTTCTGGATGGACCTGCTGGCCCGGAGTGAGATCTGAAGGTCTTTGCTGGGAACATTATTGCTGAGATTTTCACTGTTTGGATTTCCTGTTTTCCTCACTTCTGGACTCTTTAACTTTTGTAATCTAGGCAGGGTCAGGTCTGGTCATCCGTGGGGAAACAGGCTGGCTGTGAACAACAAGTGCTGCTGTAGGTGAATGCTGGGGAGGCGCTGGAGCCAGCCAGGAGCCTCAGCACAGGCTGCTCTGACCTTCTGGGCACTGCTGGCCAAAAGACTTCCCTGTCTGAGCCGCGTCTGTCTGGGTGAAAAATGCCCAGCCTTGATTTTGAAACGCTGAGTGATGGAAACCCACCCACTGTCCTTCAGGAGCGCGGGCAGGGGGGAATTGCCTTTGGCTGATAAGAATGAGTGTCTTGATTTTGGTCAAAACCTACTTGGGTTTAATCTCCTTGTCAGCTGCGTGTGGTTCTACCTGGCTGTATTTCTCAGGGAAATGTTTTGTACAAGGTTTTGATGCCCAGATAATGATACGCTCCAAAAGATGCCCCAAGAGCCATCACTGTTCAGATAAGATGTGAAATTCTGATGGGAACCAACTGATTTCTCTCAAAAACCGTAATGTTTTTTAGGATGTCCCAAAATCCATTCGGCTCTGACCATCCACAAACTCCCCAGGCAGTGTCAGTGTCATAAATGCTTTTAGCAGTCCTGGGCTGGAGTGGGGATCTCTCTTTGTGTTGGCTGGACACTGGGACAATTTTCCCTGCAATAATTAAAGCAAATTCAGCCTTAGAAGGGATGAAATGAAAGCAGTGTAAAGGTGCAGGACTGAAAATAAAGGTTTAAAAGTCCCACCCACTCGTTGGCGAGGGATTATAACCCTGTTGTGGCAGGGGCTGTCATGTTGTTGTGTAGGATTACTCGTCCCTGTGTGGTGTTTAACGTTTCTCAGAGGGCAGTGATGAAAGCTGTAGAGCACGGCCAGGTACCAGGTGAGCCTGGCAGTAAATCTGTCTGCCAGCTTCGTGTGGAGTCTGAAGGAACGGCTGCCGAGGTGTGCTGAGCTCATTTTTCCTCCTGGACATGCTTTTGGTGTAAGATAAACTTGGTCCTGTGTCACCATCCCTGGGGTATGACCAGGAATTCTGCTGAGTACCATCAGCATCCCTCTTCTCCTTTCCACCATTCAGTTTCCTGCTTCAAACGCTGATTTTGGCCAGCTGGCTCTGCTCTGGAAGGTGATCTTCACATGGCTAAAACGTTTCCTTCCCTTCCTGATTATCCACGGTCCATTTTCTCACAGTTACTCACTGGCTTTTCTCAGGGTCACTGTGGCACAGCTCATCCATGAGTTCTTCGTGACAGTGAAATCTTTCCAGCCACAACTGGAATTAAGTTCAGCAGGGAAGACTTTCACAGGGTCGGATTTGTCCCAGGACCTCCACCCAACATTTTGGTTTTCACCTTCAAATCCAATTGATGAAGGTGTTTTCGGGCTTCTCTTCTCGTTTATGGGGCTGTCTTGAAGGAAGGCAGAGAAATCACCTGGGGTTGTATCAGTGTTGTTCATGTGTTTGTAAGAGGAGATTTGGGTCTGTGGGTTGCTGAATGGACCACGTGTGGTTCCAGTCAGGTTGTCAGGACTGCGAAGGTGCCAGGGCACGTTGCATTATGTGTGGAGCAAGAAGCCCCAGGGTGCTGCTGTGGTACCTCCACCGCATCCCCAGTGCTTGAACGGGCCAGTGCTCCCATCCCTCCTCCTCCCGAGCAGGTGGACTGGGCAGCAGCCGCAGCTCTCCCACTCCCTGACCTCCCAGCAGCGCTGCTGCAACAGGACGTGGTGATTTACAAGGCCAAGGGCCAGCAGGAAATTCCGACCTCCGCCCCCCGGCGCACGGAGGAAGCCGGAGGAGCTCCGTGACTCAGAGCCGAGCCTGAGTCACCGTGGCCGCGGTTCCTGCGCCGCTGCTCCGCTCCTGACCCTGCCGAGCCCTGCTCTCACCATGCCCTGATTCCAGCTGGAATTCACCCGCACTGGGGTTACTGGAGGAGGAAATGCGTGGTGAAAAAGGCCTGATTTGGTTAATGCTATTCTTTAGTAAACAACTTATGGCAGGTGCCTGGCAGCTTATGATAATTAACGGGGTATTTATTGGGATCAGAAAATACGCGGAGCTGAACAAGTCTCTCATCTGTCCTTGGCTCGCTGCAGTGGGATGGGGTCATTGGCTGTCTGGCTGCAGATAATAAATCAAAGGGCTGGAGAAACTGCAGGAGAGAGGGCATGAACTGCCCGAACATTCAGCTCATTGTGGCAGCCAACGCGAAACTTTCCCAGCCACATTTTCGCTTATCTCCAACCCAGTTATTCCCTGCAGGCGGCTGAGTTGTCTCAGTAAATAGAGGTCACTTTACCTTGCCCAAACAATGACTTTGCTATAGTGGGTGCCAGCTCTGGAGCAGCCACGGAGTGAGCTTTAAAGGCTGGTCGGGAGCGGGGCTGCCGGGGCGAGCGGACCAGTCAGTCTGGTGTGCTTGGGGCAGGGTTTAGGATGCTTAGGGAGATACTGCCGTGGTGGGATCAGCTGATCCCGGGCTTGGAGTAGGGATGGAGCATGCAAACGAGCAGAGTGGCTGAGGAGGAAGCGGCCAGGAGCTGGGGGAGTGGAGAAGGGATGACTTTCCTCTGATGTAAAAAATCCCATCATTCAGTGCTCGCCGTGAAAAAGGCGAGAGGAGAAGAATGTGGAGAGAGAGAGAGAGAGAGGAAAGGGAGGAGAAATGAAGGGAAAGGACACGCTCGTTTTTCTCCTGAATTTTGTAGGCTAAGCTTGTCCACCCTAGCAGGATGGAGAAACAAGCCTGATCCTGAGTGCCAAGTCCTGCAGAGCCTGGCAAGCCCCAGGGATTGTTCCCAACCCCATCCCGATCTGGACTTGGTTAGTACTGCCTTGATATGAATAATCAGGGAGATAAAAATTGTCAAGAAACTTACAGCAGTTTTCACAGGGCTCTCTTTGCCTTAGCTTTTGTTTCTGGCAGTTTGAGTTTCCTGATCACTGTCTGTGTGTTCGTGCTTGATCCTCACAGGATTTCTGCAGGGCTGGGAGAGAGCACCAGGGCTGGATGGAAGTGAAGAAGCAGCAGAGCTGGAGCTGCCCTGGAGCTCTGTCCAGGTTCCTAATTCTTCCTTCCGAGGGGCTGAATTCAAAAAGGTGCCAGGTTTTGTCCTTCATGCATTTCGCTGTGTGCCGTTGCCTGTAATTAGTTTCTCAACTGAAAAAGCTTTCTCAACTGGAAAAAAAAAAAAAAAAAAAAGGGAAAGGAATGGGGAAGAAAAAAAAGCAAAGCCAACCCCCCACATTTTTGGCAATGGGTTGTTTTTCTAAGCAATTAATTAAGCACTGATTTTAAAAGAATTTGAATGAATCCTTCCACTCTGTGTCAAGCATGGATTTTGTATTAATCACTTCACTATTCGCTGGCTGAATAAGGACTGAAAAAAGATGCAGAGAGTAAAAATTTCCCCAGGAAATGAATCAGACGAGGAACCTGTGCCTCATCTCGCCTCCTCCAAATGAAGAAAGAGAGGATTTTGTCAATGGTGGGTCAGTTTACAAACGTGTCCTTTGCAGGGTGAGTCAGAGCGGGTGATCCATTTCGCAGCAATGCAGCCACAGATGCAGCTGAAACCCAGCCCTGCACGCCAGCTAAAGATGAACAGAAATGAATCCTCGTGCCCCTAACAGTCACGAGCATGAAAATGCAACCTGTCGGATCTGCTGGTGTGTCAGCCAGCTCTTGCTGTGTTTGACACCAGTGTCAAAATTCCCTCTGGCTTCCATGGGAGCAGGGTAACCCCTTGGGGCGTGCTCTTGTGATTTCCGTTTGCTGATAAGGAGGAAATGTGGATTTTTATAAGATGGGGCTGCTGTGGGCACCTCCGGGTCCCTGCGGTGGAGCTTTAGGGATAGGGGACAGCGTTTCAGTGGGATCCAGTGTCCAGTCAAATGTGGATGTTCCCAGATGGGCATCACCCCTTTGTGATAAAAATCGGGAGCAGGTGGGAAGCGCTGCGGTCTCTGAGTTGGCTGCAATGCTTTACGAGTTTGGAGTTTTCCAAAATGCTGGACAAATATTTATGTTTTCTTCCCCCAGGCACCAGCCTTTGTTAGTGTTAGAGCTGTTGAGGGACGCTCAGAAACTGTTGTCGGGAAAGCACCATCAAGATTTGTTGCTGGTGTTTTGGTTGTGGGCGAGATAATGAGATTTAGCCGAGAATCTGAGCTGAAATATGAAAATTTTAATAGTTTTCCCTGGTGCAATTTTCCCCAGTGTTTCATGAGACTAAACCTTGTTAAGTGTGTTAGTCCTTGTGGGTTTGGGGTTTTTTAGTGGGTTTTCTGTAGCTTTCCAGGCTGTAAAAGTGCTTAGGCAAGAGGATGAAATATTTGGTGGGTCAGTGGTGAGATCAGAATTTATTGCTGGCCGAGATCCACCCGTTGGTGGCCTGAAGTGGGATAAGAGGAATGGCTGAGATGCTGCAGGTCTTTCTTCAGGTTAATGGTCATCCTCGGAAAGATCTGTGTATTAAACCAGCTCCTGGATTGGATGTGTGTTCCTCAGCGCAGTTTTTCAGCCTCTTGGCTCAAAGACCATCCCAGTTTGCAAATATCAGCAAAGTGGCAACGCTGGGGCAAAAAAAAACCTTGGGAAGAGGATGGAGAATGGCAGAGCTGGAGTCAAATTTAGATTTTCCAAGTCCCTGGCCAACACTTTAACCACGAGTCCTCTTCTCTTTAGGGTTAAACGTTTCCTCCTAGAAAAAGAGCCAGAGGCTCTTGATTATCCATGCAAAACAGGCCAGGGCTTTGATTTGGAAGGTTTTGTCTGCAACACTTTTAAAGGGATGAAGCTTAATTTAGATCCCACAAGAAAATCAGAATTCGACGGTGGAGACACAGCCCCACTTTCCCTCTCTTATCCCGAGGCACCACTCCCCACCCTTCCCCTTCCCTCCTCCCAAAAAAAGCCTCGTGCTTTGAAGGGAGCGCATTTGGGGGATCGGAACAATTAAAGCAATGATCTGTGTGCTTCCAGGAGAAAAGCCGAGTGCGGGAGCTGTGCTTTGACAGGTCTTTGGAGGATTTCAAGGAAGTTACACCCACTTCATTCATGATAATCGGCTGTTTAACGCCGAGCAGCTCAGTGTTATGAATGAAAAGGGAGCGTGTTTTGGCTTGCAGAACAACTCGCAAATCTAATGCTTCACTCGTCAAATAACCAGCCACGTTCCCAAAAAAAAAAAGAAAAAAAAAAGGGGGGGTGAAAATAAAGGGAAAAAAAAAAAATCTGACTTCATTCTTGAAATTAATGGCTGTGGGATTTAGTGGGGGGAAAAAAATCCCACAACAACTACAGCTGCATCTTCTTTTTCTGTAGGGATCCAAAAACCTTTTACCTCCCTTTGCCGTAACTCTTTGTGGCTAGACAAGTTGGGGGAAAAAAATGTAACTTCTGATGGACTTTGATGCGGCTAAAGGCAGGTCCTGGTGGCTTTTTGTGCATTTGATCAGAACACGCTGAATTGTTGGATTTCACATGGTTTTGGGGGCAAAGAGAAAACAGAAGGGAAGAGAGTATTAGGGGTCTGTGGAAGGAATAAGTTTTGATTTGGATGGATTGCAGAGGCTCTGTGGGCTCTGTGCTGTGCCTGAGCAGACTCATTGATTAGGAATACATGGATTTTTTTGGATATTGAAGCTGGATTTGTGGAGTATCATCATTTCCTGGAGCTGCCCTGTGCCAGGTGCCTTCATCCCTTCTGGTTTATAGACTCCAGAGAGTTCTGGATGACTCCTGGGAGGTTGTTGGAGGGCAGTGCTGGTTAGGATATGTTGAATTAAAGGCAAAAATAGCTTGAGGGAATCTTTCTACCTTCCCTTATTCCCAGTTCTTTGGGAATAAAATGGCTTTTTGGAGGAGCAGCGTGCGCATCCATCCCACTGCCTCGTCCAGCAGGCAGGGAAGGGATCTGCCTGTGCCTGGGCAGGAAGGAATGCAGCTCCTTTGATCCCATAAACACCCACAGGTGGTTGCAAAACGTTTGTCATGGAGCTGAGCTGAACGTTTATTAATTGGAGTTTAGGAAGAAACGTGTGTAATCGTTTCCCCTGCTGCTTCTCATCTGGATTCGGGGTAAAAGTGCCAGCTGGGATGGTTTTAATTCGAGCAGTATTTGACAAAGCATTAATTGGTGCATGCATCGAGGGCTGTGCTGTGTTTGTGGAGCTGACCTCTCCCTGAAAGGGGGAGTTTTGCTCAAAGGAAGCCAAAAAAAAAAACCAACTGGAGAAAACACAATTCCATCTGATGATCTCCCATCTTTGTTCAGCAGCTGGGAGCCTCTGATGGAAGGTGGGAAAACAAATTTCTCTCATCCTTTTAACACTAAAATAACTCCCAGAACAGTGTTTGGCTCAAGGCAGGATCTCACTGGAGCCCTTTCCACTTGAAAGTGGGGGGGAAAAAGGGATGTTTGGGCAAAAAAGGTGGGTTGGATGGAGCCTGGGATGGGAGGGAGCGTGGGGAATGTTAAAGAAGCTTCACTTCTTCATCTCCTGCACAATAAATTAACGCCCTTCTTTCTTCTTTGCCTCCACAGAACTGTGTTGGGGGAAACCAAGAACTGAGCAGATCCTTTTTTATTTCCACTCATTTTCAGGGTGAGTGAATCCTCTTGTCTCCGCTGCTGCTGTCGTGTCCTGTGCAGCTCCAAAGTGTGACTTAAGGTTCAGAGGAAAATCTCTCTTTTCCTAATCTTTGCTCTGATAACACAGAGCTTAATTTAGCAGCAGTGAGGCAGAACATTTGGATTTTGTCATCCATTTCCAAAACTATTGTTGGCTCCTTATTCCTTTGTTTCCACACACCACCACCCCCAAGTCGTTTCAGATTTACGTTTTCTTGGAGGTGCCAAAAGATAAGTTAATGCCAGCTTGATGATTAATTAGCTAATACTTTCCTCTGCCCTGAGATGGAAAGCCTTTATCTGAGTCACCTATTAATTATTATTTTATTTATTGCTGCATGGGTACATTTGAAGGGATTCAAGTTCCGCCCTCCTGAGAAATTTGGGCAGGAATTTATAGGAACAGGATGAAAGAAAGCCAAAGGAACCTTCAAATTGTTATCAGAAAATGCGTCTTAATGTTGAGATCAGGGTGCTTTTTTTATCTATATTTTGCAAGTCCCAAGCAATATCAGAGTCTCGTCGTCAGAATCACTGGAAATACGGAGTTTGAGGCTTTCCAGCATCCTCAGAGATGCAAAAATCAATAAAAAGCTTGATTTTCCAGAGGCTGAGGGAGTGGCTCAGCTGTTCCTGAGGTATCTCAGCCTACTTGCCTGAGCTTGGAAAAGTTGTGGGCAAAACACACCTGGGGCACTTCCAATGTGGAAGTTTCCAGGAGCTCAGTACTGGTGCACGTCCCTTCTTTTGGGAGCTGGGAAGAGGCTGCAGACGTCTCCTCCCCAGTCAGAGCCTTCCCAGTGGGATTTCTGGAATTCAAGATGGAGCTCAGGCCGAGGGAATCGTTACTCAAGGTGCCATAAATGCATTAACGCGGGGGCAGGGATGTCAATTTAACGTAATAATGATCAAAAAAGGGGGAAACTCGGGTTGGGCAACGATGATGAATTTATTGGTGGTGCGTTGGGTTACCTCATGCTCCTGCAATCATGATGAGGGATGAGGTAAGCACATATTTTATGGCACTTGTGAGAACCCTGCCTGTGGGCAGGAATTCGTGCTGTAACGGGAGAGGTGCTGCACATCCCAGGGAAAATTCCCAGCAGGCAGAAACAGGAGGACACCACGCAGCAGGAAGTGCCGGAGAATTCTAGGAGCTCTGTGCACGAAGGTGAACCACCCAGGCAATCCCTTGGCAAAGGGCTTCAGCTTTGGGGGTTTGAAACAGCTCTGTGAGCGCTGAGATCCAGCTCTGTCCCTCCTTCCCCGCTCCTGGGTGTCCTAAAAGAGGTGACACAGCTCTAACTGCTGTCCCCAAGTGCCACTGCAGGGTAAATATTCGATGTGGAGCGCAGTGAATGACACCTGTGGGTGGAGATACTGTGATAATAATGGCCTGTGAACCGTGCATGCTCAGGGAATTACCGTCCCAGCTTTGTCCTGCCCAAATCCAGCTCCAAATGCCTTTTTTTGCTTTGATTAAGCCCTGGGCAGGGATGTGTTGGCACCTGTCAACCCGCTGAACTCAGGGCTTAAATTAGACGTGCACCAAGTTATCCAAAGTCCTAAAACCACCCTTGACTTCAGTGGGGTTAATCTGTTCCTGGGGGTGTGAATAATGGGCTGTTTTTAGGGGGGAGGGAGGAAGGGGGATCAGTGGGAGAATTGGGAAGTTGAGAGAGAAGAATCTGCACCAAAGGGGAATCTTTTCCCCTCACACCATTTTTTTTCCCTTCAGGCTTAACATAAAGCGTTTGCCTTGAGCCTTCCCAAAGCAAAATAGGACAGGGATGGTTCAAGGGGGAATGGCTTCCAACTGAGAGTGGGTTTAGATGGGATATTAGGAAGAAATTCTTCCCTGTGAGGGTGGTGAATGGGTGGAATAGGTTTCCCAGAGAAGCTGTGGCTGCCCCTGGATCCCTGGCAGTGCCCAAGGCCAGGTTGGACACTGGGGCTTGGAGCACCCTGGGACAGTGGGAGGTGTCTCTGCCCATGGCATGGAACTGGAGGAGTTTTAAGCTCCCTTCCAAGCCCAGCCATTCTGGAATTCTCTGGACATTCAGAGCTTTGAGGGCTGGGTTTGGCAGGGTGGAGGAGGAGTGGGAGGCAGCAGCAGCTCCTTTCCCTCGTGTGTCTCAGCGTTCCATGTGGTCAGCTCAGATGTGGGGCAGCCTGGTCTGGTTTCCTCCCTTCCTCCAGGAAATCCGAACCCATCCAGGCTGCGGGAATGTGTGCAGAGCTCCAGCCTGCATTAACGCTGCTCTGCTTTGCATGAATAGCCAGGTATTGACAGAGGCAGGGTCCTGCGGCGGGTGCTCCCCTTCCTGCCTCCTCCAGTGGCTCCAGGAAGGCCTGGGCTGGTGAATTGTTTAATTTCAGTCCCTATTTTTAATGAGATTACAGCTTTGAGGGCTGGTTGTGCATTTTAATTGCTGGTTCTTTCATGCAGGAGCAGAGAGCAGAGCCCGGGTTTCCCCTTTGCCAGGTGAGTGCCAAAGGCAGCACACCAGTGAGCAATTTTCGGTGCGCTAAATCAATTTTTTTCCACGGAAAACGTGAAAATTCCATCTTTATTTCCCCGCAAATTTAGCAGGAATTGTGGTGAGTCAGGACACGAGGAAGCAGCTGGGTGTTCAAGGCACTGAGAGCCTGGATGGGCAGCACATCCTTCTCCGTTTCCTTGGTCTTTTCCCACTGCTCTGCTGCAGAAATGGATCTTCTTCCAGGACTTTCCATGTGATTTGCCACGGTCACTGCATTTTATGCGCAGGGCTGGGTGGGACATGGATGGCAGCACGCTTGACTTTGGGAATTTCCCTCTTGGGAACCTCAGATCCCCAAATTTCTGTGCAAGGAACCCGAGGCGTTTTGTGGAGCGAGCCTGAGATCACTGGGGCGGATTCCTTGCCGTGTGAATTTTTACCTGCAGGAGTTGCAGCCCCTGTGAGGGTTTTATGGACCTTGTGAGCTGCAGAAATGGTGAGGGCAGTGCACTGAGAGCAAATCTCTCTCGTACACATCCAAAGGGAATTCCCAGTCGGGGCAGAAGAGCATTTGTGGAGCGGTTTCCTAATTTAGAGCAGTTGCTGGATGTTTCAGTGTTGTGCCAGTGGACCAATGTCCAGCTCTAAATTTGGAGGCCATTAAGCTTTGTCCCTGGGCTCTGTGTCCTGATGGCTTGGCATGGCAGGGGGTGCTTCTCCTGGATTATGGAGCAGCTGGGAAAAGCAGGGAGATTAGAGCCAGTGGAGGTAACAAAGAGCAAATGTCGTGTGAGGCTGAGGCTGGGGGGAGGCCACAGGGATGCTCGGGGTGAGCACAGAGCCCTCAGCTCATGGAAGCTGCAGAGAGGAGGGAAAACAGAGCGAGGAGTGAAGTGAAAACAGAGAGGAAAGAGGAGCAAAGTGTCCAGAAAGTTTGGAACCAGCTGGTGGAGGAAGATGATGTCCCACAGACAGATGGGGTTCAGTCAATGTGTTCCTCCCAGAGAGGTTTTAGCTTTTCAGAGGGGTCTTTGTCCAGGAAGGACAGGTGGAAATAGCAGCTCTGGGTCCTGCCTCTCCCTGCTTCCCTAGGGATTGATCTCTCCTTCTCCAGCTCTGTGCTCTTCCCAAGACCCCTCTCCTTTTCCCTCAGCTTGTGCTCTTCCCTGGAGATCCAAGCTCTTTCTCCAGGCGCTGCTGCGTGGCTGAGGCTCAGCTGAGCAGGCTGTAGTGCTCCTGAGCATCCCCATGAACCCATCTCCAGCGTCAGAGGGAGCAGAGCTCCGCGCTGCAGCAGCAGCAGCTCTGGAGGCACACGCTCGTCACCGCGCTTGGAGCCTCTGAGCGAGGCCTGTGGCTGCAGGAGCTGGACAGGACTCACCATTATTAGCATTTTAATGGCATCACAGAGGAGCTTTGGAGGCTGCAGTGGCTCGGGAAGCTCGGGATTGCTGGCAGGTTTGCAGCAGGAGCGAGGCGAGGCTCCTGGTGTTTATGATATGGCCCATCAGGCCGTGCCCTGATCCTGCTCACTCATCCATGCTGGGAACAGCTTATCCGTGGTGCTCGGGGAATGCCACGCCAAAATCCTCTTGTAGCCCATCAGCAGGGCTGTCAGAGCACCTCACAAGGCTATAAAAGGAACAGAACTGCATCAGTGTCTGTGGCTCCCTTTCCTTTCCCAGAAGCAGGGGGTGCGCGCCGTGATTAAATTGTCGGGGCTTTGTGGGAGGCTGAGGACTGAATAAAGGGACTCTGTCGTAGGGGATGAGCTGCCAGGAGAGACTCCCCAGGGAAGTTCTCCCTCTGAGATGTCACATACCTGTGCCCTGGGTCACCAGTACAGCGCTAGCCAACAGACCAGGACCTCCATGTTTTCTGCGAGTCGGATGTGGTTTGGTTTTGGGGTATTTTTGTCCCGTTCCTTCCCTGTGCTTGAGGCAGAGGAAACAGGATTCAAGTGCCACATGTGGTTTGTGATTTTTGGTGAAATGCTCTGTCCTGGCTGTAGCTCTGAACTATCCTCATGCAGTGGGTGCTGCTTTAAACTTTGTGCTTTTCTTGTTTTAGAGAATCCCGGAATGGTTTGGGTGGAAGGGACCTTAAAGCTCATCCAGTTCCACCCTGGCGCCTTCCACTGTCCCAGGTTGGTCCTAGCCCCGTCCAGCCTGCCCTTGGACACTTCCAGGGGTGGGGAGTTGTGATCTGGGGAGTTTCTCAGTGAGTTTTCCAGTGTCCTTACAGGGCTGGAGAGGATAAGGAGTCAGGTATGGATGTGGGACAGCACCTTCATGGATAACATCTCCTGTCCGTCTGTCTTTGAAATGTGGCACAGGTGTTCCAGCCTCTGCCCGAAGCCCAGAACTAAAGGCAGGAGGGACTCTGTGTTTCCTTGAGCCCCTCGTTGTGTTCCTGGCACTGCTCTGCTCGTTCCCATCCCTGTTTTCTGCTCCCTCCGCAATCCCTTTGCTGCCGCCCTTTCCTCCCTCGCTCAGCGCCCTCCCCACACAATGGATTCCCTTCTGCGGTGAATCCCCTGCTCCGTGCAGACGTTTGCTGGCTCCTCTCGTCGGGATGCCTTTCAATGGGAAGGAGAGGGGAAAGGATTCCTTGTTCCCAGTGCAAACCGGCCCTGGCAGCCTGGGTTATTTTGTCGGCCGTGTGGCTTTAAGTGACGCCTTTGCCATCTGTTCCGTCTGCTAATTATGAATGCAAAACAAACGGAGCCCACAATTGCTTCATTTAGAATAAGAGAGACGGCAGTGACCAAAATAGTTTTATTTTGGTGTCAGATGCTCTTTTTATTCCTCCTGTCTCTTCCTAATCTAAAGCAGGTCTGGAGCACTTCTCTCTCTCCCGGTTCGCAGCAGTGGATGTTGCTCTGACAGACGGGACCGACTTCTACGTGGTTCAGCCTTTAGGGCCTTGGAGGGACAATCCCACACGAGCAAGAGGAGGGAAAAGCTGCATTTCTTGAACTGTGAGGGCTGATTTCAGCTTTTGTGTTTCCAGTTCAGCTCTGCGGTCTTAGATCTGCAAAGGGAGACATCGGGGTACCTCCCCAAAGCTTGCCAGCGCTTCCTGAGCCTGTTCCTCCCCTGTTTGCTCTCACCAGAGAGGAGTTTTGCAGCCGGCCTGGAATGGGGTGGTGGGGAGGAATGATGCACTCTCCCGTGGCTGTGTCCAGCAGCCCAGGAGATGCATTTTTTTGGCTTTTGATTGTGAGTGAATCATCCCAAAGGTTGGCGATCCGTCTCCTTTGGTGACTGGGCTGTGAGGAGCCCTTTCCATTTTTTCCTTGGATGTTGTCAGCTCTTTAACATTCCCAGAATTGCTGCTGGCTTACTCCAAGCCATGGCAAGTCATGGAAGTATCCCTGGCAGCACAGCCACGGATTGAGGTGATCTGGATTGACAAGATGGACACTCTTTAACTCCTCCTCCTTTCCCTCCCCAGCCATCACTCTTGCTGTGATAATCAACATACTTAATTTTATTTGTTGGCTGAGTCTGTTGAAGGGCAGTGGGCTGGCAGTGTTTTGTACCTACTAAAAAGCAATATTCTGGACAGCAGAAGACCTCCCTCTTTCCTCCAAGAAAACTTGTCAGTTTGTGCTTAAACACCATTTTGAAATCCTACTCACTACTATCCAGTTTTCCTAAAGTTCCCATTATTCCATTTCTTTTTCCCATTTGAAAGGAGTAGCAGGGGACGCTCTCCCAGCGAGAAATTGTATCTGGAAAGTTCTCCCTCCCCGTTTTCAGCTCCCAGCAAACTGCCCTAGCCCAGCTGAGGCAGAAACACGTGGAAATGCCCAAATCTGAGATTAAACCCAGCGTGGGCTGAGATCCAGCACACAGATCCCAAACTGGGCTGGGTTCTTCCAACGCTGGGCAGCCAGGTCAGGATCCTGCCCCAGCCTGGAGGCCACCTGTGCTATAAAAATGATGGAAAATGCTTCAGGAGGTTCCAGCACGAGGGTTAAAGGTTCTGTTGGTGTCCCAGGCCTGAAGGATGATGTTGTGGTTTAAGCATTTGGACTGGAACCAAGAGATGTGAGATAAATTCCGGGCTCTGCTGTGCACTTCCTCTGTCAGCTCCTGGAAATCTCTGCTGCTCCCCTTGCTCCCATCCTCTGCCTGTGACCATTTCAGTCGTGAATTTAACTGATAATCCAGGTAATTTTCTGAAATCCTTAACTTTAGGGTTAAAACAGGGCTCCATCCCCATGTGCCTACAAGGGGGAAACGGTTTAAAGGTGGAAATTAAGGACAGAAAGCTCAGAAGGTTTGAAGGATGTGAATGAATGCCCTCTCCTCAGCCTGGTGACAGTGAGGGACAGCCTGGATCGGTGACTGAGAGCTGGCAACACCAGGAAATGAAGGGAGGTTACATTTTTCCCTGGCTTTGGGAAGATTCCCAAAGAATGAGTGTCCCATGAGCAATGCTGAAAGGATCAGTGCAAAGAAGAACCAGTTTTGGACCTCCAGAGCTGTATTTTAGTGAGTTCTGGTCATTGAAATCCACTTAACTGAAGAAGTTCTTTGCAAATGTCACAATCTGATGGATGAAGGTTTGTCCCCCTGGTACCTGGCATGTCAGGAGGGAAGGGAAGAAGGAAGGACAGTTTCTGGGCACTTTTTTCAGGTGTGTCACCAGCTCTTTTCTGCTAAATAAATTCGTACTTGAAGGTTTGTGAGTCTAGAACAGTTTACAGGATCAGCTGCCCTGTTTGGGTGTTAAAATTTGCCTTTGGCCTCTTTGTCACAGCTTTAATTTCAAGCTGGGAAGAGCTAGATTGTCTTTTCTCTGTGGGATTTCTAGGACAGGGCAATTAGAGGTCAAAATTTCTTGCTAGAAAGCCTTGACAGGTGTGAAAAATTTAATCCAAACCATTCCTAACGCGTGATTCTCTCCACCACTCGATGCCCTTACCCTGCACTGGGACAGTGAGTCAGATTTTATTCCAAATATCAGCGGCCTTAGGTCGAATTTGGGCTGTTGCTCGTCAGGAGTGGAAATTCTGCATGTCCTGGTGGTGGTTTCGTGGCACATCTGAGCGTCTGCAGTTGCAGGCATCACTCCTGCTCTGCCTCGGGTTGAACCCAGAGTTGCAGAATTTGGGTCTCGTGCTTCTCTGCCCATATTGCGGTACCTGTAACAAAAAAGGGGTGTTTTGCCTGCTGTAGGAAGAGCAAAATCTCATTTTCTTGGCTGTCACTGGGGTGATGAGGCAGTCAAAACTCGCATCAGTAGCAGCAAGGTGGATCCATGAGGGAAGCAGCAGAAGGAAAGAGGCTCCCTAAATTAAATGACCTGAGCTGCATTTACATCACGTTGTAGGAGCCCTTCAGTGGGGTTTCCTCCTTCTTTTTATGGGCTTTGTCCACTCTGTGGATGTTTCCTTCCCCAGATAACTCAGGATTGCTTTTCCTTTCATCGGGATGCAGCAGCTTGTTCGGAGTGGCAGGTATTATCCCAAAAATATTTGCTCAAGGGGAAGCAACTCTCAGCCCCCTGCGAGGATTTTCTCTCTCCTTTAAATTACCCCGTTCAAGAGCACAGGTAACAACACTTGCAACGATGGCAAAATGGGAGTGTGGCTGCACAGGGTAACGTTTAAAAATAATGATGCACCTCTAACTAGGTCTTATAAAAGGAAATCTGAAATAGCTGCAGGGAAACAGATGCTTTGGGGGACTCATGGATAAAAATAGTGGCTTCCAATCGGCAACCAAAACAAAAATGTAGCCCCACTCAGTCAACCTCAGCACTAGAAATTCCTCTGAAAACCTCAGGGCTCAGAAGTGGGAAGGGGTGAAAAGCACCTGGTGCTGCACCTGCACTGGAGTTTGGCATCTTTTTGCCTCTTCTGCTTTTCGTCACAGAATCACGGAATGGTTTGGGTGGGAAGGGACCTTAAAGCTCATCCGGTTCCACCCTGACACCTTCCACCATCCCAGGGTGCTCCAACCTGGCCTTGGACACTGCCAGGGATCCAGGGGCAGCCACAGCTGCTCTGGGCGCCCTGTGCCAGGGCCTCAATCCCCCATTTTTGGGTTTGGGGCAGGAACACCAGCCTGTGCAAAGGGACTGAGCAGGCTAAGGAGAGGGGAGTGTTTATTTTGTGTGCTTCCGTTTAACTCAGAGAAACACTCAAAAATCATGTTTTTGTGGTGATTTCTGCTTTCTCCTTAACTGTTAGGGCAAAAGCCAAATCTCAAATGAACAGTTTTAACTTGTTGGTTTGGTATTTTTCTTTTAGGTGGCTCCTCCCAGGCAAAGACAAGCATGCAGGTGAGTCAAATGTTCCCCTTCCCAGTAGATCTGTGGAAGAAAAATGAGGAATAATGAGTGGACTAGACTCCTCTGAGGCTGAGCACAAGGAATTCCTTCTCCTGTGCTTTTGTCCTGGGTAGAAAGCAAAGATGATGCTCCTTAGGGAACTTTGGGTTCCCGTTCTGGAATGCGCTGCCTTCAGTACAACCCCTCACTCCGAGAATCCCGGAACGGTCTGGGTTTGAAGGGACTTCAAAGCCCACCTCATTGCAGCCCCCTGCCATGGGAAGACTTTCCCTTAGACCAGGTGGCTCAGTGGGAGCTGAAAGTGGGATAATGCTCCGAGGCACAGCCCATGAAATTGGCTTTTCCCGTGCGCGCCGCCGTTGGATTTGTAGATTCCCGGATTCCTCGTGTGAGGATGGAAATCCTCGTCTCACGCAATGCAGGGCACAAAAGGAGCAGGAAAAGCAGGTGTTGAATGATCCCACCGAGCTGCCCGTCAGCGGGAGAGGGTTTGAGGTGGGGAGAGAGGGAAGGAGGGCTTAAAGAAAGAGATGGATTCCCTGCACCCAAATCAAGGAACAGGAAAAAAAAAAACCCAGGAAGTTTAATTCTGTCCCAGACAAGGTCAGCAGGCACCACGCACAAATAGCTCAGGCTTTGGTTTGATCTGCCCCTTCCCAAAAGTGGAAGGTGAACATATTACATCCAAACGTCTGCTTTGGGAGCAGGCACTGGCGGGGGGAGGAAGGAAGGTTGTTTAATATGTGTGTCTGACCCCGGTGTGCCGGGAGAGCGAGCCCCAGTGTCTGGTGGCAGCGAGTGGGTCGGACATTGTTAGATCTGGCAGGGATTCAGACATCTGCCAGGGAGCGGGGGTTTTGTCAGGAGAAGTGGGAGAGGGAGAGAGAGAGGGGAGCGGGAGAGACGCAGCGAGAGCCTCGCGGCGTTCTATATCTGCCCGGATAACACTTCCTCTTTAAAATTCCCTTACTAAGCTCGGCTCCTATATTTTATATTCAGCAGCGAGG
>VZTI01004662.1:214211-224867 GCA_013397865.1 Struthidea cinerea | reverse complement strand
AAAAAAAAAAAAAAAAAAAGTGAAAGTTTTGGAACTAGATAAAGTGAGGAGAAGTGTAACCTCCCCATGGATATTTCAGTGAGATCATCTCGTATGAAAAAATCAAATATTTCTCTGCCAGAGACATTCAGATTAGCTCGCTTCATCTACGTAACGCAACGTACAGAGTATTAGGGCTAAAAGGAATATGCTGAATAGAAAGCAAATATTCTGCCTTGTGCAGTTTTGCATGGCAGAGAAAATTTTTCCAGGGAAAAATCCCCTGCCACGGGAAAGAATCCTGGTGCACTCAGCAATGACTGACCCCAAATACTGAACCTGTTAGGCCCTGTTAGACAACCTGGATTTTAACCTCAGGTTCCCTGCAATAAATGAGCTTTGTCGTGGAGGGCTGGGGTTATTTTTGGCCGGGTAACATTTGTTGTGTTCCATTTGCAGCTCTGTTCCCAAGGAGGGCACAATCCACGCACTCCCTGCCCCGCTCCAGCCTTGCCCACAGCAGGGACAGAGCTTTCTCCACCCCAAATTCCATCAGGAAAAGCCATCCCGGTTTTTCAGAGATGCTGCAGCGTGAATTTCGGCTGCTGGAAACTTTGGGAAAAGCTGGACTCTTTTAAGGTGAGTGCCAGCGTAGGAATCTAAACTTGGAGGATGGATTTAGATAACCTTTGGGCAGATGGTGAAAGTTGAACGTCGATTGCTGGGTGCAACAGGAGTTTCTTGCCACCCAGCGATTCCAAATGAAGGAAAATTGTATTTTGTAATTGCATATTTACCAGGCTGGAAAGGTTGAAGTGATTTATTTTAAGAACCTGCACCAAAAAAAAAAAAAAAAAAAAAGAGGGAGAATTTTCTAACAGCGTCCAAATAGCAAAATCCTTTTCCAAGTGGTGCCTGTTTGATTTCACAGGGGATAATATTAACTTGCACCAACACAGTTTGTCTCCTGAAGGAAGAGAAGTGAAAATTTGGTGACACTTTGAGCAAGAGTTGATCTCGGTGATTTTCTGCACCAGCTCCATGTGGAGCTCACAGCCAGGCTGCTTTCCAGCCTGATTCCCCACCAATAAAATCAGAAATATTTGTTACGCAGGGAAGAAGACTTGGAAACCTCAGGGGGAGGAGGGGGCGCCTCTTGCTCGCAGTGGCAAAACTTTGCTTTTCAAGCTTTATTAAAAAAATCCTAAAGAACATTTATATTTGTCTGTGTGGAAGAAATGCAGGGAGTTGGGGTTAGGGGGAATTTCCAGCTTGTTTAGCAGAGTGAAAGGGTTTTTGTTTTTCGCCTTTAAAAATAGAATTAAAGTAGAACCCCAGCCCAGTAATGACTTCTCTGAAAGTTAAAACAACTCTCACGCAGTTGTTTCGTCTGCCTGCCTCAGCCAGGCTGCCAGAATGGAAACAGGACAGCTTTTTGCAGGGTGGGGGCATGGCTGTGTATTGTAATTCTGTTTCTGTCCCAAAATTTTGCTGTTGGATCATTTCCTACCCTCTTCTAGTGATACGCCTCCCATGCTGAATGTTAATTCAATTCCTGTTAACCTCAGTACTGTGCAATCACCAGGAATTCTGTCCAGCAAAGTGCTTGTGAGGGGGAAACCCAGATCAGCTGTGCTTTGGTTGCTTTAAAATTTGATTTGATTTGATTCTGCTGATTTTCTTGCAAAGGCTCACGCGGGAGCGCAGGGAACTGTGGCTTTATGTCACAACAAAGTCCATAATCACCTCTGCCCCCCACGCTCCGAGGAGGGGCTTGAAGGTGCTGAGAGAACGAAGGCTCCTCGCTAGAACTCGGAAATTCCACCTGCAGAAACGCTTCTCCTCCTTCCATGCCCCCCCAAAAGCGACCCCCAGGCCTTGCAGTGAGAGCAGAGGTCCCTGCCTGGTGCCACGAACCCGTAGATCCGAACTTGTGCTCCTATTCCACACAAGCTTGTATCTATAGGTCTGTGTCTGGCTGGCGAGTGCACGCTGGGGTGCTGCTGCGGCTCCCCTCGGGATGTTCTTCGCTCTTTCCACCTTTCCTCCTTTTTTCCCCCCCTCCTCCCTCCTTTGTTTCTTAAATTTTTAATTTTTTTTTAAATTTTTGTGATTTAGAGGACTGTAAGAGTGGAGCTGCAGAAGTCGCCCTGCAGTTCTCAGCTCGGCTTTCCGCTCTGGGCAGCGTTGTCGTCTCCCCGTGCAGAGGGTGCTGTGCTTGCTCGTGCTGAGGAAAAGGGGACGGGGGGAGTTTATTTCACGTCAGGCTGAAGAAATTGAATCCCACCCGTGCCCTGCCCTGCTCTGGTGATGGGGATGTGATAGGGAACGGGCTTGTGTTGTTCAGTTCTGAAACAGGTAAAATAATTTCATTTATAAAGGGACATGGATTAATTATTTCCTTGCTGAGTCCAGCAGTCTGTGAGAGGAGCAATCCCTTCTCCTCCTTCGTATCCAGGAACTTGGAATCCCTTCTCTGACACAGGAGGGGCTTGGCCCTCCAACTCCTCTCTCAAAAATCAGTTTATTATAGAATCCCATTCCTTCCAATTTCATGCTGCTTGTGTCTTTTAAAATGGTTTTAAAGAGAAAATAATCATGCTGCAAAGTCCAAAAGAAGTGGCAGGGCAGGAAAAAGCCCTGGAAGCAGGCAGTGCAAGCCCTGCTGTGGAAAAGTAACCTTTAAAGTTGGGAGAGTGGAACAATGATTTGTGAAGAAGTCATTTTTTAAAACCCCAATGTACGGATTCTATATGAAAGTAATTAGGCTGTAAACTCAAAATAAAGTCTGACTGTTTCTTTCCAGCAGCTTTCAGTGTTAATTCCACCAAAGATTTGCTCTGCATTTCCACTTTTAAATTTCTCTGGGTTTGAACTTGGCTGCTTTGACACACGCTGCTGTAGGCCAGAAAAGTTGTTGTTTTTTTTTCCCCTCTTTGCTGAATTTCCAGGGTTTTCTATGTGTTTTCTATTTATTATAGAAGCATAAAATGATGTCAGAGAAGTCCAGCCACTCTTCTTTCTCCCTGTGAGCTGAAACTAGCTGTAAAAAAAGGGAAAAAAATTGCATTTTGGTGTCCTGTGTGATGTAAAGTTGGGTTTAAAAGCTGGTGCTCGATATTCCCCGAATGTTTGGCTAGGAAATCAAGGAATAAAAGCTGATCAGTGGTTTCCAGCAAAACTCCTGCTCCTGAATTGTTCTGTTGTGGGATTCTACCCAGAGCAGGGACCTGGAGTCAAACTGTCCTTTGGGATTTTGAGGGTGGACGTTGTTCCATCTGTGGTGGGATGAGCAGAGGCTCACCATGGAAGCAGGATGGGATTGCATCTGACTGTGACAGTAAAAAATGGTTTTCCCAGAGGGTCTGTGAATATTCTGGGTTGGTTTGGGGTTGGTTTTTTAACTGCTGTGAATGTTCACCCCGTTGGATTCCCACGTGCTGGCTCCGGGGGAAGCGTGGGCTCGCCGAGTCGGAGCTCCAAGGGGAAGTGAGCTGGTCAAACCCAATAAAATCCGCATTTCTGTAGGGTGGGCTCTCCTCTGTAAAGCCATTTCTGCCAGAACAGGCTGAGAAAAGCCTGGAATGGGTCATGGGTGTTGTGGCACTTCAGGTGACATTGCCTGGGGAGTGCCAGAAGGCTCCTGGCAGGGGAATTGGGTCAGATATGTCCCAAAATGAGGTACCACAGTTTGGTTTGATGGTTTTTTTTTGATTAGGAAGTCAATACTTGAATCATAGAAGAGGAAAAAAGAAACAGATTTATTTTTTTTCTTCTTCTCTGTAAAATATTTTAGTGCCATTTCTCTCTGAATGTGTTGGGACCTGCTAATCAATACCCCATTTTTTTTTCCCCTCCTTTTGGTGAGAGGCTTGGTCTAAACACAGCTGGATGCTTAGAAAGGAAACTTCAGAGAAGTGGCAGCAGAAGTGGGGTGAGCTGCAGGCCCCGTGCTGCTGGGAGGAGAAGCAGGGAGTTATTTCTGGGGCTGAGCAGGGCTGCTGATTGCTCCTGGTTTTCCGGGGTGAGTTTGGGGTTGCTGTGGCCTCAGCTTTGTGGGACAGCTTAAAGGAAGCCTCTTGCAGGCTCTTGACTTGTGCAGGGAGGGTGCCAAGGAGGGCACCGCTGGCAGCGCCGCCAGCACAGCTTCTCTGAGCCCAGATTATCCAATAAAACCTGTTCTTAGTGAATTTTAAACTGCATCTCACTTTGTCTCTTGTTAAACTGCCCCCCCCGTTCTTTTTCAGCTGCAGCCTCCCCTGTTCACCCCCTGCCCCTTTGTTTCCCAGCCTTTTGAGAAGCATTTCGTTGTGTTTCCAGCCTTAATTTGTGTTTCTGTTCTGCTGCTTGTGTTCCACTGCGCTTCATGACGTTCTCGAGTGAAACTGGGACCTGGCAAAATGATGCATGATGAGATGTGTCTTCCTTTTAGGATTGGGGAGAATAATTGGAGTCTGTGGAGCTCCTACCTGTGCGTTTCTTACGAGGGCTTTATTATTATTATTGTTATTTTCCCCTCGCTTGGTGGGTCAGGAGCTTGCATTTGTGCAGCAGCTTTGATCCAGGTGCCACCCCGAGTGCACAGAGACCCCTTCATCTGTCACCGATGCAGAGACTGCTCAGGCTCAGAGCCCTTCGCCCGCCTGGAGGCTGCAGGGGGACTCAAAGGCATGGAAGGCACTTCTGGAATCAAACCAGAGCACCTGGACGTAGGAATTACCCCAAAATGTCCCAATATCCTCTCCAAAAGTCGGTGCCTTGATTAAAATGCAGCCCCTTGCTCTGGCCATGGGCGGAGTGGCTGCTTTAGAGGTAAAAAACCCCTCTCCTATGTGGCTGCATCTGGGGAGGCTTTGCTGGGCTTGTGTTCCCTTTGGCCAGAGTTAGAGTCGAAAGCAGCAGAAGTTCTTCTCTGAGGAAGCAGAGCTTTCCCAAACCTCCTCTTCTTTTTAATATTTGGTAAATCTGCTTTTTCTCCCTCAAAATACGGTGACCATTTCTCACTCCTGCTGCTGACTGAGAGAGAGCACCTGCGAGGTCTCCTGCAGACGAGGATGTCCCGTGGTCCCTGCTGGGGGCTGAAAAGGGAATTTATTGGTGTGTTGCCTCCTTTCCCAGCCTGGGGAGGAGCACAGGGAGCCCTTGTCAGCAGAGGAGCACACAATAGCACTCGGGTAATTAGAACAACCATATGCAGTGGCAAATGGGATTCGTGATAAGCAGAATGGAATTGTGTACCCTGGCATTTGAACCGTATCCAAATACTCTTATTCAGATAATCAAATCTGGTTAAACTCTTAAAAGGCAGATAAATTTCAGTATTCTGGTTATTTCAGTAATCTGATTTTTTTTCCTCCCCCCTCCCCCTCCCCCCCTCTTTTTGTTTATTTTCTTTAATCAGTAAGGGAGAAAATGAGGGAGGAAATACGGAGAGGATGTTTTTAGGGGAGGGATCCCAGACTGGGACACCTGCCCTGGAGCCAGGCAGGCTCCATGACCTGGGAGCATCGCAGGAGTGGCATTCCCCGAGCTGGAAGTGCTCCAGCTGGGCTGGGGAGCCTTTGGCTGTACTCGTGCAGGTTCATGGTGACATCCAGCCTCACCAGTCCGCCAGGTTTTGGTTCAGCTTCCTGGCCATCGCCTGTCAGTTCCTTCGTTTTTCAGGGTGCAGGTATGAAACCAGCCTTGGCTCCGGGTCTGGGTTGTGCTGGGCAGGGTCTCAGTCACAGAGCAGGCCTGGGATAAGCCAAAAGATCTCCCCCCCAAAAATGTTTTGGGGTCATTTAGAGGCATCAGCACTTAACACTTGTGCCACCTTCCCCCCTTAGATCCAGCACGGGGTGTTCAGGTTGTGTTGTCTCACCCAGAGCTGATGCTCCAGCTCCTCTCAAAAGCCACATTTGGTTCAGGAGTGAGAGCCTGGCCACCTTTCCCCTAGAAAGGCCCAGAGATTGAAATGTGATATTGAGCAAACCTTGAGATTGCTGCAACCCCGGCTAAAAGTTGAGGCACGGTTTTTGTAATGTGTTGAAAAATTTTGGAGAGCTTTCAAAATATTTACTTGCTGTGGATTTCAGCTGAGCCCAGATGAGGCTTCTTTCCCTGCTTTGCAGCCTCTGGGACTTCCAGCCCTTCTTAGTGTGTTTGCCAGACTTCTAGGAGAGCTCTCTGAGCTGGAGTAAACCTTTGAACCTCTTGAGGTTCCTCATTACAACCAACTTGTAACGAAGTTTCACCCAACAGAGCTGAGGGGGTGAGGTGACCAGCAGGAATCACCTCAGCATTTCCAGTGGGAAACCCCCTCCTGCCCGAGGTTTGTGAAAATCAGCTAAAAAAAGGAAAAGAAAAAAGAAAAGATCGCTCCAGGCTGAAATTTGGCGAACAGGATTTCAGCCCTCCGACTGGAACGATGTCATTTGTGGGTTTTGTATTTATTTTTTGCTCGGTGACTTAAGGAAACACGTTTGCTTCGGGAGTATTTTCTGCTTTCCCACCCCCTCCTTGGCAAGCCCTGCCTGGGATCCGAGAGGGAAGGTGGGTTCTTCCTTCTTCTGCATCATTCACAGCCCGAAAGATTCAGAGCCAAACCTCAGCTGATGATTTTCCTGATCATAATAAGACAAAATTCAGCTTCCTTGACCATCTGTAGTGAGTGTCCATTGCTGGAGTCCTGTTCCAAGGCAGTGGGTCTGTAAATGCATATAAATTGTGATTTAGTGCAGGGGATTAATGCATGAGGCGCTGTTTTATGTCAGTATTTGGGAATATTCTGCCCTCTGAGCCCCTGCTTTTCCCTGTGGCTGAATCGCTGCTTTACACTGGAGCGTGTTTGAGGAGAGCAGGATATTCCAGCCAGGCTCGAAAATCAGCTCTGGGTTGGGATTCTCACCTCACTCTTGGGGAAATTCAATAGGAAATGTGGGTAGGGGAAGCAGATTTGTGAATTTTTCTCTCACCTGAAGCCCGTGAGGGGAACGGGTAATAAAACCAGTGATGAGTGAAAACTTCCCAGTCCAGACTGAAGCTTGGACCTGGTGTCTGCTGAGGTCCGTGGCATGGGCAGGTGGTCACTTCAGGGCTGGAAAGCCTGGATTTGCCTGGGAAGAACTGCTCCAGTGGCATTCTCTCTCTGTTTGAAAATAAATACCCACTGGATGTGAATCCCATCATTTCTGTGGTAGGACAGCAGCTGGATTCACGTTTCCCTCAGTGATCAGAGAGTTACACGGATTGAAAAGGCACAATTTTTTAATTACACTGTTGCTTTAAAATAAGGCTGGCTGGGGCGGGCCAGAGATTCCCTTTTGTCCCCAGAAGTGTGAAATCATTTCTGGGATTCTGAAACAGCGAGAGGCCTAAAAGGGGTCCCAAACAAAAGGCACTGGGGCCCCACGAGCTGGTGTAGGAGCACAGAGCTCCACACGTCCTCCCTGTGCCACTGTTTACCAGGAACTTCCTGACATCGATAACGTATCGTAATTGAACATTGTCATTGGATTACGGATTCGCCCTAATTGCGTAATTAGGTATGATTGTGCTAATTGGGTAAAGGCGTGATTGACAAAAATCCCCCGAAAACAAACAGGGAGCTCGGTGCCGCCGCCAGGAAGTGTCACAAGCGCTGGGCCTTGTCGCTGTTACGTCCGAGGCGCATAAAGAAAACGCCACAGAGTCCAGGCTCATGAACAAGTGGAAGCTGAAGCTTTTCTTTAATAATTTTCTGACTACTTTATAGGATAGATCACAAAAAGTGTGTTGAGTGGCAATAAGTAATTGGTTCCTCGGCCATCCACCCCTTGAGAGGATTGGCCAAGTTTTAAGATACCTGTTCCAAAATATTTTCAAAGTCAAAGCCACAACAATCCTGCAAAACAGCCTGTGGGTGCAAGAAGTTTATGGAACTGTGACCTTGTTTAAAATAGTTTACATAGGAAAGACAGTCTGCTCACAGAATAGTGAGAAAAGGCTGAAGAATTTCTCTGCTTCTGGCTTTTTAGCACCTACAGTGCCTGCCTCCTGCTCTGCTCCCAGGGAGCTCCCCACACCCAGGCGTGGAGAGGGGACACGAAGAAGTGTCGCTGTGAGCGGCACTGACGACGACGAATGGCATGACAAGTTCGGAAGGAAAGCAGTTTTGATCTTTATTAATTAATTCATTCATCTTTTATAACAGGGTTCGCAAAGAGTGTGGTGAATGGCATCAGACAGTTGGGTGCTCGGCCATCCACCCCTTGAGGGGATTGGTCAAGCTCTAAGACACTTCTTCCAAACTATCAGAAGGCCAGAACCACAACAATCCTGCATAACAAACCCAGGTGCAAGATAAAGAGTTGCTTTACAAAAACCCATGGCAGTATTTCCATAGCCTCTGTGAGAACCTCAAAGTTCTCACAGAACGCTGCAGAAAGCTGAAAGATTTCTCTACCAAAGCTTTTCAGCATCTACAAAGAAGTCTCACAAATGAGACTGCTCCTGTTTTAATATTTGATCTCAGTTCCTAAACTCCATGCTTCCTGTCATTATTGCCAGCAGATCTCCTATTTGACAGCATGACTTGAATGCCTGGCACTTTTTCCTGCTGGAAGTCACAGTTCCTCTGGGATGCAGATACGTTTTCAGCAGTCCAGGCCTGGAGGGAACAGAACACCTGTAGTGCCGAAGCCATAAATGAGGAAAATTTGCCAGGAGAATTGGTGCAGCAGGATGGGGAGGTGCCTAAAAGTTGACCCCAGAGGGTGAGTTTAGGTGTGAGACCCTGGGATGGAAACTGCTCTGGCGTTTAGAAAGTTCTTGAAGTCTCTTTGTGTGGAGATGGAAGAGCAGCAGGGAGAGGTGGAGAGTCACTGGCACTGGCCAGCCTGAGAAAAATTTAGGTTATTTTGGCCAAAGTCTAAAGCAAGGAATTGATGATTGTAATTTATCCATGAAAAGACCTTTGCTGAGTTGAGGATACAAATGAAACAAAACTCTCTGCCTCTCTCTACCTTCCGTTTTAGATCAAATTTTGAAGAGTTTGGGTTTTTTTTTGCTCAGCTCTGCTTATAAATACCTGGTGTGCAAGGGGTGCCTGTGTCAGCCTCAGTGTTAACAGCACATTCTCATGAAACTGAGCAGATAGAGGTAATAATTTATAAATTTGCAATTATGGAATGCTAGATAATACAAGATTTAGATGCAGAAAAATGCTTGCAAGGGTAAGTTGTGGCAAACATGAGTGGTTTAGGTGTGTGATACTGAAATGGGTTGGTTTACAGCTGCAAAATACGAAGGAGGTTGTTTCTGGAAGTCTGAATGGGAATTTGTCTCCTCCGTGACCCAGAGATTGGGTAGGATTTGGGATTTTCCACCAGCCTAACTCAGCGCTCAGGTTCACTGAGATACTTGAGCTAAATAATTGGATTTCGTGTCGGAGGAAAGCTGTTCAGTGCACAGAAATGCTGATGTTGCATCGAGGAGTTGGGTCCAGGATGCTCTCAGACAAAGCTCCTGCTCGGAGTGCAGGGCCAGAAATCCGCGGTTTCTTTATCCAGAGCTGTGGTTTGGTCACTGCTCTGACAATCAGACAGTTAACAGTGACTCTGCTCTGTGCTGTTAACTGAAATACGCTGGATTTCCACTCTTTGGTCCAAGTAAACTTTACCGAATATGGAGTCATTAGAAATTGGGATACCTCAACGTTGTGGGCCTTCAGACACTGCAGAAAGATTAGCTGGCATTTTTTCCCGCACGTTCTCCTGCCTTTGCAGGCTGAGTTGTGAACAGCGATGCAGTTTCCCGTCTTCCTCCCTTATTTCCTGCCAGGATTGGGAGGTAGAGGCAGGGCAGTGCCTTTTCCAGCATCAGCAGTGCTGCTTTATCCTGGGAAAACAGAGCAACGCGTGCCTTCAGCAGAGCTCAGCTCTCGTTCCTGGGCTTTGATTCCCTTGGAATCCCCTTCCAGCACGGAGCTGCTGTGCCAGGGGCTGGATTCACCTGAGGGGCAGCATCCCAGCCCTGCTCCAGCCCCACCAGCACATTGGGAGCTGCTGAGCCCAGTTTGTAAAGCCCTAATAAACAGGCAGCCTGCTGCTTTAAGTGATACCTTGGTGGGTGCCGGGAGTGAGTCACAAGGATAACATCCTGCTGGTTTGGCTGGGAGTTAGTACGAGTTAAAAACGTGTGTCTTGTGAAGGGAGCACGGCTGGCTGCTGAGGGAGGCTCGGTGGTGCTTTTCCAGAATGGTTAAATCAAACCCTTTGGTGCAAGGGTAAAATTCACCCCAAGCTTTCTACCCCTGCTGCAGTTCTCCTCCCAACCCCAGTCCTGCAATCATCCTTCCAACATCCGGGAGCCAAGGCACGTGTTTGAGGTCGGCGTGGTGTGTTCAGAAAGGAAGAGACTTGTCAGGACAAATTTCACCCTAAGCCTTCTCTAAATGCTTTAAAAAAAAAATAAAATGTCTGTGTATGTTCTGAATCTGCTGTGGAGGGCGAACAGCATTCTTTTGGCCAGGGAAATAATTCCACCTCGCGTGCAAACCTCCGTGATCTTGTCCAAATCCAGCAGGATCAACCCTGGCTTCTTGTGTCTGCTCACATTTCCATTGTGGGGAGCTGAATTTGGGGTTGCTGTCTTTCCCCCCGGCAGTTATCCCCTTTAAATTATCCCACTGAGGATTTGGAGGCCTTTTTTTTTTTT
>VZTI01004662.1:200306-214194 GCA_013397865.1 Struthidea cinerea | reverse complement strand
TTTTTTTTTTTTTGTAACTTGAAGCCCCTGAGATTATGAATTTTTGACTGCATGCATCCAGGTTGAGGTAGTAGGTTGTATAGTTTAGAATTACACCAAGGGAGATAACTGTACAACCTCCTAGCTTTCCTTGGGTCTTGCACACACCGGCGTGAGGAGCGACCGTAAATCCTCAGCACTCTTTGCTCTGGACACGTGGAACAGGAAAGAGCAGGTAAGACGAGCTGGAAAACCTTTTCATTTCCTCCTGCCTCTCTAGAGTTGTAGAAATGTTCATTTCATCGGCGTTTTTCTGCTTGTTGGCGTGGCCTTACTGAGTTTTTAGCAAATCCAGTGATGTTTGTCTTCCTTCATTAGCCCTCGAGCGGCGCAGTGTTAACGTTCCCAAAAAGCACCGTGGCAGCCTCTCGGTGTTCTTGCCTTCGTGGTCAGCAATCAGAAGTCTCCAAAGGTAAAAATACCCCGGATTTTTTTCCCCTTTCCATTAGTCTGTGACTGGCTCAGTTAATTCTGCACGGGGAGTTAAACGAGGCTGATGCTTCCAGATAAAGCCTGCGAGGGCTTCGGTGAAAGTACCTGAATCTACAGAGCCCTCAGGCGAGCTGCTCCTGGGGAATATCCAGCGGGGAATACACTCAGCTAAAATGGGGATTTTTAGGGGTTTTTGTACATTGAAGTCGGGTGTTTCAAAGGTTGGTGCAGCCGGCAGAGCTGGTTTGCTTCTCCCTCACAGCACTTTGGATGAAGGAGCTGCTGTGGAGCACCCCAAGTGTTGTGGAGAAGCTGTGGGACCAAAAATCCCCACATTTCTGATTTGTTTTACATGTCTAAAATGCAGGGAGTTGGGAACACCCAATTTACCCAACTGCTCCTGAAATCTCTGGTTTTATTTGCCTGGATATTGGAGACCTGAAAAACCCTTGAAACTCTCCTAAAGTTGGAACAGAAAAGTGAACGTTTTGATGTTGGCAGCGTTCAGGGTTCAGGTCCTCTGGGGGCCTGGGTGAAGGTGGTGGCCACAACCCTTGGTCAGGGCCCAGGACCTGAACTTAGATCTTTTTACTCTCTCTGTGAGTAATTCTGGCAAGGGTTCCTGAGTTCCCAGAAATAAGAGGCTCTGTCTCTTACTAAACTTGTTAAGTTAGTGAATAAAAATAAGGAGCAGGCCCTGGGTTGATCTCATTGGGTTAATCTAAAGGTGTGAACATGATAATGATATTTCAAGGTACCTGAATAACCCAGAAAAATGCTTTTTTTTCTGGTAAAATGGCCCTTAAAAACTTGAATACCTGCAAATCCCTGTTTGCTGAACGCAAAGAGAAGCTGCGAGGGTTACTCAGGGCTCGCTTGTGAGTTATTCCAAGAGTGGATTTAGTGGGATTTGATCCCATCTTGGTTTCAGAGAGGTTACAGATATCACTGCCGTGGTTTACAGCTCTGCAGCTCCTCAGGACAAGGAAAGGATCTGGGGTAACACAACGCTGCCTCTGTGTTTCAGGAAGGCTCATGCCCCAAACACATGCAGGTAGTTAAAAAATGAGGAATCTTTTTGGCACATTCCAGGCACTACCTTATTTCCCCCCCATAAATCTTTTCGCAGATGGAAGTGCAAATTTTCAGCTGCATTGATTCCCATCCAGTGCAGAGTTTTTTTTTCCATGAGGGTTGGGGTTTTTAACCTGTTTGGGACTCCTCTAGGAGCAGCTTTGTGAATAATCCCAAATAAGAAGAGGGTCTTCTATTTTTCTTTCTTTTTTTTTTGGTGGTAACATTTCAGATTTGCTCTGCACACCTACAAGAAAGCTTCAGGAGGTTCAAAACCAGGGATTATTTATAATAATCCTGTCAAACATAACTTCATGTTAATGCTGTGAGATGTAAATGAGAAGATCTATCCCGCTCCAAAACCCAAGGAATCGTAATTAAAAAGGAGAATGGTCAGTGGTGAACATAATTCAATGTGCATATTTTTCCTCTGAACAAAACAGCATTCCAGCTCTCCCCCTGATGAGAGGAATGTATTGTCAATTAATTAGACTCCCATCATATGTCCTCGGATGCCCTTCTATCATATGCCTTCCATATGTCCCTATGTCATATGCCTTCCATATGCCCTCTGTGTAATTAAGCTCCTATCATATGGCTTCCATCATATGCCATTTAAGTGGATTTCCAGGAGAATGTGGCAGTGTTACAGTTATGGACCTTTAGCAACGAGGAAAGGAGCAACTCAGGAGCTGTAAATGAGGAGAGGAGGAAGCAGAAAGGAAGGTGGCTCGCCCCGAGCGGTGCCTTTAATTGCCGGTTTTGTTGCTCTCAGCTCCAGCAGTGAAGGCACAAGCGTGTCCTGTTTTCCTTGGTTTCCATTCCCAGATTTTACCCAGTTCAGCCTGTGGATAGCCAGGGAGATAGCAGCTGTTTTCCAGGGGATGTTTTCCGCTGGAATGTGAAATGAAAAGGAAACAAACCACCTCCCACCTCCCAGAAAAGTGTTCGTCCTGCGATGGCGAAATGTGAACTTTGCCCTTGGTTTGGGTTCCTTAACCTGAGTGAAGGACCAGAAACAGCCTGGTGAGGGAATTCATGGAGACTCCACTTCCATCCCCGTTCTCCTCCATGGACCACGGACGTGGAGGGCATTGAGCTTTTCTTGGCATGGGGAGGGCTCGGCAGATAATGCACAAGCAAATGTGGTGAGGTGGATTCCAAATTTACTGTGACTTGTGAGGGATAAAGACCAAAAATAGGCATTGATGCTTATACGTGTAATGAAGAAAACTGCAAAAATCCAAGGAATTATGAGGTCTTGGAATGGTTTCCAATGGAGGGACAGCTCGTTTGCCTCATGTGCTGTTGTGTCTTCCTTCTTCCCAACGAATTCTCAGACTCTTTTCTGATCCCAATCAGACCTGATAGAAGAGCAGTGACTTCCAAGGGTGTTCTGCTCCAGCTTTGCAGGAATTGCAGAAATCCCAGCCACGCACCCAGAAATCCCAGCCACGCACCCAGAAATCCCAGCCACGTATCCAGCAGTCGGGAAGGAGGCTGAAAGGACAAAGAGAAGGTAAAACAGTCATTTGTGCTGAGATCTCTCCGTTATAAAAGTCAGAGCAGTTTGTAGCGTATCCCAGTTTACCCGGACTGAATGACAACAGTTCAGACTCCCGCTGGCTGGGAACCAGTGTGTCCCTAAAAACTTTGTATTCCAGCTGCTAGAGAATGGTAAAACCCAGTGTTTTGATGTGCTCTGCCTGGATTAAGTCAGTATTGACCAAAAAATCGTTCTGTGTTTGCTGTGTAGGCATTCTGCACTGTTTGTAATACAGGTGCGTTCCTGGGAGACAGGTGACAGCTCTTGCTCTGGCTTAATCCTCAATTTTCAACTCAATCCTCATTTAAATCACACACACAAAACACAGCCAGCCCGTCTGAAAGCTTTAGGTCATTAGGGAAATGATTTGGGAAATATTTCGTGGTCTTGCACCATCATTAGTTTGCCACAGTTGTAAAGTGCATATTAAGGGAAGCTTTTAAGCCTCTTGTAGAGCACCACTGAAATTATCTGCCCAGAATTGCTGCTCGAGTGCTGTGTTCTGAAATACTTCATTCTTCTGGCCTGCTGGGCAGCAAGAAAGTCGTCACAGTAATGCTCATGGCAGATTTTCTTTTGCTTCCCTGTTCTCACATGGCTCTGATGCTTGTGGAAGATGAAACTTTCACCATTGGAGGGATTTTTTTCCTTCTTTTATTTTTTAACCAGCGAGTTCCATCGATTTCCACACCCAGCTGAAACTGTGCTGCCGCCCTCCTCAATCAGATGCATTAAGTACAGTCAAATTGGTACATAAAAGTTGTGTAAGAACTGGGATGAGATGGAGTGGAATGCCAGAATGACTCATTGTTTAATGAATAAGGCCCTAAGTGTTCCATTGATGCCATTTCTAAATCTGTGGAAAACGTATAGAATTCGTGTCATAACTGGAATTCCAAGCACAGCAACCTTGGGAGCTAAATGATGGTGATGATGATGGGGTTCTGCACGAATTAATCTGGATTCTAACTCGCTCCTGCCTGAAAGCTGCTCAGACAGTTAAAAATAAGACAATTTCATTGCCCAGACTCAGAGCTCAGAGCTCAGCAATGCTGCTCCTCACGCCTTTGGGAATGCCAGGAGAGGGAAGTTCTCTCTGTGTGCGTGTGTTGGAGTTTAAAAGTATAAAATTTTAATCTGTGAGGGGCACAGATGTCCTTTCAGTGAGATGGGGGCATCGACTGCAGTGCTCAGTGCAGTTGGAAAGCGAAAGGATGAGCTGGTGTGGAGCAGCTCAATATTTGGGAGTGAACAGTCTGAGGCCAGAGCAGAGATGGCCACGCACATCTCGCTTTTTTAACCACTTTTTCCTTCTCATTCCCACTTTTCCCTCTTCACGGCTTGGGGATTTAGATGTGAAACCCAGTTCAGCATTTCCAGTGTGAGTTTTTGGGAGAAGTTCTGTGTCCACTCAGGCTTCAGTTGGGGACAAACTCATAGTTGTGGTGTTGGACCAGCAGGGTTTAAGCAAGAAAAGCAAACTGGAACAGAAAGGAAATCTGATGTCTGGGAATTTCCCATAGCAGAGGAAAACCCAAAATATTTGGGAATACACGCCCCGCTTTCTTTTTCTTTGCTCTTTAAATAAGACACAACTCCTGGCTGCCCCGACTCTGCTGGTGCTCCAGGCAGTCCCACTTGCACATATTTAGGTTTATACATTCAAAATACAAAATGTATTCTCCCCGAGCAAATAATCTGTGCATGCTGTAGGGTGAAATGAGCCTCTTTCTGCAATGTCATGGCCCTGTTTCCTGGTGAAATAAGTTCAAGAATCAGGTTTCTGGGGCAGACATGGAAAGAAATTGAAATTCTTCCTTCTGCCTTACGAGCAGTGGCTCCTCCTTCCCATCACCTCCACTCCAGACCCTTTTCAAGGATCATCGAATTCTTCATGGGCAACCAGACTTTGCTGCTTGTTTTTCTTCTATCCAGTAGATTTATAACTCAAGCCATGAATTTTAGTTTTTATTAACATTTTAGGCCTTCTTCCTCTTAGAGAATGGGAGTGGATAAACCCCTGCTTGACACTAAAGTGAAATTCTTGGGTCCAAAGACACTAGGATGGCACAGGAGCTGTTCCACCAAATCTGAGAGGACAAAAAAGGTGCTAGCAAACATGTCCCAAGCAGAGAGGAATCTGAAATGGACACACTGAACCATTCCCATCAGAAAGGAAAAAACCAAATGGATGCTCTGAGGAAAAGAAAGGATGAGGAGGGAGACCGGGAATCTCTCAGTCTCCCAAAGTGAGTGCAAGGAGAGGTGTAGTGAAATTAAGTAGTGACAAATTGAAAATGTTTCATAAAGCAATTCTTTTCCCACCAGTATTTAATTGAAAAAAGGAACCTAATTGCTTTAGAAGCTGGTGGGAACTTTGCAAGTCTAGAACAGATTAGATGCTTATGTTTTTAATAACCATACACAGAATTATGGGCGTTCATTGTAAGAACTTTGGAACTGAGTGTAGGCACTTTGGGATGAAGTGCAGCAACTCAAGAGCAGGGAAAATCCAGTGGGAAGGGCAGATCTGGGCTGTCCAAAGCTGCTGATACTTGGCACTGTTGGGGGAGGAATGCTGGGGAAGTCGGGAGTGTGGCCCAGTCCGTGTGTGGCTCCACTGGCAAATAGGAGCGAGGGGTTGGTTGATGTTTGCCCTTCTCTTGGGCTCCCAGGCTGAACGACTGCAGTGCTGCAGTATCAGTGGTAATTATTCAAATGTGTGGGCCACTGAGTGACTCCCATCCAGTGGAAATGAGAGCAGGGGAAGGGGAATGACTTAAGGCCAGGCAGAGCATCACTGGAGGGCTGGGTACGACATCCAGGTCAGTCAGGCCACAGATCTGCACCTAAACGTGGGCAGCGGCCTTTTCCCTCCTCAAGAAATGAATTTCTTGGAAGCCTGGCATTACCAGGAGCAATAAAAGTTTCAGAAGCAGGGAGGGCCACACCTGGCTCTGCTTTCACACCCCCTTTTCAGTGTGAGGTCGCTCCCAGGCGATCCTGGCTGGACATCGGCGGTTGCAGCAGCTCAGGTTGGTGTGAGATTCGGGGTCACCCCAGTCCCTGGCGAGTGCAGGCAGCCCCTTTGTGTTCCTCAGCTTAAGTGAGATTTAAGGAATTGCTGCAAACAGCAGGTCAAACCCATTCCCGGATTAATGGCACTGATGTGGCTTTAGTGAGAAGTTTGTTTTGCTTGTGTTTGAAGTGGCCTCTCATCTCCTCTGACAACAAACAGCAGTCGTGGCACCCGAGAGGGGCTCGCAGGAGTGGTGTTTGCAGGCTGGCAGATGCCTCAGCTCCCCTTGGCTTTGCATTTCCTGCAAAGGAGCCTGTGGGATGTGGAGGATGGGATTTTAAAAAAAGGAACGAGGAAGAGAAGGGAAAACTGAAAGGGGAGAAGGGAAGGCTCCCCTGCTCTCTGCTGCAGACCTACAGCTAATTTTAGAGAGAGCCCTTCCCTTCTGAAGTGGGAAAAGAACTTACTTTCTCAGAGCCCTGAGATTGTTCAGTCACGTGCTTGCCTTCATTTGCATGTGAGAATAATTATTGAATGAGGAGTTTAGCAGGGTAGGTGTTAATGGAAAAAATACAATCAGTGTCCAGTGCATTCCACGTTAGTAAAGGTGTGGTGAGGCTGCTGAATCAGCTGTTTGGAGGCTCTGGATTGAAGTCACTGGTCAGCAATATTATATTTATTTTTATATTAATAATATATAACACAATAATTTTATAATAAAATAGAGTTGATAGTGTATAATATTCTAAATACAATATTTATAATATATCAATTTTAATATTTAGTTTATTACTCAGCTCTCAGCGACAGGGAACTCTCAATCCATGCTCAAGTCAAGGGTTAAATGTTTAATCCATAAATTAGTGGTGGGATTCAAGGAAGCCTGCTTGACATCTGAAATCACAGGGAGGTTTTATTCTTTATTGTAAGAAAAAACCTCTCCAATTTATTTAAAGCCTCTTTCTCTGGGCCAGTGTTTGCTCTTGGTCAGGAGTGACTTTGTTCACTCAGGATTTTCCTCTTTAAAAGGAGCTGGCTCCTGGGTTGAGTTGCAAAGGAAATGCTTCCAGTTGCCATTCCCATGGATCCTGCTCTGAGTTTGGTTATGGAATCGATGTCCTTTGGTCACCTCCCTGTCCCTAGGTCAGCTCACAGACAGGCTGTGGCAGTGGCACTCAGCACGTCCTTAACAGCATCGCCTTGAGCCCCAGCAGTGATGAGTTCTGCTGAAAATTCACTTTTTGTTTGCTTCTTGCATCCCACGGGTCTGAAACCTCAGTGGGTTCAGAATCCCAGGATGGTTTGGATTGGAAGGTACCTTAAAAATCATTTAATTCCACCCCCTGCCCTGGGCAGGGACACCTTCTGCTATCCCAGGGTGCTCCAAGCCCCATCCAGCCTGGCCTTGGGCACTGCCAGGGATCCAGGGGCAGCCACAGCTGCTCTGGGAAATCCATTTCAGGGCCTCCCCACCCTCCCAGGGAACAATTCCTTCCCAAAATCCCATCTAACTCCATCCTCTCTCAGTTTGAAGCCATTTCTGGAATAACAGCGAGCACAAAACCAATCTCTCCTTCGCCTGGGTAGCTGAGGGAGGTTTAAAAGCCCCGAACAGGACAGAATTCCCTTGGGAAGCTCCAGGATTGTAAAGCAGCTCCCTCCCTGCCTCCTGCCACATTGCATCACATCTGAACGGGGCTCTTGCATTATATATTAGCAGAGATTTGTCCTCAGATACCCTCCTCTGGAGAAGACCATTTTTAAATCTTTAATAGGGCATTAGAGCAATTTGCCTGTGATTTAGTTCTAAGTGGGCAAGGAGAGTGGTGACAAACGAAGCCGGGAGGCCCTGAAATTCTTTGAATATTCCATGTTTTCCTGGAACTGTGAGGAAGAGGCTGCCAGAGAGGTCTTGGCAGGTTTTCTAGGTGGCTGGCCAAGTCTGAAGCAAACGTGGATGGTGAACAGGCTAATGCAGCTCCGGTTCCAAGCTCAGACGTATAGAACATACGTTTTTATTTAAGAAATCCCACCACATGGAGGAGCAAATGTAGTGCTAATATATCTTCCTGAAGGAAAATGGCAAGGGGAAAAACAGTGTCATCTTGCCACGATAAAATAAGGGTTCTTTTGCCCTCGCTTTTTAGGGACTTGGGCTGTCAGCTGAAGGAAATGAAATCCAGTGGCTTTCCCACGAGGGCCCCTTATTAATCAGGAATGGCTTCTAGAGCAATAGTTTGTGTCTGAGGGAAAAGGCAGAAGTTGTTCAAAGAATGGATTTCCGTTGCCAGATTGACTTTTTGTTGTTGCCATGCGAGTAATTAAAACTGGCAATTAAGCAGGAAAGTGATCAAATAATCACTTGGGAGCTGCTGCTGCAGTTGGCTCCGCGTGGACAAGCGACTCCAGCAAGGAGCAGAGACCACCCATGTGGGTCAAACAGTGAGAACGAGGGGCTGTGACTGAATTATCCCAGGGAAAGGTGGGTTTGGGAGGAGTTCCTCTGGGAATTGGAGTTTCCTGTGGGAAAAACGAGTTTGGATTTCCTGGAGACACCAGGTGAATTAAGGTTGTCGCTTTAATCTTGTCCCTGGTTTGTGTGCAGCTCATGGGGCTTGTCTTGTTTTATTATTGATGGGGCAAAGGCTGTGCACAGCCTCTACCTTTTAGAGCGAAACTATTTATTTTTCTTCATTAAGCCCTTGCTGCAGGCCCAGAAGTTCTGCTGGGGACTCCCCGTGGGGTCTGGGATGAGTCACTTATTTTTCTTTGGTTCTACTCCCTGCCTATAAAATAAAGGTCCTCGTTCCTCCTCAGGAGAGCTGCAAGGGCAGAGGAACTGATCCTGTGTGAGCTGTTCAGAGACACTCATGCTGGAATTGCAAGGATCACACTGGGAGGAAATGTTTCTGATGGACCATCTCTGTGCTGACACCTTGTTCAGCTTCACGGAGTTCACACTGGTGAGGTTTATCATCCAAAACTGCTTCGATGCAATCGAGTTGAGAACGTTATTGCAGCACGTTAAAAATCCCAAGTCACGTGATTTATTAGCACAGTAAATAAGCTGAAATTCAGGTTTTTCTGCCTGTTTTCTTCACCTTGCATCTCCTGCAAGTGTTAACGCTGTCTTTTTGCGTTCTAGCCAGGAGGAGCTGTGGGTTTAGGGTGGAGCAGAGCCTGCAGTGCAGCGATGCAGGAGTGCAGAGGGGCACCGGGAGCTGCGCCTGCCTCCTGCTGCTATTTCTGGCACAAGGAGACTGAGCAGTGTCTGCTGGGCCCAGCGTAAGTCCTGACATTCATTCTGTCTGTCACATCCCGCTCCAGACGTGGCTCCCTGGCTTTTAATCCACTCCCAGCACCAGTGGAGTGGCTGGACACGAGCTGGGGTGTGAAGCTCTCTGTGTCCGGTTCCACTGCAGGCAGAATTCTCCACCTGGAGAGCCCAGACCTTTGATTTCTTTGACACCTGAATATCTCAGCATCCTGGAGGCTCCCCTGTGAGGAGAGATCCCTTAAACTGAAACTTTTGGTGGCCCTGAACCCACGTGAAATCTGAGGGGTTTGGGTGCTTGGTGTGAGAGGGAATTACACCAGAGTGGTGTAAGAATTCTTTGTGTGGCTTCATCCACGGAACTTTTGAGTTTCACCTTGAGTTTTAGTTTGGTTAAATCCATTTTCTTTTAGGAGAACTCGGGATCAGGGCAGGTTGGTAACTCCCCACAGACAAAACACAAATTCTGGGGATGGTGTTCCCGCTTCTGTGATTTTGGATGAATCAGTCTTTGTAACCTTTCTCTCCAAATCCCTCCGTGGCATTGGCTGACCTTCTGCTGAATTCTTCCCTTTTCCCTAATCCTGGGTTTCAGTGAGTGCAGAGTCCCAGGGCCTTTCCCACTGCCTCATTTTCCATTTTTTCCTTGCCTTACTCACCTTGGGACCCAATCATTTTAGGGCTTTCTCCCCTTTATTATTTCAGTTGTTCCCCATTTTCCAGGGATGGGTGGAGCTGGAGCTCAAGGAGAACCTGTTGGCAGAAGTGAGGGGTGGGGGGAAAATCCAGCCACCACTTTTTAGTGCTTGGGGGAGGCAATACCTGTTGGTTTGGAGGGGAAAGCTGCTGGGTGACAAGGATTTGGTGGCGGTGAAATGGGACTGACACGATTTTGAACCACACTCTGTCCTCTCTGTTGAATACCAGGGGATCAGACGAGGGTGACAAAAGCAATCTGGACACAGCAGCTTCTGCCAAGGACTCACAACCCTCCGGGGACATGGTGAGTGTTGTCCTGCTGGTTCTGGATTTTTACAGAATACTGATTTTATCAGTGATTTGGTGTGGAACTGCTCTGCAGAACAGTGAGGCTCAAATCAGAAGGTTTTTGTTGTCAAGAGCACCGTCCTGGAAATGTCCAGATCATGACACCTTTGCCCAGTTTTGCTTTCCATGGCTGTGCCCCACACTCTGAATTTTACCTTTCCTCACATCATTTGAATCCTTAATTTCTTTCAGTGAATGCTTTTTACTCCCCTGAAGACATTTTATTAATTAGGAGACTACTCTGATATATTCTGTCCTTACAGCTGAGCTGTAACCATTATTTTAAAGATATTTCCTAAATGATCTCTGTACACTTTGCCCAGAGTGAAGTTATTGACTTGTCTCAAAAAGGCCTCAAGGTTTTATAGTTAATGCTGAAATCCCTGAAGCTTCCTCCCTGGCTGAACATCCCTTCTGCTGTGTGTCTTCCCCTTTGAATTGCTAATTCCAATTGATCTGAGGAAAAAAAAAATTGCAATAGTTTGTATTTACTCTGCTTTCTGCTGTAACTGTGCACCTAGCAAGGTCTCTCCTTCCTTTGATCCTGTCTCCATGATTAAATTCATTCTTCCTTTCTGTTTTCCAGCTTCTCTCTGCAAACTTTCTTTCACTCCATTTCTGCAAGAATTTCCTGCAAACCACGTCCCTGAGAGGATTAGTGGAGGGGATACCAATTTTATTTATATTTATTTATAAATGGCCTGCAGAGACTTGGCCCCTTTTTAAATATGAGAACAATTTTCAGGCCTCTTTCAGTTGTGGTTATTTCACTCCAAAAAAAAACCAACCCAAACCCAACAAACCACAGAACAATAGAGAAATATGAGAAGTTGTGGAAACCCCTGAAACTTTCTCTGTTTAAATTTTGAATTCCTAGTGGTCACAGGGCCAGGTGATGCTGCCAGTTGTGGGTTTTTTGTGTAGTGCCTGGCCCAGAGCAGCAAGTTGAGTTAAATGCAAAGCTGGGATCAAATCAAATAGAATGATACCTCTATTTTTTTTTTTTTTTTTGCCAGCCTGAAGGCCTTTAACATTTTGGAATTTGAGTCTTTGCAAAACAGGCTTGCTGGACTCCAGTAGATGAAGTGTCCGGATGCCGGTGGTGATTCATAAAAACAGTGAAAGGAGGAAAGTGCTTTTCCTCTGAGCGAAATGTCGTGGTTGGAGGATGTCCTGAAGTGAGTGTGAAGTGCTCAGGCAGTGGTCAGGGGATGGGGGCTGTTGTGTTCCAGCTCATGGATCTGCTTCCAGCAAACACTTCTTTATCGCGTGGCGCTGCTGATTAAAACCAATTTTTTTCTCACAGAGCAGCTGGGGTGGGAAGGGAGCTCTGGAGATCACCCAGGCCGACCCCCCTGCCCAGGCAGGGTCACCTGGAGCGGGTGACACAGGGACACATCCAGGTGGGCTTGGGATGGCTCCAGACAGGGAGAATCCACACCCTCCCCAGGCAGCTGCTCCAGGGCTCTGCCACTTCCATGGGAAGTTCTTCCTCAGGTTGGGGTGGAACTTGTTGAGTTTTACTTTCTGGCCGTTGCTCCTCGTCCTGTCACCAAAACCAGTCTGGCACCATCCTCTGCCACCTGCCTTGGGGACACTTGTATGGATTTAACAGCTGAATCTTATTTAGTTTCTGTTTCAATATAGTTCCCATTTCTTCCTTCTTACATTTGAGGACAGTCCTCCTGAGGATGCAGTGTTTGCCGTGGGAGAAACGTGGTTGTGGCAACATAAATATTGGCGGTGACGGATAATTGAAACTCATCAAATGTGACTTCCCCCCCCCCCCCTTGCAAATCCCTGGCATTTCTGACCTTCCCCAAACACAAACCACCTCATTTGTAGAGCTTTAAAGCGATTTTCCAGGAGCAAGACTGAGCTTGGTTAGATGGAGGTGGTTGTTGTACACGAGGATCCATCAGCACGGCCACGTTGCCTCAGCGAGGAGCAGACCCTGAGGCACTCCCTACAAACTTCCTACACGGCTTTTCCAGCCTTCCCAACCCACCTGTTGGCTGTTAGGAATGGTGATCAGGCACTCCCAGTCTCGCTGCCTTCTCCAAGGGGATTCCTCTTGCTCCTCTCAGAGCCTGCACGAGTTGAAGTTGTGGCTCGCATTGGCTTCGCCCTCCCGTCCTGCCCTTGGTTACTCCACGCTAAGGAAGCAGAGGAGTTTACTGATTTATCATGGATCATTAGGTGGAAGTAACTGTTCTTAAAGCATCGGTATGGATACAATAATTAGGGATGTGCTTTTGTTAACACCGCCAGCCTCTACCCTCTCATACAGTACCCTTGGGTACGAAATAATTACCCACTTTGTGTGGTTATCTAGCTCACTAATTACCCACAAAAATTGGGGTCAGGTGTTAACTGCTTGAAATAAGTATCCTCCAAAGGCTTGGCTAAAGTGTGTAAAGAAATTATGTGTTTGCTACAAAACTTTGGGAAAAAAAAAATCAAACATTTTTTATCGGGAAGGAAGATAAGGACACAATGGATGTGAAATGTTCTGTGTGATGGTGAAATCTTGCAGTGGTGGTGAGGGACTCCTAAGGGAGTGAAAGGATGGTTGGCAGATACAGTCACTAATCCAGTCTCCTTTTCCCAAAGATTAGATCTTTCAGTACACAGGGTTTGATTCTTCCCCTACATAGGCTGATGCCAATCAGGATTATGCCGGTATAAATAAGAAAAATTTGTATCCGTGGATTCCCAGACTGACTTTGCTGCATAATCCCACCTCTTCCATCACCCAGGGACTTCTGCATTGCACCCAATAATTTAATTATGGATCGTATATTTATTTCCACGCGTTTATTTTAGCTGTCTCCAGCTCTGTGTGCATGCAGAATTTCATTCCGAGGCTGCTGCTCATAAAATGCAGTTTGCTTGGAGCAATAATTTGATTCCTGTGCTCAGGGAGTTACCCCAGTGAGTCAAAGATTTCTAGATAGCCCCACCCTCCCCAACTTCCCGAACGCTCACACTGCAGCCACTTTCTCTTTGCCAGACCCACACAAGATGTCTAACTAGCCAAAATCCCGAGGGGCAGTCCCAGTCTCCTGCCTCCCCTGTTCCAGCCCCAGAAAACTGGGAAATGAAACCACGGCAGCCCGAAAGCCCTTGAAATACCCGGCACGTGCGAGAGAGGGATGTTTAACAGCCCATCTTCCCAGCCTGGTTTCTTCCATAGGTGCTCCCCGCCTTCAGTACAAGGGGAACAGATTTCAGGGGGAGCTGGGAAGGTGTTTCTGGAAATCCTTGTGTCTTTGGACGCCCGGATACCTTTAACTCCTGAGCGTCTGTGCAGTGCTCAGCGTAACAAAGAAACCGCCTGGATTTATGGCTGTATTTTGCGTGAGGTGCTTCCTCTCCTCCATAGCCAGAACCACCTCCTGTTCCTACAAACACCTTTTGAAGCCTGAGCGGATTCAGGTATCAGGCATCAGCAATT
>VZTI01004662.1:180922-196180 GCA_013397865.1 Struthidea cinerea | reverse complement strand
AAAAGAAAAAAGAAAAAAAAATATATTAAATTTTTTAAAAAAAAATTTAAAAAGGAGAGAGAAAAAAAATTAAAAGCCAAGAGACGGGTTGGATTTTATAGGGTGGGAACATAAACTGCAGAATAAAATGGTTGCATGTATTAATGGTTGGGAAGTAAAAAGAAATGCTGAAGTTTTCTTTGAGTCCTTTTCTAGAACTTCCAGCTTTGCTGCTTTTCCGGGCAATATGATATGTAAATGATGGATCAGAAATGTTCGAAATGTTTCCTGCCGCTGCTGTTTTTCTTTATTAGATTTTTTTATGTTGCTGTAAAATTAATTATGGTTGGAACTGTATTTCTTATCTCTGTTCTGCAAGGCAATTTATAATGAAGTTACTGTACCTTGTTATGGCACCGAATTACTGTTTGATATTTGAATGCAAATGCTTGAACTTAAAACGTGATGCACCAAAAATTAATTGACGGTGTAACATTTTGGTATTTAAGAGCTTTAGGATATGTTTGCTGGTTCCTGTTGTTTAACAGTTATTGAACTGGAAAAGGTTGCTTGTTTGATTTTGATTTTGATTTTTTTTTAATGAATTTTAGCTGCTTTTTCTTGCCACTGTAATTTCATTGAGCGTTTTAATTCCGCGAAAAAAAAAAAAAGCCAAGAAAGCCTTGTACTTCTGAATTTCTATATTTATTCAAAACGTTCTTTAATTCCAAAGCGAGCCGCATTTATTTTCTGTTACCTGCTTGGCGTTCTCAGTTGGAATACGGAGCGCCGGAGCCCCGCACCTTTGTCCAGCCATTACCACACCCGCAAAAAGTAGTTTTTTGGGGTGCTTTTTACCCCTTTCCGAAGCTTTTAATCGCAATTTTCTTCCCTCCCTCCGCGAGAAGGGAAGGGGGGAGCGCTTTGTCTGCGAGGCTGGGATGGGTCCCCCGCGCATCTCCGCGCATCCCTCCGCATCCTCCGCTTCTCGGGGTGGGGGTCCCCGCGTTGGGACCCCCCCGTCCCCGCTGTCCCCTCCCCGGGGGCCGCTATTGTGTCCGCGCTGCTTGCGCGGTGCGGGGCGGGGGTTGCGCGGGGCTGCGGCAAAACAATGGGCGGGGAGGGTTGGGTTGGGAAAGGGGGGAAAAGGGGGAGGACGGAGCCCGCGCAGGCTCCGCGCCCCTGCGCGCAGCGTAATTGGGAGCCGGTTCAATCGCTCCCAGTCTAGACTGGCCCAGACACATCAATTAGAGGGGCTGGAGCTTTAAAGGGACAGAGCAGGCGCGGGGGGAGCGCGGCGAGCTGGCCCCAAAAATGATCGGCGGGGATTAAAAGAAGCGGGGGAGAGAGAATTCTGAGCTCGCCCGAGCCCGCTTTTCCAGAGGGGGAAAGGCGAGGTTCTTGCGAGGAGCAAAGGAGGGAATAGCGGCTGGAATAGAACAAGTCCCCCCCACCCCTTCCCTTCCTTTGCCTTCCCTTCCCTTCCCTGCCTTCCCACTCCATAATTCCGTGCACAGGGCAGGCAGGTTCAGGGGGATTCTCAGCCACGTTCGTGCCCGGGAGCTGCAGAAATGTCAGCGCTGTTAAAACTCAGTTACGTGATAAATATCCAGCCGGAATCGTTTCTTTTTGAGCCGACAGAACTCAGTCCAGAACGATTCCTGCAGCGGTTTTTACCTTCTGCAGACAAAAGGAGGGATATTGCGGCTGGGGTTTATTTTTGCCTTATTCCTGTGGCTCCAAGGCTTTCTTCTCTTAGTGTTACAGAGCTCTTTCCAATAATAATTTCACCAGTTTCTATAATTTTATGTTTTTATTGGAGTAAAATGAATCCGTGGACGAAAAAATGGTTTTTTTTTTTCCTCTTATGAGGAAAATGGAAGAGAAAATAAATACTAGGCATTAATTTAATTAATAAGTAGAATAAGTAAAGCTTAATAAGAATTAAAGATCTTCAGCACTGAAATAAAAACCACCAGGCTGGAACAAGTTTCAATCAAAAGTATCTCTAATATGCTGCCATTATATTCAATATAACGCATTGCTAAATATTCTGTGCAATATGTGATGCAAATAATTACGAAGGAGAAAGATAAGCAAATAAGGCATGGGATTTTTTTAATATAGTTCTTTTTTAAAAAAAAACTAACGTAGATTTTGCAAAACTCCGGTGTCTGGGAGTTTTGTCTGAGCAGCAACTGTAGCTTTGAGCTCGGTGACTTTGACCTCGTTGTGGCTGAGTTGGAACTTGCTCTCCCAAGTTGAAAGGCGCAGGGTTTGGTGGCAGGAAAAGGTAAAAAAAAAAAAAAAAAAGGTCCAAGGCATTCTGCAGTTTTCCATTGTTGCTCTTTTATTTCCAGGAGTTTAACAGGACCTAAAGTTGCACGGGGCTGCAGCTGAAAAAAAAAAAAGGAGAATACTTTTACTGCCTTTCTTCCCTGAATCATTTCCAAGGTACTTAAGGATTTATTGGGCCAGATAGCAAATTGCAGTTGAGATGCTGTGTAGTGGCTAGTGCTGATTAGATGATTGATTAATTCCTGATCGATTTCTAATTCCGAACTTAAATCACATTATAAATGCTCGATATTAAAATGCAGTTTATGCTGAAATCTGATTGCAAGCTCTTCACAAAGTCGGTCAAAATGCCAGTTAGAAATACCAGAATATTCCTATTTTTTGTTGGATTTGTTAACCCTTTAATTCCTCTGCAAAGAATTGCTTGGCCATACCTCAGTGCTTTAGGGCAGTGAAATGCTTATTCATAGGAGGTTTGCGCACAATCCCTGGAATAACAGGAGCCACTGCAATTCCCAGAGCATTAACTCCATGTTAATCTGCACCTCTGACCATTGCCAAACCATTTTGATTATTTTTTTTTTTTTTTTTTCTTTTTCCACCTAAATTTTATTCCCTTCTCTGTGAGCAAAGAGGGGGGGAAGGCAGGCAGGGTTGAGGAGTTCAAGGCGTGGGTTTCCCAAAGGTACAGTTCCAGTTCTGCACGAGGCTGGAGCTCGCCATGCTCGGCAGAGGAGCCTCGGTGCCAACTGTGCCGCATTCCTGCTGCCCTGCCTCTTTCCCAGGGCTCCCAAGGAAAGAGCATCCCAGTTCTTCCTCACTCTTGGGAACACACACATTGTTTCAATAATCCAGGCAATAAATGCTAATTAGTAATGCTTAAGGACCCTACCAGTCAGAGTAATTATCATAATTTACCTCTTCCTCGGTAAAAAACCTTCCTTGCTGATTTAAATTTTTTTTTTTTCCAAATGGTATTTTCTCCCCTTTTTCCCTCTGGAAAGCATTCCTGGTTGGATTAGCAATAAATGTACAGGTCCACTGTAGCTTTGAGGCACGCTTTGTGTATGGCACAGGGAGCTGGAGCTGAGCATGTGTAAAGATTTTCCCACATGTAAAAATTTCTTTAAAACCTGGTATTTTTTTTCCTTGGCCTCCCCTCTCCGCTCTCCCCTCCTTCCCCAGCACCACCAAAAACCACTTGCAGAGGGAGAACAAAGGAAATCAGGAACTCTAAAGGCGTCATTAAGTATGAAGAGCAACAGCAAGACAGAGTGTGATATGACAACATATTTTATGGCACAAAAGTAGAGATAATTAAATAATTCAGTGGTATTCTTAGCTAATTAGCACAAAGATCTTTCAGAAGCCATCAAGAAAATGGATCTCATCAAACCTAATAATATGCTGGGTTTCCCGAAGATCCTGTGTTTTCCAGTGTTGCTGCTGCTTCCCCACCTGCTACAGTAACACCAGAGGCTGCAAAGAGTTGCACAATTTAATTGGGATCCTCCTCAAGATGATATTTTCCATGGAAGGGGATCAGGTATTCAGAGGAAATGAATATGCATAGCTGGAATTTTGAATCTTAGTCAATAGCAGAGAAAAAGATCTGCAGCTTCAGAAAAGCCAGGTCTGTTACGAGTGATCCCTCTAAAAGATTAAATTAATTAGCCAGGAGCCTCTCTTGGCTTGATCGGGGTGGGGCTGACACTCCTTGGGATTTGAGTGCTGGAGTCCAGGATCTTTTTACAGAGTTAATTGGGGTCCTGGATTGGCTGATTTCAGCTTTTTTTGGGACGTTGAGAAATGTGTGGCCAAGTCCAGAGCAGGTGTGGCACCTCTGGTTTAACCTGGGCTCTCATGCCGAGGCCAAAGGTTTGTCCCATTTGCCACTGGACCAAACTGGGAAGAGCTCCATCCTCATCCGTGGAGTTCTTTTAGGTCTTCAGCAGGATGACTGCAACTCTCATGCCTTGCAAATGTTTTTTTCCTTTGGATTAATGAGGTTTTTTTTTTTACCTGGAATCAGTGACTGCTGAGGTTCCTGAGCTCAGTCCAGGTTGGCAATCCACAGATCCCATCCAGGGACCTGCAGGGCATTGATTCTGCTCCTGGAAAACTCAGCGAGGCACGTTCTCGGTAATTAGGTGCATCAAATATTGCTCAGAATATCTCGTTGTATTATTCAGAATATCTCATTATGCTCCTTTGATGTGAATGCATCCCCAAGTTCACGAGAGGCATTTGCAAACCCTCATCCGCTGCCTCTGTGTTTGATACATTTGGGGTTCCTTTTTCCTCTGCCAAACAAAGGAACGCCTGAAAATTTGACTTTGCCAGCCAGTTAAAAATCTCCTACTTTAAATGATGGGAGGGGACGTGCATCAGTCTTGGATTCAGCAATAATTCTTGGTTTTACCCTGGGCCCAGACTGAACTTTACTCCTGTGTTAGAGTTATGGTGCTTTTGACTCCACGGATACCTAGACAAGTAACGCAGTGGGGTAAGATCTTAGAGTTTGTGATTGTTTCTTGTGCATGGAAGGGAAAAAGCTCCAGGCTCCCCCTGAAATTGTCCCTAGAACATGGAAACAGATTTTTTCCTGACAAAAAAGAGGCAGAGACTTGTTTATACAAGGTAGGAGGGGGAATAGGAGGGGAAAAGGCACCTGGAAGTGCTTTGCCCAAGGAAGCAAAGCACATCATGATATTTCTGTCTCCTGGTTTACAGGGCTGCTGTTTTTAAGCACAAATTCATCCTCTCTGGAACTTTCCTGGTTTTTTTTGAGGTTCTGACATGCCATGAGACCCTCTGGTGTACCCCCACATGTAACAATGAAATCCATGGTACTTCTGTGAGCAAGTCATGCAATTTTTTTCTCCTCTGTTTTTCTGTCATTCACCCAATGCTCTGGCACTGTGTTTGAATATATGAGGGCATTCCAACCAATTTAAAAAAAATATATATATGTATCTATAATTTCCAAGATGAAAGAGGAATCTCTGCTTTCCGTGGTGAGCCTGCTGCAATTGTTTTTATTTAACAGCTCTTCCCACACTGCAGTCAATGAATCTCTAATCTCCTGGGCTGAAATGTCTGACACTTCTAGAATCATTTATTTGCTGCCTCGACTCGCAGAGCTCCACCTACAGCAGTGTCTCAGCAGTGGGCTGGTGGTGTATTTGATATAAATGTCTGTTCTTTAGGGGGGTGGGAGGGATGGAAGGATGAACACGGGCTCTGCTGTGCAATGTGTGCCTCTCACACCACCCTTTAAGCGAGGGGTATCTCCAGCAGCAGCTGCTGAAGGATCTGAGGGACGAGGAGTGGATGAGTCTGGCTGAGTTTATTCCTTGCTGCTGAATAAACTGAATTTACTCCGTGGCTGCTCCTGCCAAACACCAACGCTGACCAAACCCTGGTGCTCTTTGCTGTTGCATCCCTCCGGAAGGTGGACAGAAGGGGTGCCCTGTGTGGCAAAGAGGAGGAGGAGCTCAGCTCCTGAGAGAAGTCTCCAAACTGCTCCCTCTGGCTACTCCAAGAAGCTGAACTTTCCCTGGATGCTGTGTCTGGTGCTCCCAGACCATTCCACGCTTCTCACTTGACTGCCCTGCTGGGAGCTGCACTTTTAGGATGAATTATGCAAGAAACGCTGTGAAGCATCAGAAATGCTGAGGATTGAGAAGAGTCCTCTCAGTGTATGAACTCATTTGTGGATAAAGTCTGGCACTCACCTGGATTCCAGCTCCTCCAAAAAAGGACACGAGGTGTGGAAAGGATGACAAATTGATCAGGGGACTTTGGTTTTGCTTTGGTGTGCTTGTATCATGTCTGAACGTGCAAAGAACTTGGTTTTCCACAAGGAATCCAGTAAATGGCACCTCTGTAAATCTGTTACTTCAAGTGTGTCTGTCTCATTTGCTCACCCCTTTCTCCCCTTCCCACCAGGGCTTTCTGAGCACCTCCTTCCCTGGATGGAGTGGTTGGGGCTGGGTTCTTCCTGGGGTTTGGATACCAGCTTGGGAAGAGGGTTGGTGGGCTTGTGGAGCACCTCACACACAAAATTTGCCTTTCAACTGAATTGTGTTTTCACTCCACCGGTGTCTGCCTGTTGCATGTCACTGTTGAAGGCCCAACTAGGAGGAAAAAAACCCTGAAATCTGTATGTCTCTTTCCCCTGTTTCATGGATAATTCAGAAATAACAGCACAGCTTTGGTATAATTCCTGTTTTCCTTCATCCCCCTTTGCTCTTTTTCACATGGCCTGACCTCCTGTGTGTGGTTTTGGGGTATAATGTGGATTTTGGAAGATGCTGCAGCAAAACTGGAGCAGAGGGGAAGCCCTGGTTTTGAATTAGTGGGGTCCTGCTTGCTGTCTTTGCATCAGCATCCAGTTCCTTTTGGAATATATGAACAGAAGACTTAAAAATAGTGATCAAAACCTGGGAAAAACACAACATTTTGGTTCAATTGCATTAGGTATTTAATAAGGAGCTGAAGTCCCCGTATTCCTCAGGCAGCCAAATGCTCCTTTTCCTTACAATCGTGGCACACAAGCTGGCACTGCAAAGGCAAATAAAATTGCTCCTGTTTTCTTTCCCCACCCTCTATTTTAGGGTATTTTAGGAAGGATTTTCTCCAGATTCCATCCCACCAAAGCACAACCTCTGTCTGTTGTACTGAGGACTCTGCTGGTGCGAATTCTCTGGGAGATGAGAGGCGAGAGGAGACTCCGTAGCACAACCAAAGCTTCCAGCAGTTATTTCTCCTGAGGGATCTCTCCCAGACCAAACATGACACTGCAGTGGGACAGTGGGGGAGGTGTTTCCACTTTTATCTTTTCAGCTGAGATATGAAACCCAAGGTCCCCTCTGTTGTTCAGGGACACATGTCCAGGGAGAAGTTTTGTTCCTTTGGCACATGCCGTGTGAAACCTTCCCTTCTTTTTTTTTTTCCCCCCCACTTCTTTAAAAAAAAAAAAAAAAGAAAACAAAAAAAACCAAACCATTTTTGGTTTCAATACCCCAAAAAGAGACAACGATTGGAGCTCTCTCCTCATCTCAGAAATAAAAAAGATAAAATAGTCTGGGAAGTGTTTGTTCCTCTGCAGGTTGGAATGGCTGAGGCTGCTGGAAAACAACGCAGGGCTCGGTGTTCTAAAGCATAAGGAGCAGTATCTGAGTGCGTTGTGCTCACGTGCGATGGCACCTCATTATTCAGTAACGCAGCCCTTCTCAGCAGCTTCCATCTGTGGAGCTCCAGCCACTTTCTGCAGAGGCCTGGATTAACTCTCACAAGTGCCTTTGTGAGGTGGGTATGGAAATGTTCCCCATCCTGATGCACTCAGGAAGAGAATCATGTCCCTCATTTTTGATCTTTTTAAGCTCTGTGTCCTCCTTTCCACGCTTTGGTTTTCCTGATAACACGGAGTGAGATTACGGATTTTCACCCCAGCTATTGGAAATATTTTTCAAGCACAGTAGTGTCAAATATAATCTGATTTGATGGGTTCTTTTTTGGTTTTTTTTTAATCTATTTTTTCCTCCTGGACAGGGGAGGGGAGACTGGCTTTCCGTGCTGAGGCTTTGCTTTGCAGAAGGCCGGGGATATGTTATTTCTGTGGGGTGGGGAAGTGCTGAGCACCTCTGAACACCAACCTGAACCTAAAAGCACTGATTAGAAAGTTTGGCTTAAGCATTTTGCCTGAGATGGCAGGGCTGATAATTGGATTTCAGCTTGCTGAGACCCAGTCCATTACTGCAGCTATAAATCACCGTGCTGCGATCACTCCTCTAATGCACCCTCACTTCTAAAATGTTTCCTTTACAGCCTTTTCCATCTGTGCCCGTGAAGACACCTCGAGTATAGGTAATGTAGCAATGGGGGGAAAAGCTGTGCCTTCAGCAGCTCTGAGTGCACTGGAAGTTGTTGACTCCCACCCTGAAAGCAGTTTTTGGATGTTTAGAGCTCAGTGTGTGATGCGTTTGGCAGCTTGCACAGCTTTTAGTAAAGATTTTCCTGTGTTAACACACGAGAGTCCGAAGAAAAGTCACACAGAAAAATTGCACAGACAAACCTTGGCTTAATCAAGATTTAACTTCTTGAGGTGCTCGGTTTGGTTTGACCTCACGACTCAGAAGCTGCAAAAGTCCTGCTTTCTAATTTGTTCATTTTTTTTAACAGATCACGATAAATCCCTCACTGACTGTGCCCATATTTTCCTCTACCATTAAATTCTGCCCCACAGCCAGCCAGGCCTCATTGCAGGTAAATACAACAGCAGGGAGGTGAGCCTGGAAGCATCAGGATCGGGGAATTTCCTGGAATAAAGCACAGGGTTTGCCCTGACTCTTTTGGGATCCCTGCACTTCACAGCTCCAGCTCCACCACAGTGCAGTGGCTGCCCAGTGATCTTCCTGTATTTTTATATTTAATGTGAATCTCACCAGGAGGCCCAGCAAAGCCTGGCCCAGAGGGGCTTGGAAGCTGCATCTGGGGCATTAACCAGGAGGGGTATTCCATGAGGGAATTTCTGATGTTGACAGCAGCCTGCCCCTATTTTTACATCACACGGGCCAGAATATCCTTTCATATCCTTTCCTTTCAGCTTTTCCCTGCTTGCTGCTAAAACTGAAGACAAAGGTAACAGCTCTCTGGTGATCCCCCTCTCACAATTAGCAATACCTAAGCAATTAATCCCTGAAATCCTCAGCACTGGTGGTGCCTCCATGTTTCTTTCATAAACCCAAACATTTTTACTACTAGAGGAGATGCAAAAATAGAGATGTTTAAAAGAACGAGCACTTAAACCTGCTCTTTTCTATTTTTTAACCAATCTGTTTCTGAATTTTGCCTTTTTCCCTGTAACTGCTGCCTTCAGGGCCTTGCCTCCTTCCTAAGAGCTGGACTTTGGTGGATTCAAAACCCACACATGCACTGGGAGGAATTCTTTCCTAAGCTGACCCTAATGTCATTGTCAAAATTGCGCCAGGCATCGTTTTGACCCAGGGACAGTAAGATCAGATGTTAAAACACTGAACCAAGGGCTCAGCAGCAGGAGGTCTCGTTCCTGCTGGGATTAGTCCAGCCAGCCCTCCTAGACATTTTTTATCCATATCAAGAGGAAGTTTGGAACTGGATTTAATCTGTTTCCCAGAAGCTGCTGATGCTTTCATGTAAAATGAAGAGTTTGCTGTTAGGACAGGAACAAATTTTTGGAGCCATCACGGGCCTTTCCCTGGTTTGTGTCCCAAAGAGATGAACCAGTTCGGTATAGGATGGCCAGAATGGTTAATGCTGTCCTTCAAAACACACATCTCAAATTCCCTTCCTACCTAAACACGCCCTGAGCCCCTGCCCCGTGCTTAGGAACACAGGAAAGGAGAATTAGGCCACACCTGAGCACTCAATGCTCCTAAAGTGACCCAGCTGAGTAAACCAAAGGGATTGCAACAAGCCTTTCATCTCCTAATGGGATCCCTTTGTGTTGATTTTAGCACTTTCTCCTCTTGGCTGAATTAAAGAAGCCACACGAACCTTTTATTGTTGTGCCACGTTATTCATGAATTATTCCAGTTTCAGGGTTATTTTTGCTTTGGCGTGGAGCCTGATCCTAAAATATTGGTCAAACAAAAGACAGGAGCATCGTTTTTTCCACTTCCCGTCTGTCTGTCTGGAGCTGTGCGTCCGAGCAGCTTCCAGCTCTGAGGATCCACCTGATAATTTACGAGGATGGGATGGTGTGAATCAAGAACTTGGCATCCAGAGACTTGCATGTGTTCTAGGCAAGCTCTAGTCCTGCTCCTCATAAATTATCATCGCTGACCCACCCCTAGAGAAGGTGGGAACACCAAAATCCGTGTCCTGAGTCTCTTTAAACTGCAGGCAAAATTTGGGCTTGATTTATCCTGCCAGCCCCTCTCAGGAGACTCAGCAAAGGGTGCCAAGAACTTGGTCTCACCTTTGATGAATAAAATCTTGTGACATTCAGATCTCCACTTAAAAAGAACAGAACACAGAGGTATCATCAGAGCCATGTGATGAGGGAAAATCCCCAGCCCCCTCAGTAAAAAAGGGATCAGGCCACCTAATATTGCACAAACTGACATCTCTCTTCTAAAAATAGCTGTCTGCACATTCAGTCAATGGGCTAATCCAATTGCCTGAACATTCTTGGGTGCTTTATCATTTAAATTGTAATAAATCACCGTGTGCCACGAGCTGGATGGAGCTGCATCGGGTTCCACTCCCACCAAGAACATGCGGGGACCAGATGAAATCAGTGTGACGTGATGTCATTGAGCTGAAAATTCAATGCATGCCCTGTTTTGTCTTAAAAATTTGGCTTGAAGGTCTCTTTAAAATTAGGGGGATTTTCCAACAATCGCTGCCCCTGTCACATTTTGATTCACTGTTCCTTCCCTTCGTTTATTTTAAATAACGAGCACATGGGGCCTGCCTGTAAATCCATGAATTCGATTGAAAAATTACTATTGATTCCAGACTTTGGACCTGCTAGATCGGGAATTTTGCAGTAAAACATGGAAGTACAACTATCATGCCTATTTTAGGGCAGCTGAACTAACACACTAATGCTCCCATGAGTTCCTCAGGAATATGCTTCCACAAACTAATACCCACCATTATTCGGAAAACTTTCATTAGATTCAGTTTCCCCCCAGTTTCTTTCTTAGGCAAAAGTAATGGGATAAACCAATTTTAACTCTCCTAAGCAGCCCCTTGTTTCTCAGGGCAATATTCCCCTGGACCACCTTAATGAATTCCCTGCTCTCCTTGGTTTTATACATGTTTCAGATATTTATACAAGATGTATGAACATAAAAGGATTATTCATAACATTATTGTTTCTGAAGCAGGGGACTAAAGCTAAACATAATCTGGTTCAATCCCCAGCTGATGTAAATCATTCCCGCTCTCCTGGAAGTTGCTGGATGCTGTGCTCCCAGTCAGGAATTGCTTTCTGCAGGGACGGGAGGAGGGAGAGCACTGGGTGGAACTGGTGGAAACAAAATCAGGTCACCTGTGGATGGAAATTCATCCCGGAGTTTGGCTCTGCTGCCAGAGGGGAAGGTGTGATGAGGTTCTGGCTCTGCTCACAGGTAAAGGTGGGGTGGAAATGCAGCAGCAAAGGAACGAGCCTGACCCAGTTCCCTGGATAAGAACCCAGAGCCCTCACTCAGCTCCGTCCCAGGAACTGCAAATTAGGTGTTTTAGCTACTTCGCACCCAGCTGCACATCCTGCTCTCCACTGCTGTGGCACTGCAGCCCTGTCAGTTCTGCCAGATTTATTGCTGCAGAGTTTCAGTGACCAAAGTGAAGCCCCTCGGGTTGGTACACGCTGGCGATGGGCAGAGCTGGGGTGTAGGGATGGGGAATTTCACTCCCGACTCGTTGTCCCCAGTGTAGAAGTGATATAACAGGAGATCAAGGGAGGGAGTGACTTGATAAGAAAGACGATGCGGATGGAATGGGAAACTAAAGGAGAAGAATGTGGGGAAGGGGGAAAATAAACCAGCAAGGGCTCTGTCTCCCGTTATAAACTCCGTAAAAGGGAAGGTGCTGGCCAGCATCAGCCGCTGTGAGCAGGTCACTGGCCCAGTGCAGGGACACTGCTCAGGCATCCAGGTGACCCTGGGGATAGCAAAAGTCACTGCAGTGCAACTCCAAAGGAGGGCAGAACTCACCTCCCTCGCCTGCAGCTGCCCAGCCCTGCCTCCCCTTGGGCTGCTCAGCAAGCTGCACTGCACCTTAAACCGTCCTTTTTAAACCCAGATTAAGAAGTGGTAGTGCAGGCAACAGTGCTGGCGTTCTTAGTGGGAGATGCCTCCCCTATTCCCCCTCCACTGGAAGCTGCAATGAGCAGCAGCTGCTGAAAATAGCCTTGGAGAGAAGCTCTGCTGCAGTCAGAGCACACGAGAAGAGCTCAATGTTCCACCCTTCTTTCCTCACATACTTTAGAGAAGTTAATTAAAGGAGGCTGACAACTGAAAAGTGAGAAGTTCCATTGCCAAAGCAGCTCCTCCGTGTTCCTTTTATTGCTCCTCTGACCTGAACACGAGCACAGACCTCATTCCTGCTCCTTACATGCCATATTTCCACAAACTTAATGGTTACAATGTGGGAAGCAGCGAGAGATTATCAGATGCTGCTCAGATAAGATGGATCTAATGGCTGAGTTGCAGTTTACAGGGTAAGTACAACTATTGTTAACCCCCCCCCCCCCCTTTGCAGGTGCAGGGAAATTGAATTATTTACCCCAAATTTCACATGGAGTCATTCAGAGAGTGAGGGAATTGGCCAAGGTAATAACATGTGCAGAGTTCCTGCGATAAAGAGAATATGGAATTTAGACCAGTGCACCTTCTTTTCCCGCACCAGATGAGAGTTCATGGCTATCACCTTGTTGTGGAAGAGATATCCAATCCCTCTCGCATCCTGTGAAGTCCCAGCCAGTTGTGATGTACTGAAGCAGCAGAGACAAAATCTTTAACAAATGGGGCCAGGAAGGAAACAGCTTTAATTCTTTGGCCAGAAAGCCTCTCTGATGAGCAGTGGTTTACATGACTACACACAGACAAGGACCCTCTGGGCTTTTTCTAAAGTCTTGCGGTCTTCATATTTGTAGGAGAAAAATGCCAAGAAATATCAAAGCTGTATCTTGTCTCGCTTTGTTAGCACGATTCCCCAGCCTGCAGAGTGGATTCTCTTTACTGGACATGCAGGAGCCCCTCTTTTCCCATCTGTTTCCAGTGAGGACCATCCAAGCTTGGCACAGAGACCCTCCAACAGCTTTCAGTGAGGCCTTCAGCCACTGGCCTCGAAGCTGAAAGTCACCATGGCCCTTTCATGCTTAAATTCCTGGTAGGAAGTTTGGTTTTCATGCTTTACTATGGTTTTCCTCCCAGCTTTGATCTTCACTCTTGGGAGTCTCATTTACACTCAGCTGCATCTGCATCTCTGGCCTTAATCTTTCATAACGGAGCGCCCTACTTATCAAAGTGTGACAGCTCTCCTAACCCCCCCACCCACTCCCCAGTGGAGATGCAGGAGCCTCTCCAACTGTTATGAAAACAGATGAGTTAAATTGGCTGAGCTGCTCCTTGGCATGCTCCAGATATTTGGTCTCCTCTGCCACTACGGCTTGAGGCCTTCAGCTTGAGGCCTTCAGCTTGAGGCCTTCAGTTCTCGATCAAGACTCCCCAAATCCAGAGCATCTGAGGGGTGTTTTTCAGAGAGTTTCCACGGATTACTGGTTCATTTTGGCTCATCATTTTGCTGGACACTGCTTTATTCTTGAATCATAGAGGTATGGGATGTCCTGAGTTGGGAGGGACCCACAGGGATGATCAAATCCAGCTCCTGGCCCTGGTCGTGGACACCGCAGAAATCCCACAATGTCCAAACGCTCCTGGAGCTCTGGCAGCCTTGGGGCCGTGCCCATTCCCTGGGGAGCCTGGGCAGTGCCCCAGCACCCTCTGGGGGAAGAACCTTTCCCAAATATCCAACAAACCCTCCCCTGACACCCCTTCAGCCATTCCCTCGGGTGCTGTCCCTGGTCACGGAGAGCAGAGATTTGAGGGCCGCCTCAAAGACTAATCATGGTTCTATTCTCGCCGTGCGTGTGTGGCAGCAGCCGTGTCAGCACGAGTCAGCAGTGCCATCACTGGGGATGTGGTGCCTGAGTGATGAACCTGCCCCTCAGCCATGCACAGCCTCGGGTGCGGGACAAAATCTCCTCCTGGGTCTGTGCTGCTGTGAAGAATCCCCCTGTAGGGAAAAGAGTGGTTAGAGGTTGGTGAGCAATGACTTTTTTTGGGAGGGGGGGGAAAAAAAATCGGAGACAACTGTTTATTCTTTTATTGGAGAGAAGAGAAGGCTGAAAGTGAAGCTTGAAAATTGCACCAAAGGGAGAAGCAGAGCTGGGAGCACTTTGTTGCCCATGCCTGCTGGAGATGAGGCCCACCAGACAGCGCTGGGATTCTTCTCAAAGAAAAGAACTCTCTTGTGCCAGCTCCGTCTGACAGAGAGGGGATCTGCTGGGCTGCAGGGTATGATACATTTTGCCTACGTTTGCTGGCCTGCTGCGGGTTGGTGACAGGTTTTTTCCCCTCAGCTTCCTCCTCAGCAGTCCATTTAGAAGTGGCTCATCTTTTGTTATTACCTCTGATGGTTTTGCAAACGACCATATCTAGGAGTTAACTCTCATTTATGATCTCCTCATAATGATAAAGTGGTTCTTTTAAGAGTCCTGTTGCTTGCCAAAAACCTATTATTGCAAAAGTCTGAAGCCATTTCTGAAATAATTTATTGGACAACTGCACTCGGAGCAAGAAGCTCTCATTTAATACCAGTATTTAAATACATTTAATGTACCCATCACCAGAGGATCCAGATGCCATGGATATAAGCTTAGCATTATCTTTCTCTTCAAAAGAACCATTTTCCTCAGTCCTTGATAAATGTTCCATTCATCCTTGAAGCTGATTTCAGGAAGGACACTGGGAGAAGTTTGCTGAGCCAAGGGATCTCCACAAAGAGGAAGCAGCAGAAAAGGACAGACAGGTGCAAAGACATCAGAACTTCTCCTGCCTGTGGCCAGAGCTTCCCAAAGGGAGCTGGCTGAGGTCTGGAAGCTGTGCCGCAATATCAGGATCCATAAACCAGTGCTGGAGCTGGTTCACACCCACAGCAGAGGAGTGCAGGGTCCTCAAACTCCATGGGAATTAAAGGAAGCTTTGCACCTTCCCAGAGGCAGTTCTCCCATAAGGTCAGACCATGTAGGGTGGGTTTGGGCCCAGCTACAAAACTCATTTATTATATAAAGATGTGTTATTCACATGCATAAATCACCCTCTCTGCCTCAAACACTGAGTCATTCACAAAGAGGAAAGCCTTGCTGAGTTATTTCCTTTCTGTGAGTCTCACAGATTAAGAATTAGTTGAGGGTGTTTTTTAGTG
>VZTI01004662.1:133021-177514 GCA_013397865.1 Struthidea cinerea | reverse complement strand
GAGTTAATCTGTCGCTCGATTCTCAGCTTTTCTTCTGCTTCTGGTTTCATTTTCAGATGACAAAATTCAAGGCACACAGCTCTGCTGTCTGGTTGCCCTGGTAACGGCAGCCTATTATCGTACCTTGTCATTCATCAAGAAAGAATTGCACTTGACAGAGATAGACCAAAATGCCTGCAGTCTGCAGCATTAAAAAAAAAAAAAAAGGAAAAAAAAAAAAAAAAAAAAAAAAAAGAAAGGGGGGGGAAAAAAGAGAGAAAAAAACTGTTTTCTTTTCTTCCAAGTATGTAAAAGGCCTTTAATGCCTATTTAGCTACATGTTTTATTTAACATTGCTTATTATCCACTACAGTGATTGTCGAAACTCGTAGAAATAGATATTCCCTCCTCAAAATTAGATTTAAGTCGAATTTGTCATTCTGCCCAGCTTTCAAACCCTCCCAGCCTGGTGCACAATATAAAGGAAATGGTTAAATGATAAACGTTTTGCATGTTGGATTCGCCAAGTGACCACACAAATGCTGCCTTTCTGCTTAATTATGGCTTGTGTTGGGTAGCTTTTTCTGCTCTCTTTGTGGAGCTTCAAAAATAATTAGCAGGGTATGTAATAAATAATTGAATTTTATCTTTAATTAATCCTTCAAGTGCAGGGTGTTATGGAATACAGATAAGTGGATGGCCGTGAAAAGTACATATGTACACACGTGTTGTATGTCTTGAGGAGGGAGAGGTTTCTCTGAGCAGAAAATCTGTAATCACTCTTTCTAAAGTTGGACCAGTTCCCAAATTCATTGTTCTTCAAAGGCAGGAAAAGGTAATTGCTTGTTATTTTGCCTACCTCATCTCTGCCATCTGAATTAACCCAAATTAATTCCTGAAATCCGTGGCCTCATACCTTTTGGTTTGTGAGCAGTGAAACTCCCAGTATTGTGTTGTTTTTTTTTTTTTTTCTTAAAATCTGGGTATTTTTCAGATAATTGTTTAAATGGCTGTAATTGAGGGTTGGGGTGTTTGGGGCTGTTTTATACCAGGATTTTGGGCCAGTTTTTTCCTTACAGTGGTCAATGTGCTTGTTAAAGGTGCGATCTGCTGTAAAATAGGTTTTATTGGCCATGTGGCATTTTAAGTACATATCCTCCTTGCTTGGGGTTTGCATCTCTGAGTGTGGAATCTTTTGTCCGAGGAGATCAGAGGGAAAAAAATGGGAAAGGGAGAGATAGCAGAGGCGAGGAAGATGGAGGGCGCTTAAAAAAGGGGGGAAAAAGAAAATTCCTTGCAGAGATCCCGATGCCAGCTCTGTTTATTTTCCTGGAGTGTGTCATGGGCGTTGTACCAGGAACTTTGGGAGCTCACTTTGCACTCCCCCACTGAAAATAGAAACCCGAGTGTTGCTCCCGCTCCCTCTTTCTGTCTCCACAGCCTCCCACGCGGGGAAGGGATCCACGGGGAGCGGGCAGGGTTGGGATGGCACCAAAGCAGAGGCAGAGCGTTCCATCAGCGGGGTCCGGAGTCACAAACCCAGGGTTTGGGGGGGGTTTATTTGGAGCAGTGGCAACAAAACCGACCAAAAACCCACCACCACCAACAAAAAGAGCAGGGAGAGAGGGAGATGCCCTTAAATTTGTATTAATCCGCCCATTCCTAGAGCCACTCCTGAACTTTCTCCTTTAATTCCGCCGCGCCACCAGCCTTCATTTCCTGCCCAACCTCCGTCCTACCTTTTGATTCTGAAATCTCCCTTAGGCGAGGGGGTTTGGGCGGACAAAGGACTGAACAGGCAGAAACAATTAAACCAGCAGATACAGTGAAAACCAACACCACAGCACCGGGGCAAGAAATTGCGCCGGACCAACGAATTCTGTCGCGTATTTGATGTTTCAAGAGTCGCTCTCCTTCCTGCAGCTTCCTGCAGCCTTCCTCTTGGCTAAAGGAACTCTGCCATCCCTTAGGACCTCATAAATACACAGAGGCACTGGAAATATTTTTTTTTCCTGAGTATTAATATTACATGATAATCTTGTCGGAGGAAAAATATAAAATGCAGGAGCTCGATCTTCTCCCTTCAGCTGCAAAATGGCTCTTTTAAGTCCCCTTTAAATGCTCGCATATGTCTTGATGAAAAATTGGAATTTGGAATGTTTATACAGCCCTGAATAGTGCAAGTGAATATCCTTAAATTAGCTTTTCAAGTTGATTTACAGCCTGAGAATTCTGTAACAAGACGTGAGTGTTATCTGGTAAGAAAGGAATAGGTTTTGCTGTTATTGTCTGTCTGGGTGTCTTTGCTGTGAAACAAAATGGGAGCCAAAATGCCGGCTCTGAAATGAACTTCCAGGAGCAGAGAAGCCTAAGTGGGAGTTAGCAAAGGAAGGAATGAACTCGCTCAAAAATTAAAATGCTGATTGATTTTCTTAAAAAAGGTGTTGTAGCCAAGATGAATTGACCAGATCTCACAATACAAGGGAAAAACCAAATCCCTGGGAGTTGATATTTGTTTTACTTGAGAAAGACTGAACGTCTATCAGAGATATCTAATTAATTGCTTCTATCTATTGATATGTGTATCGTTTATCTCACTGTCTTTCCAGCCTCTTATATTTTGCTGATAGTCCTGGTACCTGAGTTGGTGATAGATCAGGAAATAAGGGCAGTGGGACTGAGCTTTGTGTATTTCTGAGCACTTTTAACCCCGTGTTCTGTTTTGGCCACCAAAAAATGCAGGGACTGAAGCTTCAGTTGGGTGGATGGAAATGTTTTTGGGGATGGTCAGGGCACGAAAAACCCTCAGAACAGCAGAAAAAATGAGGAACCTCATTCAGGAAACTCTACTTGAAGGGTTTCAGCAACTCCTTCAGCTTTATTTGTCCCCTGGCTCATGGGGAATAGCTGATTCTCCAATGCCAAGTTTTTAAAGCACACTTGGCACATCCTCGGGGTTTGGAGTCGCCCCCTCCCTCCGAAGTGGAAGTCAAAGAGATTCCTTCTCTGGGCCTGACTCAGGAAAAATCCCTGTCCTGCTGTGGTGGGAGAGAAGCCCAGGAAAAGGCTCCTGAGCCTCCAAAAATTGCCTCTGGAAGGTGAGGAAGGCTCTGCGAGGTCTTGGAGGAGCTTTGTCTGTGTGAGAGCCAGCTGGAGGTTTTATTGAATCCAGCCTTTGGATATCCACACAATAAAACACCTCCTGTAAAACAAACTTCTTTTCTCTCTCTCTCTCTCTCTCTTCCCCTTTCTTCTTTTTTTTTTTTCCCTCTCTCATTCCTCCTACTGCAGTGAAAATTTGAGGAATGCTGTGAGGAAAGCAGAACCATGGCACAGCGTGTGCTTATCTAAAGTTCAGGCAGAACAGAGTGACTCTCCTACCTTTGAGTATGTCTGAAATGAAAATGTCATGGCTCAGATTCCCACTTTAGCTCATGATGAGTTATATCCTGGGCTACAAATCTTCCCTTGCGGTGACCGAGGCTGTGCTGGGAGGGAGATGCAGTTGTGGAGCAGCGAGAGGAGGGTACTCCTTGTCTCCGTGCACCACGTTGTAGAAAATACACATTTCTGGGCTCTTTTGGCACGTAAAATCACTGCTTTCAGGGGCTCCACTGAAAGTTAAGGTCCAGATCCACCTTTCCTCAGTCTTATTTCAGTGGTAACAGCCAAGATCTTTCTCTGGAGGAACTGAAACCACACATTTTGAATTCTTTTCTCTTAAATCAGTTAAAATGCAGTGAAAAGCGCTTGGAAAATGTAGTTGGGGAGTTGAGGGATATCTGTGAAGGACAGTGTGGTGACAGTGGCTTCTTCTGTTGAGTGATCCGAAAATATCTCAGCTGTACCATCTTGGCAATCCAGGATCTGGGTGGGATTATTCCCATCAAGGAAAAACCAGGAATTTTTATCCACTTTCAGTATTCCTCTCCGAGGTGCAACTCACTTAAATCTGATTATGACCTCCAGATTTTAGGTCTGGCTTTCAGCCACTGCCACGGGATGGATGTGCCACTGGTCCATGAGGAATTTATATCCAGAGTGGAATGCAGTTTTCCATCAGGGAAGGGGACACTGTGCGTGTCCCTAAGGCTTCTGCTCGCTCCAAACCAATAAATTCACCCTGGATCCGACTTCCCTTAGTCCAACCCGGCTTGGAGTTGTCCTTTTCTTTGTGCTGAGGTTGGTGGGGAGGGTTTTCCTGGAATCTCTTATGCCGGAGCAAAAGAGGCTGCTGGAATTCCCTTTCTGCCAAGAATTGTCACAAAACCCAGTTCATTTCTATTCTGATTGCAGGACTAACATCTCCTCCAGCAGCCGGTGATCCTGCCTAAAAATATCTGAAATTAGGAAGTGCTGGGGAAAGGTGCTTCCCTAATTCCTGATTATATTTTTTCCTCCATGAGAAAAGGTGGCTTCAACTCAAAATTAAGGATTTTGGACTTAGGAACTCAAACGATCCATTGTAAACTGTCAAGGAAAAAAGTGCAATTTCCAAGCTACACTTACACTGTCAGAAAGAGCTTTGAAAGCTGAAATAAATCTTCCCTTCCACATCAAAACCAGTGGAGGATCATTTCTGTCCACCTGGTAGGGTTTTTTTGGGTTGCTAAATCCATAGAAATACCTTAATTTATACATTAAGACAATTTTTCTAATTTTTTCAGGGCTCTCCCAGGGCAGATTTTAAATTTAATTGAATTAAGACAACGAGGGAAACTTTATTTCTTACAGCAGGACAGGCCAAATGGCCCCATTCAAATATCCACTTCTTCCTTCTTGAAATTTGCTTCCCAATTTCCGTCAAGATTAAAAATTTCTGGTTGGGGAATTGGTTTAATCATTAGGTACAATGTGTTGCCAGACTAAATATCTGCAGTGGTTTAGGGAAGCATCAGTGGGTCTTTGAGGTCTTTTTTCTCAATTAAATCTGTAAAAAACTCCAAATGCTGCTTTGTTTCATTACCAGTTAAGTGTTTTGGCAAAGATTTCAGGCAAATTTTGTCGCCTTTCCCCCTTTTCCCTCAAATGCCTGCAGTCAGGCTGTTTGAAATGCCGGTAATTGATTATTTCTCTATTAATTTTCCCCAAACCATTTGTACTCAGGAGCAAGAAGTGATTAGCACCACACCCAGCACAGTCACCTTTGAAAGCTCCTGTTCAGAAAATGAGGCAGAAATCCAAAACTGAATGAGGATTTCAGTTGTGGGGGGGGGAAAGGGCATGATAAAAATACTTCTAATGGTTTTCTGTTCTTCCTATTTGTTTCAAGCAGATCATTTTAGGCATGGAAGTGCGTGGGATAGATATTTCCCACCACCAGTAAATAGGATGCAGCTTAAGGGAGTTAGAGCAGGCTTTTACCACCCAGCTGCTGCTAAATACTTCTTCAATTCTTGATTTAATGACCAATATGGGTTTGCATTGAAAAAAAAGCAACAGAAGGAGGAGAAATGTAGAAAATTTCCTGTATATCTGGATCCCACTGCTATAAATAAAGGTTTCCCTGTGCCCCACAATCAGAAGATGAGTGTGGCAGTTTGGGTTGATATTTTTGCATTAATTTTTAGTATCAGCCAGGCTGCTGGGTTTGTTTCTCTTTTTCCTCCTCATCAGGCACTTTCTTGGCAGAAATGAAATGAAATGAAAATATTCGTGTAGGTTTGTGACCTCAAGCAATTCAAGACTCGAGTGTCAGGTGCCCATCCTGAGTCTGGAAAGGATGAGGTTAGGAACATAACACCCAAAACTTCTCGTTGCCTTCTACCTTTTGAAATTCTTGGTTCTCGTTGGGCTGTGTTCACCAGATTTTCTTCCTCAACCATGAGTGTTAAAATCATCCTTTGTCCACCCCTCTTTTTGATGCTGCCACAGATTTCCATGATTTCAGGGGCTGTTTCATGGATAAATGTTGCTAAATTGGTGGTCAGGACTCTGTTGCCAGAGAGTTGGAGGTCTCTGGGCTGTAAAAATCATTTCTAGCTCATTGTTGAGGTCAAATATTGCAATTTTTACCTCAGCTGGGCTTGGCTGGGTCCTGATGAGAACAGGGAGCTGTGGCTGGGAGTTTGGCCGGGATGGGGAGAGGGATGTGCCCTACTTAGGAGCGGAGCCCCCGTTCCTGCTGGCAGGGGGTTGTTGTGTTTGCTTGTTTTGATTTGGGAAGCCTCGAAACAAAGGCAGCTCCAACCAGGCCGTGCTCATCACAAAAGCATATTTGTAAAGATGTGTACTGCTAGGAATTAAACAGAGCAGAAAACACATTTTATTAATATTTGGGGTTTTTTTTCTGGCGGTTCAGGTGCTTTTTCCCCAGTGCCTCTGCTGCACGCGAGAGGCGTTTGGATGTGCTCCGTTCAGTCTGTGATTTTAGGGCTGGATAATTTTCTTCTTCAGTTTTAAAAAACAGAAAGGAGCTGATCTCGTGTGTGGCAGCAAACAGGGGCTGATCTCACCATTTCAGGGGATATAAAACCCCCTGTCCCGAGCATTTCTGTCAGGACCCCTCAGGGAAAGCGGAGGGGAAGACGGGAAAAACAAAAAGATACAAAGGCAATTTTAAAAATTACGTTTGGAAATGGCTTTTAATGATCAGCAGCTCTGCTAAAAGCACCTGTCATTTACTGCCAAATAAGTTATCCTGGAGGTTTGGTGGATGCTTTTGCCACGGTTATTTGTGGTAGACTGAATTAAATATAGTTTTGGGCATGCACTTTCCAGCAGAAATCCCATTGAAATTCCTTCTGGAAATACAGAGTCCTCGCAGGAGCAGTGGATTTGTCCATCTGTGGGTAAAAATCAGCCCCCAAACCTCCAGCTCACTGAGCAAGGTCCCACTTTGGCTCAGCCAGAGCTGCTCTGACAGCCCTTTGACCAGCCACACGTCACTGCTGACTACAAATGATCAGCAATTCCCCAAAAATCAGGCCTCGTAGCCTCTTTGTTGGCTGGAGAAATTGGTCACTTCCATATGAAACAACGGGAAAAAATGGGCAGGCTCCAACCTTCATTATTTTTAATAATTTAGCTGCAAATAGGCGATTATTCTCAGCGCTGAAAGCATCAATGTACACAAAATCTGTATTTTTCCAAGTGACTCGACCTATGGTGGAGGGAAAGGGATGAATTTGTGGAGAATTATCGGGAAGAATTTTAGGAAACATTCCTCGTGCAAGCCGTGTCTCTAAAAACCTCTAATAACTGAGGTTATTGCACTTGTGCCTGTACTCTCATATGAATAAATACATCCAGGGGAAAACCCAGTGGAGAGGGATTTTTGGTCTTGTTTGAGCATACCTAGAGGGGAAAAAAAAAAATAAATTCTTTTTTCTCTCTTTTTAGCACCTTCATTTAAAATAAACTGCCTCAAAACGATGATGCTGAAAAACAAAGGAGAAAGAGCAGCTCTTAAAGGAAATGCTCTTAAACATAAGGATATGAGATAATGAAATGGGCTACTGGGATAAGCATATTTATTGGGTTTGTTATGTATCAAATGTAACAAAAGTAAAGTGTCTGAAGAACTCCATGTGTGGTTCCTTCACACTCTTTGATCACACAATTCCCCCTTTAATTCAGATGCAGTAGAGCTTAAGTGGCTTCATTGATGTGTTAAGTGTGGAATGATTTTTTGTATAAAATAAAAAAAAAAAAAAAAAAAAAGGAAGAAAAAAGAAAAAGGGGGGGGGGGAAAAAAGAGCCCATTATGTGCCCAGAAAAGCCTTGTGTGCACTTGTTTATTGAGACAGGAAGTCGCTTTCCCACACCGAACAACGGTGCCGAAACACTGAAAAATTGTGTAGGGCAGAAAAGTAAAGGAAACTTAATTTTCTACCTGGCAGAAATCGGCCTCCGGAGGAAGAAGTAGACAATGAGATTGGGCTTCAAGTGAATAATAGAAGCTGATTGATTTTAGGAAAATGCTCCCCACCATTTAGAGAGGGGGTTCATGTGCTGCTTTTGTTAGGAAAATGGGAGGCTTTGGTACAAGCTCTTTGTGGTGACGCTGCTGCTGCTGCTGCTGGAGTGTTGCTCCAGCACGGCAGTGCCCAGAGGAGCAAACCCCCAGCAGAAGGGCTGGCAGGTACAAACGCAGCATTTAAATATATATTAAAAAGAAAAGAACCACTTTTAGGTCATTCCTTACCGGTTTATCACCGGCAGGGATCTTCGTGAGGCTCTGTGGAACAAAGCCTTGGATGCTGCCGTGGTGTAAAATCAGGAGAGTCGCTTTTATCCGAGACAAAGGAGCAACTCCCCGCTCCCACACCTGATACCCAGGCCTGAATTTTAATACCTAAACCAGCAAAAAATAAATCAGATGGGAAGTTTTTTTACGCTGAGGGTTAGTACGTGTTTACTCGCACCCAGGAATTTTAACAGGAATATTATCAGGCTCTAACATTCAGATTACCTGGGTCTCCTCTTTGGTCAGCGGGCGTTGTGGGCTGAAGGTGGAATAGTGGATGCAGACATTTGTTGGTGTTTCAGGAGCAGCTGTGAGTGCCCACAAAGGTCAGGAGTGCAGCAGGCCCAGTGCTGTGGGCTCAGAGCCCAGAGTTTGAGTTGGAGGAGGCAAACCCAAGGTCTGAGGAGCAAGACTGACACAAAGACATCGAGCCAAAGGTTGCCTCAGTCAGAGGCAGCAGAGACCAGGCTAAGGATCAGAATTTGCAGGTTCAGTGTTGCTGTATTTTCATATTTCCTGGCTTTTTTTCTGGATTTGCTCAGCAAATAATGCTGTGTTCTCCCTCTGCCGCCCTTGTGTGCTTTTGTGCTCAGCGCCGAGGTCTCTTTTCGCTTTGGAATCTTGTAAAAATGTGCGGTTTCCTCGGCCCCGCTGCCAAAACCGAGGCTATTCAAACCAAACCAACACAAAAGCCCTCCAGAACGCAGAGTGGGCTTCGTAAATATTACCTTGAGGTGGATTCGTGCAGAAGGGTCAGAGGGAGAAATCCCAAAGCTTCCCTTTGCCACGAACCAGGTCGGCAGGACCTCAGGGACAGCCACCCTGGCTGCGTCCCTCTGGCTGCAAGGCACTTGTTCCTTTCACCTGGATGCCAAATGCCCTCCCAAATGTGTGTCCTGGACCTCAGGGATTTTACCAGCCTCTCTTTAATCCTTGGAAAGCAGGGCTGGGAGGGAAAGCAGCCCATTTTCCTGCCACACGTGCGCCTTCCCGCTGGCCCACGCAGCTCCCCCGTCCATAACCCTGCTCTCCCAGAGCCTTTTCCAGCCCATATAAAACTCTTCTTCCTTTCAGCACCATCTCCCCGCACCCAGCACGTTCCTTTCATGTGCTCAGCCCGGTGGCCTTATCTCTCCCTCTCGCCCTAATTATGAAATGTGTGGTATGTTGCTGCTCCATGAGAACAGAGAGAGCTGCAACGGGGCAGAAGTTAAAGGGCTCCTCTTATTACTCTTCAGGCAAGTCAGGGTCAGGATAAACCGGCAGTCCTTGGTTGTTCGGGTGGGGTTTTTAATCCTTTTTTTCCTTGAGAATGAGAAAAATACTGAAATTACCATTAGACCCGTAAGCTACGTCTTGCTTACAAGGATGGTTTGAGGGAGGGTGTTTGCACTGAGCACTGATTTTGGGTCTGAAGTGTCAGTCACACCTGACAGACACTGAGGCAGCCCGGAGGATTTGGATGTTGAGCTCCTGAGCTCGACCTGGGGGCTCTGGCTGTCGTGGTTGTGCTGCCTCTCGCCGTCAGCACCGATTTTCCTCTCTGCTCCCAAGAGCTGCAGGACCTCGGCGCGGAGCAGGAGAATTCCCGTGTCTGGCAGGCGTGTGGTCCTTAAAATGCAGCTGTCAGGCGCTTTGCAGTGGGGTTTTCAAAGAGGATGACTCCTGGCTTACGTCTGCTTGCACCGAAAGTGGCTGGGGCAGCAAGGCAGGGAGATGGACGCCTTTGAAAATCCCACCGTGAAATGCCGTGGATCGGAGAGCTCCTCGGAGTTGGGCAGAACCCCCCTCTCCCCCAATTATTTGAAAACACAGACTGCATTAGCCTGGTCATCCGTTGAAAAAGAGGAACATATTCGTGACCTGCCATCCATTCCTGCTCCTCCTGACCCTCCCCCCTAGCCCCACTTTGTCAGCCCTTAGTGAACCAAAAACTGGCTTTTCTGATTTGAATCATGATTCAGCCTGATGCGATTTGAAATGCCTGAATTCTTAACCCCCTGCATGATGGGATTTTATCTAATGGAAATGCCAGCAGCCTTTAAGTCAGGCATGGCAGAGCCTTGCCAGCCGCTCTACCCAGCATGCTAAATAAATGATAAATATTGTTGCACATATGTTACATCTGTCAAAAGTCTCAGCATCACGCAATCATTGTGTGGCCTTTATAAGGTGATGAAAGGAGCAAAAACAACAACAAACCCTAATGCAAACATCAGATAGGCATTAGAGATTCCCTGACAGTGCAAATAAAATTCCCAGTTGGTGAAATAGGCGTTGAAGACAGGGGATGTCTTTGTTGGGTGAGGTAAAGAGCTGAAAACACTGGATGTGCTGTGGATTTGGAGACTTTCCATCAGGTCAAGCAGCCCCCAGCTCCTCTCCTGTCTTTATAGTGCAGTGGGGACGGTGCTTTTACAATTCTCATTTAAGAGTCCCAAGCTCTGCTTTTAAACACCAGGTTCAGGTGTGGGAGCAGAAGGGAAGGAAATAAAGAAAACTCTTACTGATGTTACTCCTAAATGTTGATGTGTAGTCTCACGTCACACCGAAGCATTTCAGCCTGCTGAAAGTTGGAAAACACACTTCTACTCTTCCCCAAGGCAGGAATTTTCAGCGTCCCTTGCTCCAGAAGGGGCATTTGGCCAGGCATGGGGAGCTGGGCTCAGCCCTAATGCCAGGAACCCGCAGATTCCGTGTCTGTCTGAGCTTTGCCAGGGTCACCTTGAAGGGCACCCCAGCCCTGCAAAGGTCCCGCTGTGCCTGGGGGAAGGAGGAGGCAGGAGAGGGTGGGCAGAGGGAGGAGAAGGCTGTCAGTCTGCTGAGCCATGGCTCTGCTGCTCTGCACCAGCCGAGCAGGGATGCTGGAGTGCTAATGCATCTTCCTCCCCTGCAGCAGCTCGGAGCCTCTGCAGAGCAGCAGATCCTCAGAGGAGCATTTCAGAGGCTCGGTCCTTCCCCAGGGCAGCAGTGGAGCTGCTCCACCTCCCGCCCAAGGCTCTGCCTAAGGGCAAAATCTCAGCCCAAGAAACGTATTCCTCTCTCTGTCTCTCCCTCCCTCCTGAAAAATAAGGGTCACAGTGGCATTTACCTCGAAGTCTATTAAAAAACATTGAACTCCCAGAGTGTGGCATGTGTGTTTCCTATTAGGAAGGCAGTTCCAGACTAATAACCATTTTTAATGGCTGTCGTTGTGCTTTGCACTAAATGATATCAGCCATTATTGCAGGAGAAAGGCAGAGAAGCCTGGAAAATTAAATGAAATCCTTCTGTGGAAATTTCAAAGGGGATCAAAGATGCTCCCCAGCTTTTTTCCTTGAGGCCAGGTGGAATTTTTCTAGTTCCAGTGTGAGGTAGGGAAGCCCTGGAAAAGCAGAAAGTGGCGATGATTTTCCCTTTCCTCCTTTAAATGAAGGAACTCTTGGAAGTCAGATTATTTTCTTAATACAAATGAGAATAAAAATGGGTCCACTGAGGCTTGGGAAGGTCAGTGGATGATGGCAGAGAGCAGAATGGGGTTTGGTCAATCCTTTGTTTGCTCCTCCAATCTGGTGGTGCAGAAATAAATTCTCCTTGGAGGATGTGATTCACCTTACCCTAAAACGCAGGTGAAGAGAGGCCAGTAGCCCAAAAATGGCTGTTCCTCTTCTTTATCTGGAGCAGGATCCAAGGATGGTTGGGTCTGAGAACTTACCTTGAGGAACAAGACAAGGGGGAGAGCCAGGGACAGGTTTGTTGACCTCCACAATGTGTTTTGAATTAGTTGTAGACTACGACCTCAAGTTGAGAAAAATTCAAACCAGCCTGGTGGTGTTGAAGCAAGTCAGATTTGGCTGAGGCCTAATGGTTTGTAATTTAGTTTAAGACCATGACTGTGAGGCTTAAAAATCCCAAACAGTGGGGCTTGCTGGCAAGTCGAGCATCTATTAATGACATGGCAGTGAAAGCAGAGGGTTTTTTTCCTCAGGGTTCAGTCCTGCCAGGTTTTGAGCTGCCCAGACCTCCCACTATTGCTGCGGGAAGGGGAGGGGCCCACAAATTTGTAGGATCTGACCCTCACAGGGATAAATCATCTTTGACCCCTCGATTCCAACCGAGTTACCTCATTCAGACAAGTGCAGAAGTGTCCTGGTACCTACAGGGAGACTCTGCAGGTCAGGGTGATCCATTTAGATTATCCTGTTAAAAAAGATGCAGCCTGTTTTCCGAACGCACACAAATCTAACTAACTTAGTTGCTCTAATTAGCCCCTGCTGCAATTTCCACCGTGCCATTAAAATAAGTTATACCCAAATGCAATGAAATGCCTGTAAATCAAGGGAGATTAAAAATCCCTCTGGCTGCAGAGATGTGTTTATCATAAGGGCTTTAACATCCTGAATTTTAAGAGATGCTGCGCACTGAGGCAGCCTGGGTTCACAGGGAGGAGCAATCTGTCTGACTGCATCCTCTCACAGAGCTGAGAAACCAAGATAGACACTGCTCTTGTATTTTCCTTTGTTTTTCAGCACAAAATATGTGCAAATTCAGTTGTTTAGGCTGAAGGTGGCTGTTGTTTTGTGCCTGCTCAGAGCCTCCTCTCTGGGTTTCATTTCCCAGCTGATGGCTGGGTTGGAATGAACCTAGATCTGAGAGGAACTTCAGGGGATTATCTGACTTGCAATGAATTTGGTGTTCAACCTTAATTTTTTAAAAAATATTTTTTCTTAAGAAGGAAATCAGTGCTTTTAAGTTTTAAACTTAATTTTGAAGTTAAGCTTACATTTGACTAAGGAAGTGGCATAGAATAAAAATTACTTCAGGTCCTTTTATGGAATAAAAATCACTTTAGGTGCTTTAAGGCTATTTCAGCAAGACTGGGGTGTGTCAGGTGAGAACCTAATCCCTGCATTTGTGCCAGTCTTCACTCATTGCTTATTAAGCTTATATTCGATCACTGAATTCCCTATTTTTCTCCTCTTTTGGATTGGATTTCCAAAGCTATGCGGCATTAGGACAACAAGGGATGGCTTTTAGCTGAAAGAGGGTAGATTTAGGTGGGATATTGGGAAGGAATTGTGCCCTGTGAGGGTGGGCAGGCCCTGGCACAGGGTGCTCAGAGAAGCTGTGGCTGCCCTTGGATCGCTGGGAGTGCCCAAGGCCAGGCTGGACGGGACTTGGAGCAACCTGGGATAGTGGAAGGTGTCGGGGTGGAACTGGATGAGCTTTGAGGCTCCTTCTGACCTAAACCATCCTGGGATTCTGTGATCCCTTTGGTTGTAACCCCTTGGGTATCCCCTCTCGCTCGTATTCCCTGCTCTTTTCCCCTCCTATGTAAAAGCCACGGAGAAAATGGGCCCAATCTCTTTGAAAGGCACGAGGAGCTGATAAGATTTATCCTCAGTCCGGTTCCAGAGAGATTAATTGCCTGGCTGAGAATCAGTTGGGGGAGGCTGTGGCTAATCTTCAACCCAACCTCCCTTCCCAGCATCACAGGAGAGCACAGCAGTTATTTTGTGCCGTTGTTCCTCGTGTTTATTCTGGCTGAATCCTCGCATCCCTCCCCGCCAGCCCTGCCGGGGCGGCCGGCAGCGTTGCCATGTCACTGCAGAGCCTTCCTCTTCCCAACAGTTGTGCAGAAATCGCTTCTCCTCTGTCATTCCTCCTCGGCAGCAGCGATTTGTTATTCTCCAGGAATAGCTGCAGCTCAGCACCTGTTGTGCAGCCCGAGCGGAGCTGCACAAACAGAACTTCTGTTCGCGGCACCGGACCGGGATCCGCTCGGATTTTATCCCCGATAGAATTCTCCTTCTGTTTTACCAGACAAATAATCTGTTGCGACTCTTATTGCTCCTTATCTTTTGCAGCTTGGCCCGGTTCCATGCACCATTTTGTTCTCAGAGATGCCTAAGCTGATTCTTCAGCGCCAGCCAAAACAAATGAGAGTCTTGGCTGGCGGCGTGGCAGCAGCAGCTGGTTCCACTGTGGCTCCTGCACCCAGCACTGGGGCAGCTCAGGCTTGGATGGGGCTCCTTGTCTCTCATGAGGGTTCTGGGGAGCAGGCAGGAGGGAAGTGAAGTCCTGTGGAGCTGGTTGGCTGATCTGGCTTTTAGTGGAACAGTGAAAGTCTTTGTTAGAGCCTTTATTAATCTTTATTTATTGTGAGTTGTCCCAAGGCCTTGGTCACGAGGGCCTCGCAGGGGTTCAGTGGGCAGAGCGCAGGACCAGGAATTGGGACACCTGGGACCCGCCCCAGACACTCCTCTGCCCTGTGACTCTGAGTTTTCCCTGCCTTGCCTTGCCAGCCCCATTCGGGCTGCCAGGACACCACAGCTGGAGCCGGTGTGGCTGCACAGCCCCACAGAAGAGGTGCCTGGTGCCAGCTGGCCCTGCAGGCACTGCTGCCATGCAAATATTCCCAAACTGTCCAGTTTATTGGTGCTGGTGCGTAGAGCAGATCCTACAGCACCCCCAGGAGACTTTTAAAGCCCACAATGAACACAGTTTGAATTAGAGAAACAAAGGGAAGGTGCAGAGATGAGATGGTGACTAATGAATAAGAAATGCAAGAAGAAACAAGGTCCAGCAAGTTTCTGAACTTCTGGGATTTGAGGATCTTGCCTCAGTCTGGATCTGAGCTTTCTGGTGCTGCTCTACCAGTCACTGCTGCACAGGTGTGAAGCTGTTGCAGGAGCTGGATGAGTTCTCAGCTTCTCTTTCACAGATTGAAACCTTCTTTTCCCTTTTTCCTGACCATTCCAGTCCAGGAGGGCCTTGCCTTCAGGAAAACCAGATGGATTTGGGGACTGCTTGTGACTTTGGGCAAGTTGCCTGCTCTCTCATTGATTCTCCCTAATGCCCCATCTTTGATAACATTTTCCTACAGCTTCTGTAGGGCTGTTGTGGGATAAAGACAAAACTGTTGAGGTGTGTGGCTGTGTGGAGACTGGGAAATTATGATGAATGGATGAATGGATGGATGGATTTATGGATTTATAGACTTGTGATATGGGAAGGCCAAGCTGGTCAAAACCTTGTAGCCACGCTGTCTCTGCCGAGCCGAAGGAACATTATGTCACCGTGAAAATGCCACGCATTTTATTTGAAAAGGACATTATGGCAAGGCCATAATCAGATCTCTCAGTGCCTTAGACAGCTTCAGAACCTGATTCAATAAAAACATGGCTGGACTCCAGCAGGATGAGGAGAAGCAGGCTCGCTGTAGGGACTTATCTCAGCCTGCAAAACCTCTGTTCCGGAGCACTCTGGAGCACTTGAGCTCCTCCGGGTTGTTTGCTCTTGAACAGGGAGTTTCTGAGGGGGGACATCAAAAAATATGATGTTTGGGTGGGGAGAGCTAATTGATTTGACAGTTAATCAAAAAGTACTAAGGGAAAATCAATATAGAGTAAAACAATCTAGTCTTCAGTTCTATATCGTATTCCCAGTGGCATTGTTGATTGTATAGCATCAATGTCATCTGTTTGAGATGGAAATGTTACCAACTATAATGCCACTGTTGATGTTTCAAAACGCTTCTAATCTCATTTCAATAATAGCTTCTGTCTCTCTCAGTGACACACGTGCCATAACATCCCTGGCTAAATTGACAGCACTAATAACACGCTGGGAGTTTTTATTATTCGGACCCCTGTCTGCATTTTTGATCACTCAGGGGGTTCTGCAGCAGGAAGGGCGGGCATCTCCCTGGAATCCTCAGGTGAAGGAGTGCCTGGACATTCCCAGAGCTGTGCTGGCACTGGGAGGGTCAGCTCCTCAGCTAACAGGGATTTGGGGGTTCAGGGGTGACCCCAGAGCTGGGAAGGTCTCAGAGTAATTCAGGAAGGGAAAGTTTAGGGCTGAGTTGGTGGTCAGGACTGTGGTTTAACTGCTGGTTTAACTGTGCTGCCTCCTGAGGTCTTGGCTCTCTTCAAGTGGACTAAAAAAATCCCACAGGGAAATTCCTTGCTGGTTTTCTGGGAACTCTTCCTTTGCATCAAAGCCTGACACACCGAACTCAGAGCCTCTGGTGTGGTTTTAGGGCTTATTTCATTTTCATCCCTCTTGCAACCCAAGAGTGAAAACTGGCTGTGCCACCAGCCCGGGTTCTGCAGCGATGGCAAAGGGTGAGAGGGACAGCTCACGATGAATCAGGTTCTCCAGACAAAGCAGGGAGCTCGCAGTTCCTGGATGTCTCATTCCGACGAAATTCAGAGTACAGCTCATAATCCTTTTAGCAATAATTTGACTCGAAAATTTAAGGAGGCCTCTGGAACTTTTAATGGGGAAAATTGCAGCACTTTTCGTGTCTTCCCAGCCTCTCCCTGGACCAGGCTGAGCAATAAAAGCCCTGACCAGGCAGGGCACTTCAGCAGATGCTTTGCTACAGACTTAATTTCAACTCCACTGACCTTGACTCAGGCTTAAGTTTTACCAAATAAAAAAGTCACATCAGAGTGAATGGACTTGAAGCCTGTGCTGAATTTTTAAACTCGGACTTTGCCAGAGCCCTGCACTTGAACCTGTTTCTGGAATATACAGGATGTAAGTGGGAACACAGGAACAGAATCTTTCCAATAGATCCTTCATTTAAAACAGCTTTCCTCTTCAATTATCAGCAGTGAATTTAAATGGGATGAAAATTCAGTCCTTTATTTCCGATTTTATCTTTTCTTTCCTCCATTCTTTCGCAGAGGAATTTTCCCTTTATTAACTTTTTGAGCATAAAATGCAGAAAATAAATGAACAAACAGAACCTGGAGCAATATGTGAGATCTTTAAACTAATTCAGCAGTCGTTATTACTGACATCAGGAGAAAGAAATGCAAGAACACAAATCTATTGCTTTAAGCTGGGATTTTCAGAAGAGCCTGTTGGAGTTTGGCACTCAAATCCCATGAAATCCCCTTTATACTTTTCACTTCTCTTTCTTTTCTTTTAATTTATTTTTCCTCGACATGGGAAAGGCCCCGGTGCATTTTGTTAGGGAGGGTTATTACACCATGTTTGGGATCAGCATCCAGGATTGGAGCCAGGTCAGAGCTCTTGTGGAGCACCGAGGAACAGGGAATTTCTGCTCTGAGGAGGGATGGGAGGTTGTGGAGCCAGGGTTAGCATTTAACACATCACCTGTTGATTGCCCAGAGCAGCTGTGGCTGCTCCTGGATCCCTGGAAGTGTCCAAGGGCAGCTTGGACGGGGCTTGGAGCACCCTGGGATGGTGGAAGGTGTCCCCCCATGGCAGCGGGGGGAAAGGGATCATCTTTAAAGTCCCTTCCAACCCAAACCATCCTGGGATTCCATTCTAAGGAGAAGGCAATCAGGACACAGCAGCGGGAGGGTGAGAGGATGAAGAGGGAGCTGTGCCTGGGGGACAAGGCAGCTGAAATAAGGCCCAGAGGATGAGCAAGGCAGGGCTAGGGTTAGGGTTAGGGCTAGGGTTAGGGTTAGGGTTAGGGCTAGGGTTAGGGTTAGAGTTAGGGTTAGGGTTAGGGCTAGGGTTAGGGTTAGGGTTTGGGTTATGTGGAATACTGACAAGTTATAGACACATTCAAGGGATCCTGGTGTTTGTCAGCCCACGAGGTTGTTCCTCTCAGGTTCTTCCATGAATCCCTCCAGCGAGAAGGCTCCGCTTGTTTCCATCAGCCCCCTGAGCGCGTAATTATTGATATTCCTTGGTAGATGGACGTGCTGGACATGAACTTTTTGGTGTCCCTGTTCCTGGTGCAGGGTTTTGCACACCCCCATTACAATCCCTAATTAAGGGAACAGCCATTTCCCACCATCCTGACCTCACCTTGCAGAGCAGCATGGGGGATGTGCTCTCTTACCTCCCAGCAGCTTGTGCTTCTATCCTGGGAATATTTTTGGAATTTGTGGCAAACCCGCCAGTCCTGTTGGGACAAGCCAGCCTGAAGTTTGCTGTAGTTAAGCCAGCCGTGAGCTCTGTTTCCCTTTCTCTGCCTGACAGAGGAAAATTGATCTTTTCGAACACACCCAGTAGAATTTGCTCAGTTTTGCTTCTCATTTTTTTCCTTAGGAACCACATCCTCAGCAGAAACCAGGGGTGTGAACCAGATTCTCTGCCCTGGCCATCAAAGCTCTGAGAGATTTCAGGGCTGCAGAATCTCTTGGATATTTGGTTTCCTATTCCAGTCCTTCCTTGGGTGCTGATTTCTGACCTCATTATGGTCTCTCTCACAAAGATGAGGTACCAAAAATGTGCTGCCTGACGCAGCCCCTGAAGTGAGGCTGCTGCTGGGGTGACCTTTTCATTATTCTGCAGTTTGACTGACTGGCTATCCCAGCCCTTTCCCACGTGGCGAGGAGGTACAAGCAGCAGAGGAAGGGAAATGCTGGATAATCAGCAGGCAGAATGCAGAAAAGGTCAGGATAATCCACTCTGCACAAGGGATGGGTGTGCAGAGAGGTAACATGCAGGCACAACCTGAGTTTCCTCACCTTCAAAGGAAGTTGTGTTCTTCCCCCTATTCCCCCCCTGCCCAAAGCGACCCACAGAGTTGTTATTTTTAAAAATGCACGTAGTCTTTACAGGTTTTCATAGAGCACACACCTGTCTGCAGGACAGGAGCAACAAGATTGGGGGGGAAATACTAGAAACCTTCCAGCACTCCCTGCTTTCAAAAAATAATTTCAAATATCTTGCCTCGGCTCAGGTTTTTTTTTACTCTTTTCCCTTACAAAATATGAAAAGAGGTATTACATGAATATTGCAAGAGGCAGCCTGTTAAAAACTGCAAGCAGAGTGAGCTGTGCTCCCTTTTTCCACTGGTGAAACAGAATCAGCAAGAGAGCAAAAGGGGAAATGGGAGAGATTTTTAAAAGTAGTGTTTTGTTCTGTTCTCTCAGCTGCAGGATGGTAGATTTGAAACAATGACCAAGTGCTGGTTTTCTTCTGAAAATTTCATGGCCAGCTATTTAATATTTCTTCTTATTAATGCTCCTGCAGAGCAGTACAAATTCCTCAGCTGCAAGGAGATGCTCAGGGACAGCATTGCTGTATTGAAGTCGAGATAGCTGAATTCATCACAAGAATTAGATGGATGTTCCAGTCCACATTTACATGCCTAACAGCAGCAGAGGGACATAATTGAAGAATAAAATCTAAATAATCTGTAGGAGGAAGCTCCACGTTATTACAAATCAGGTTGGTTATCTCCATTAATCAAGCTAGAAATCAGCCCTCTCCTTTCTTGGAGGTTCCCTTCACGAGATTCAGTGTAACCCAAAGGGTAGAAAATGATTACCCACAATTAGAGAATGTGCAGGACAAGCCAAGGTCAAGGTGAAGCTCGAGGGAACTTTCATCATCAGCTGGAGAGCAGGCTAATAAAAACCCTTACCTTCGTTATTTTGTTGTCTAAGAGAAAGCCAGCCTTGCCCAGCAAGGAGGAGGGTGAATTCCTGGTGTCATTCCTCATCTGGGATGATTTTTAGTCACAGCGAAGTTTATTGGACTAAAAACCCTGCAGACTGCTTCAAACTGAGAATATCAAACCTGAGAATGAGGTTTTGTAGCAGCTGCTGACACATTCATGACTTGTTTTTGGCATGATTTTGGTTGTCCCTGTCCATCTCTGCCACCTGGGATCCTGGAACTGGCATTTCCTTTGATCACCTCGGGAATAATCCCTCCCCTCCCGGTTCTGCCAACACCTCTGCCTGGCTCAGGTCTCCAGCGTTTCCCCGGATCCATCGCGCTGGTTTGATTTATCACTGAGTCCTTCAGGTGTCTGTGCACAGCTCCTTCCTGACATCCCTGCAAGGTCATGGCCATGCATGGCAGCAAGAAATGCAAATACCTTCCCAGTTCCTGCATGAAGGAAGGGGGGAAGCAAAACCATCCCCACCCCCAGACCCAGCGCTGTCCCTGTGCCCTTGGGTTTGCCTCCAGGTTTGAGGATTCTCTGCAGCAGTTCTGTCCCTGAAATCAGATTTGGTGTGAAACACTGGTAAGGCCAGGACTTAACCTGGATTTCCTGCTGGCTGGAGGCTTCTTTAGCCTTTGGAGTTGGCTACGTGAAAGCAGAACTTCTTTACATCCTCTAGTTTAGGTATGGAGTGGCATCTCTGCTTTGAGGCCTTTCTGTTCACAGAGTGTCTGAGGCCAGACCTTTTGTTACCTGGTTTGATCTTTTTTTTTTTTGGCTTCTAAGGCAGACTGCACCTCGTGCTGCTCAGGTAGGGCTTGTTAATTATCCCTAACGGAGAGCAGGTGGAAGGGTCGGTGTTAATTGTGCCCCGAGGCTGGGATGGCCTCTCCCTCATCAGCCGTGTTGGAAGCAGCTTCCCGGCGCTCGCTGCCCACCTGAGCGCTAAAAAATCTTCTCTCCTTCGGCACCTCGAGATGTTTGTGACAAAACAACCCAAAACCTGCTATTTCCATGGTCACTGCCCAGTGCTTGTGCTTAATCCTTAATCCCGTGCCATCCTGTGCCACTGCTCCCGAGGAACTGCTGTGTGCTCAGGGATTGAGACCCAGAGGATGGGCCGGGCCACTTGAGGTGGTCACCGCAGGTTAAATCGCATTGCAGCAGCCCAATTCTTATGAAGCCTGATTGGATTTGTTTGGGAATTCGCTCTCCAGACACAGATTTTATTCCTTTAACTCTCTGTGGATGGCCTTCCATACCGAATTCCCATCTGAATGCAACTTAATCTTCCTTTCCCTGCAGCATCACTTTCCCGTGAGGGCTCTGAGGGGTGAAATATCCACGTTTTTCCCTCTTTCCCTACAGCCAGCTCCACCACCCCAGCCTCCTGCAGCAGAGGGGGGCAGATGTCACCTCCTGCCACCTTTTTCATGAAGATTGATGCCTGCTCACCTCTCTGTGTAACCAAATACCCGCTAAACATTTAGCAGATGGAAGCTGCAGAGTCTACCTGGAGAGGGGGAAGCCTCAGGACAACCTGACAGTGCCAGGAAAAGGGGGGGAATTTCAGAGAGGTCTGGGCCTTGCTTCTTAGTGGAGAGATATGACCAAACTGTAGGTAGATAGAAATATATATGTATTTTACATCTATATTTTACAATCTCAGCTGGCTGAGGTGATGCCCACGTGTGGGGAAAGGGAAGCTGCTCCTGCTTTGTTTCATTTCTTTGCTGCAACAATTTCTTTCCCCCCCTGTTTTCCCCTGACTTCGGGAGACAATATAGGAGAGATTTATTGCTGAGACAAGATGTCAGATTGCTGCCATTAGATCCAGGTTAAATCTGTAGTTTCTTTGAGCCCCACTGGCTCTTCCTCCCTATATTCCAAACACCAAGGGAGAGCAGCTTATGAGCTGAACACTCAGAGGAAAATGAAGGAGCTTTAGGGAGGGAGAACTTGGTGAGATGGGACCAAAATTAATCCCTGCTGTAAATCCATTGTAGCCCTTGACGGATTGGGTTGAGAGCAGGGCAGGTGATGGAAAGGAGGCAGAGGCTTGGGGCAGGGCTTTTATTTCTCTTTTTTCTTCTATTTTGCTCCTTGCTGCAGCCCCCTGTATTTAATAAGGTGGGGATGGATAACAGGAACTTATTGGCTCTTATTCTTCAAGGGACTCCTTAAATTTAGGGGCACAGTCTGTCCAAGAGCTCAGCTCAGATTGCAAAGAGAGTTTCCAGAGCTCCCTGCTGCCTTCGATTCCCAGCATCTTCCGTGACTGCGTTTATCCTGCAGCAGCCCCCGGACGGTGGGAAGCATCAGAAATGTTCCAGGACCGAGGGTGTAGTTAAAGGCCACAGTTTGGGAGACAGGGAATATCCTCTGCTCCTCCTTGACCCGTTTTAGAGGCAGGAAAAGTGAAAGGCAGGGCTGTGATGTAATGTGGGACAGGAAATCTGCAGCCACACAAGCCCAGAGCCCTCCCAAAGGGATTTACCTGTGCGGCTTCACCTTGGCTGGCTCAGCAGGGAAAGAACAGCCACAAAATTTGGTTTCCCATCAGTGGGAGTGGCCCAAGCCCTGGTGTGTAAATCTGTAATATCTGTGATTTGTTCCCAGCCAAAGCTCCTGTCTAGGGAGCAGCCTGGGTGCCTGGAGCAGAGCATTTGCCTTGACACCTTCTCTTGAACACTGCCCATTGTTACTCTCCCCCTCTTCCAGAGCAATAATCTGAATTTCAGCGGAACAGGGACACTAATTATTGATATGATAAATATGGCAGCTAATTAAACAAACAATTTGACTTCAGACTCTGCTGCCATTTAACTATAACTGAAGTCAAAATATAATCCTTAAAGCCTCCACAACGATCTGCAGTGTACTTTGTGTGACTGTTTTCATTGTTTGAAAACAACGAAGTCTCAGGAAGCAATTGCAGCGACTGCACCGCTGCTGTAGCAGCCAGGTAAGGGAATGCTGAGGTTGTGATGAGCTCCTTTCACGTAAGAAAGCTGAGTTTATGAGTTATTAATCTCAGCTGAGCAAGGCTTGATTAATCCATGTCATTGTCCAGATCAGGGTAAAAGAATTCTAAATGCCTGAAGAGCTGAAATAAAAACTCTGTACCAATTCCTGGACAGTTTGACACCAAAGACTTGGTCTTGCTGCAGAAAAGGCAAATAGAAATTATTTAGAGGAAGTGAAAAGTGCCAGATAAAAGAGATCCTCGTCTTTTCTAGTTGGGGTTTAGGCTCAGATCCAGCACACACCAGGCCCAGTTCCACAGTTTCTTTCCTAGGATCTGATCCATCCTAAAAAACAGTCCCAGCAGCTTCCATGCCACCAGAGAATATGAGATTCCAGCCTGTCCCGTTTTCCCCTCACTAAATATTAACTCTTACCACGAAACACCGTGGTTCCTATGCCAGCCCTGTGCAGGGAGGCACTGCCAGCTCTCCTGGCTCTTCCCAGTCCTTCTCTCGAGGAATGAGGAACACATTCCCTGTGGGAATCAGCCCCACATTTCCCTTTTTCCAACCCTCCTTTAAAGAAAAGCCCTCCTGCTTGTGCTGAGCATCCTTTCTGTTGGGTGTTGTCCTTCTCAGTTTGCCTGCAGCACAATTAAATACAAAATTAACATTTCTCCCACCGGCAGATGAATTTATCCTCGCTGTAAATCACTTTTTTGGGTTTATTTACTCCCTTTGGCCTCCCTGCATGAACTGATCTTCGGGTTCCCCCATTCCCATGATGAAGCTGATATATCCCAGCGTGGCAAATCGTGTCACTGGATCCAGGGCAGCTCCAGGGGAGGACCATTAATCGCTGCCCATGCCGAGACAACGGGGCTCCATCCCCGGCCATGAGTCATTCCAGCTGCTGGAACAGCTATCTCTGCAGATTCCCCTTTGGAACGGGAGTGTGGAGACTGCTCCAGCTCAGCAGTGAAAATATCTCCCCCCAATTTGTAGACAAGGGAGCTCTTTCAGAGACATTCTTGAGGAAAATCCCTCGTGGAGCTGCGCATGGCACGGACGCCCTCCGGCTCCGAGGCCGGGGGAGAAAAGCCACATCTGCTGCCACAGATTAGACAGGGAGCCAGCAGATGGGTCTGCTCTGGATCAGGGCAGAATCAGGTTTGCATGGTCACAGGACAGGTCCCTGGCACGAGCACGGGCACAGGGAGGGTGGGGGGACATGGAGGGGAAAGGTTCACCCTGCTTTGGAGCATGGAATCGCTCCCAGGGTGGGACGACAGCAGCTGGAGATAGAGACTGACACCGCTGGGCCTGAGAGCATCGTTCCAGTGCAGTCAGAGCTGCTTCACAGGAGAAAATGCAGGTCCAGCAGCTCCTCTGAGGGCTGCTTGGTGTCTCCTCTCCTGCCAAGACTGAACACGTGGGTCCAGGCACACAAACACCTGTGATAGCAGCACAGCCCTTCAGAAGCAGGGAGTGATTTAAATCTCACCTAAATCGGTGTGAAACACCACCTTTTGTTTGTCTTCCCGTCAAAGATTTTCCAAGTAGTCGTGGTATTTATTTATTTATTTATTTATTTATTTATTTATTTCTCTGAACAACTTCTTTCCCTCGGTATTGGCTGTTCTTGCAGACTCAGGTTCTTATTCCAAGTGGGGTTTGGATTGGGTTGTTCTCCCTTCCCCTTTCCTCTGCTGATACCTGAAAATCTCAGTTGCAAGGGGCTACCTGTCTCACAGAGAAAACTTTCAGGCCCTGGTACCTTAAGGCAAGACTGGCTGGACTGGTGCTGTCCTTTTAATTCCTTGCTTTCTCTGCTCCAGTGGCTGATAAGCCACTTCTGGCTGTCTAGTCATGTAATCCTTTAATTTTTTAATTTCAAGGAACTGTTTGCAGTTCAACATGACTCAACATTTGACTGCAAACTCATTCGAGGCAGGGGAAAAGTTGATTTGTGCAGTGAAGGCAGAGCGATGACGGTGAAAAAATCTCAGCATAGTGCCTCTTTTAGCAGATTTTTTTTAAATTTTGCTGGAAAATTGAACATCTGAAATGGTGATTGGCCTGATGAACTTCATCCTTTAATATTCACACGCTGCCTGGTGCAATCTCAGCGCTGTTCACTCTGAGAACATGGGGAAGGGGTATCTCTGAAAGGGCACGAGTGATGCTGAGCTCCCAGAAAAATTTGTGGAGGGGAGGTGTGAAGTCCAGGAAGTGGAGAATCACAGAGCAGTGATTTCAGTGCCAGCCAATGGAAAATTATTGGGGAAAAAAAAGATAATTGAACTGGGGATCTGTTCACACCCAGAGGGTAACAAGGAGGAAAAGACAGCAGGGATTTGTCGGGCAAATTTTGCCTGAGCAGGGTGAGATCTTGTTCTGGGAGACTCAAAATGAGTCCAAATAAAACCGGGAGTTACAGAGAAATTCACTGGCAGTTTTGGGGATGCTTCATAGTTTTTATGGCGCAAAGGTGATAGTGATGCCTGCCTCCACAAACAGACCTGTGCTTGATTGCATTTCACTGCCAGGACAGTTCAGGGGCCTGTCCTTCATGGTGAGAATTGGGAAAATCACCAAAAATCACCTCCTGAGCCACAGATCCCTGGGACAACTCCAGGAATAAGCACTCAGGAGCCGGTGATTAAAAAAAAAAACCCAACCAAACCAAGATTGGCTAAACCAGTGAGTTTATTCTGAAGTGTTTCCAAATGGCCACACATCCTCGTTTCGGTGCTGAAAATCCCTCTTTAAAAATTATTTGATTTGATCAATTAAACGCTACCAGTTTCTGGATGCACTAACCACAAATTTGCTAAATTCCTGAGCTAATGAAAGGCTGGCTTGCTTTGACATGAATGGGAGTTTTGTTTGAGTAACAATCCAATAAGGACTTGGCCCAAAGATAGCAAGGAAAACATTTAGATGTTAAATATGTATTCAGAAGACCTTTCTACAAATCTTTTCTCTGGCAGTAACAGGACAGGAATTGTGTTCTCCAGAAGGGACAGTTCAGAGAGACGTCCAGCACCTCTCAGCATTTAGCAGAGAGAGCAAGAAACTATGCAAATATTTTAGTTTAGAAATACTTGTAGCTCCTTTTCAAACAATGAAAGCCTCAATTAAAGCCAGATCTCTGTTATTTAAAAATTCCAGGCAGCAACTGAGAGAGAGAGAGAGAGAGAGAGAGTGAGTTCCATTTTTTTCCTCCTCACTCTCAAACATAAAGTCCAAGGTATTTGAGAGTCAGGAAAATTGTGTCCAACATTAAAACTATGAGAGCTGAGAAGGTTGGAGCTGTGATTCTTATCTTCTAAAGAGTTTTGCAGTCATCAATACCTAAAGCAAGCTGGAGTACAAGAAATAGGTGACCTTAATAGATATAACTCTGTATGGGTTCATTGTAGCATGAAATTAAATTTTTAATCTGAATTGATGAACAAAAATGCTGGTTTGATCCTCCCCCCACACACAATAGTTTAAATAGTTTGGTAACTATTTCACTTCCAGAATGGGGCTGCACAAACAGGGTCAGCAGCAGAATAATCCACTCCGCGGGCCATGGGCTGGGGTGATCCAGAAACAAAAAGCTCCGGGAGATCATTTTTGCTTTGTTAAAGAGCTGCAAGCAAGGTTTGGGATTATTGGGACGGTAAAATGATGTTCTTTTGCCTCTGGTAATTAAAAGCATGGGGGTTAATCCAAAGTCACTCAAATCTGTGGGCGCTGAGCCTTTTGATGGACTTCAGTTCCAGGCTCCCGGGTTTTTCCCAGTGGAAGCCACTGGGTTTGTGTATGAGTCACATCCAGCAGCACCTTATCCTCTGAGCTCATCCCATCTCAGCCAACTTCCCCTAAAAGTGATGCAATTCCTCCCTGTGCACCTTTAAAATGCTGCCAGGCTGAATTCCAGGCAGATCTGCTGTCTAGGAGGGAATTACTAACTATTTTTGAGGTTATGACCACAAAAATGCTGATGTAAGTTGTAGAAGCTGAAATTAAGGTATTAACGGAAAATCACCTGCAAAAAAAATCCCAAACAAACCAACAACTGATAAGCCCCTAAAAAAACCTCCCAAAAGGACTTTATATTCATTATTTCATTTTTAAAAGCCAACTTCTTTTCCATTTTTTCAAGTTCATTGTTGTTAAACATGACCCTCGCTGTCGTCTTATTTACTGCTTCTCCTTCCCCTACAATTACTAACAGAGATTTGACAAATACAAACAAACGGGGCAAAGAAAAAAAAAAAAAATCCTCTTTTCATTGGACCAGAAGCTGAACTGGGATCTGTTGGTCAGCTGAAGCTGTCAGGAGGGCTGGAGGAATTATCTGCTATTATCTGCCGAGCAAACAGCATCCCCGAGTGAAAACTGATGCCGTGGCATTTTTCAGAACGCACCAGGCCCTCACTCCTGAGTATTGGAGCCAAATGTTCTGCCATGGCCCTATACAATAGCCCTGCCTGACAATAGCTCAGGGTTGGGGTTGTTATGAAATCCAGGCTATTTTGGGAGGGCCCTATTGTTCCTGTTTTATATGGGCTGCAGACTTGTCTCGGAAAACATGGGATTCATTGCAGAAGCTGCTGGAAAAGATGAAGGTTTGGCCCCCACTGAGAGGGGACGAGGGTCCCTCTGCCAGTCAAACCTCCAGGTTTGGATCCTCTGGATCCTTTCAGGATCGTCATTCCTTGGTGTGGGAAGGAGCAGGTTCAGCTTGTCACCCTTTTGCAATAATTTCTGGAAGCAGCAATGTCTGTCCAGGAGGTTTCTCACCTTCTTTGATGCTTCTCAGGGAAATATCTGATTTGTCACCAGTCCCTGAAGGAGGAGATAAACCAGGAAATATCCAGCTCGTGGAACTCTTGAATTTGCTGAAATAGGGTGGGTTTGTCCCCATAATGGGGCTGACTCACTGCTGCCATTAAAGAGGAGGGGCTGCTCTCTCGTGGCCTGGGTCTGCCCTCCTTTCTCTCCCAACAGACAAGGTCAGGCCAGGAAATTTAACAAAATGATTCATCTGACAGGAGAGGGACACGAGCTGGTTGTGTGCACTCCTATTTTCACCATGGAAAGCAGGATCCTAAGGATCCTTCCTTAGGGAGAAGTGGCTGTAAAGCCAAATTTTGATGGGTTTTTTTGCAGCTCCGTGGGATGCCCCACTGCGGCAGGAGTCCCGGAGTGTGTCCATGTCCCAAAAAACGCCCCTGTCTCACTTTACTCTCCCTGTGTAGATCCATTCCTGACCCCAAAGCTGCCTCAACTCCACAGATCCTTTTTAATCCTTGCCAAAATGTCGGTTCCTGCTGTAACGTTGCTCAGTTTAAGTCAGTAATTCCAGGTAAATCAACAATCTAGGGATGCATTCGGTTATATGTAAGGGAATTCTAGCCCTGGCCTGTTTTAGAGACAAAACCAAGTAGAGCCCATGAAGACAACCAAAAGAGAAGGAAAAAAAAGTCTCCTTAATTAGTTTATTTAGCTCTCTTTGGGTTATTTTCCTCTATTTTTGCGTGTTTCTGAATAATTCTTGGCTTTTCAAAACTCCCTGTGTGCTTCTTGATATATCCTTCCCAAAACTGGGCACTCCTAACCAGGCTGACAAGTGGACTGAGGCTGGGGGAACAGCCCATGAGGTGTCCTAAGCTTGGTCTTGGTCCCACAGAAGAAACACCTTCCATCGTTTTGGACCCTTTACTTTTGATCAGAGCCCCAAAGCTCAGCAGAGCTGGGAGCAGCCCTTCCCAAGCCTTTCCTAGTTCACAGAAAATGTGGATTTGTGCCTCCTCATGCAGTTTTAGTGGAGTTCCTGTAAGTTTGGACAGCCGGCTTTTCCCTGCCGAGATCCATCTGAGTGAATTTAGAGCTATCAACCCTCATTAAATATGTTCCATGGGTATTTTTTTTCCCTTTCCCCCCCAAAATTCCATGTTTGTGGACAGAATGCAGACCAGCAGATGGGAGGGGATGAGGAGCTTGCAGACAAATGATGTTGGAGCACTGGTTCCTGTTTCATCCTTCCGTTTTGGGAGGCAGAATGAAGTGGCAGGGAGCACCGAAGGGGCTCGTCCTTCTGGTGGCAGAACCTCCTGCAGGACTGGGAGCATTCATGGGAATTAGGGACACACCGAGCGGAGTGGAGAACACAGAAAGGGATATTTGTTAACAAATCTCAGCGTCCAAACCCAGCCCAGGTGGAGGGAGCTGGGCTGACAGCTCCTGGGAAGCACAAGATGTGCTCAGCAGGACACTTGCAGGATGCAGGAGGGAGCTCCCCCAGGCTCAGCTGCTGCCTTCCAGCACTGATCCCAGGGAAGGAAACATTCCCAGTCCCTTTTTAGCTCCCTCAGGAGCTCTGGGGGATTCAGGGATGGCAGCGTTTGCTGTGCCTGTGCTGCCACGTGTGTGTTTGCACCTCTGCTCCCCACTAAGGCGCTCCACCTTTGGAAGGAGCCATCGGAGATGCTCACCCAGAATGAATCAGGTCCTGCCAGGGTAAAGCTGAGCTGCCTTGTGCTGGCTGAGGACCAAGCCCAGACAAATGCATGGATGTGGTTTACCTGTTTTGTAAAATTGTCGGAGGGATGGTTTGTTTTGGAAGCTCACCAGCCTTCCCAGCCTAAATTTGGAGAGCTTCCACATGCCCAAACTGTTCCAGGTGAAGGACTGCTCACCTCCTCTATTGATGGAACAGTGCAGCCCCACTTATTTAAAATACAGCTGCACTCTGCAGCACCAGAGCATTTTATGTCCACTCCAAGTGCTTCATTCTCCGAGGAAAGCCTTTTTCTTTCCTCCCTCAGGCCCCCAGCCCGGCATTTAAAACCCAAGGAGGCAAAGCCTGAAGGGTCCCCGCCTCTATCTAATCATGGGAACTATTGCTTAGTATTGATATTGCCTTATTAAAGCAATTAGCCGAGCATTTCAGAAGCTTGTTAATGCTTCTAGAGTGACTTCTAATGAGGGATAATGATAACAAGCATGGAAGGTCTCTGGTGAACTTTAGATAATGATGTAAATCTGAGAAAGGTCAATGGTATCCGTGGATTCGATGATGGCCGTTCCATTTCCGTTCATTACCTGGTTCAGCTTTTATTTTCTCTTCCCAGGCCATTTCCATCTGCAGGAACCTGTTCCTTATCCAATCTAGAGCCCCAGCACTCGGAGCACAGATTGACTTAGCCATGAAATAAATGATGCTGAGCCTTTAGTGCTCCTTGTAATGAGCTCAAGTCTAGACAAGAAAAAATCAATTAGCAGAAGGGAAGCAGGAACAACAGGAGGCACCATGCAGGGACGGTGTTTGCATTTACATAGCAAAACATTTCCCCAGAGGATCCCAAAACAGGGGGCTGCGCTACCAAAAACCAGGCTGGGGAGAGGATAATGCCAGAGGGAGGGGAGATCAAACAGAGAGCTAAAAAAGGGTCCTGGAGGGAGGCAAGAAATGGAGCAGCTTTGGCAGAGCTGGGCTGGGAAGTTCAGGAGTGACGGCGAGGTCTGGAGCTGTCGTACCTGAGATTTTCATTACCTTTCAGACAAATTTAAAATATTTATATTGCTATTAAGCGGGCATTTTCTGGCATAATAAGTATCACTAACGTGTCTGTGCTGACAGAGTTCAGGTTTGTCCCTCTCCCGGTGTTTTAATGTATATATATTTTTATATATTTGTATATATATATAAATGGTGCAGATATTCAGACAAACCCAGCTGTGATGAGCTCAAGCCAATAAATCACGGCCCTAACCCAGAGCCCACAGCAGGCAGCATGACACCCACCTCCCCCAGGAGTGCAAACCAGGCTTTCCAGGGGAACAAAATCCTGGAAGTGAGCTTGGAAAGGTTGGGGGGATCGGACCAGACACTGCTCAGTGCAGGATATCACAGGAGGCTTTGGCTGGAGGTCCCGTGCAGCCCTTGGAGGAGGCGGAGGAAGGGTATTTCCACCCCATGCCAGGGTGCAGCTCTGATATGAACATTGCTGAAGAGGTCTGAGGGGTAAAGCGAGGGTGCCTCGGTGATAGACTGAAAGAAGAGTCTATTTAGGAAAAAGGATGGGGAGAGATGGCTCGATTGCTCCATGCTGGCACTGCCCTGGTACATTCAGGAGATACCAAAAGGCCATTTAATCTACTAGAGATAAGCATAAAATCCCATTACCGAGCCAGGCACACTCCAAATGGAAATAAAAGGCACTTTTTCTTTCTTTTCCCTCAAGTGAGGGTGATCACCCAGGGGAAAGAACTCCTCAGTGGATCAGTGAAGTGCCTCTGGCAATGGGTGAGGGACTGCAGGGCACCGGTGGGTGCGGCTGGACTCACCTGTGGGCTCCTCATTGTCCCCAAAACTCGATTTAAACTCAGATTAGAACCCCAAACTCACCTAAGCTTTGCTGTGGGGACTGCCCTGCTCTTCCTGACCTGCAGATTGGTTTTCCCAGGTTAATCCTGGGCTTTCTCCATCACCTCACCATCACTGGAGCATGAATTGCTTCCTTGCTCCCCGTGCCTCAGTTTCCCCGGCAGCCCCAATTCTGCCTGAATTCCTGCCCTGCCTGGGTGCTGCTGTGAGGATTAATAATTAACAACGAGATTTTTAAATCTGGGCTGAGTTCAGAGCGTTGTTCTGGGCTGGTACAGAAATCAAAGGAGGCACAAGGTAATCGTAAATCATTTTCAGGAAGTCGTTTCATGCCTTTGGTGGAGAGGTGTGTAGAAGGGAAAAGTATTAAATGCTTTCCATTCACCCACTCTTCACTGAGATTTTGAGTCCAGTATTTAGATCACCTTCTGATTATTAGTGCAAATATTTGCTCTTCGTTTATTATTCTGCACATCTCTAAGATGGAAGAGGAAGGGAAGGAGGAAGGGTTGGTGAGAGGGGCAGATGGGAATTATTAAATGGGTAAATAAAAGGCCAGTCAGCACATGAATCACTCCAGATCCCGGCCTGGAAAGCTCCCCAAGCTGGGGAACCCCTTCCTTGAGCACAAAGGGACTGGACTGGGATCTGGATTTTATCTGATCCCAATTTTGAAGCTGCAAGGTTCTACGGGATGGGATAAACACCTTGATCCTTGGGCTATCCCAGGTATCATTTCCAGTGCTCAGCTGCTTCCCCCAGTCCTGCCTTCATGTGAAATTCCTTTCTTGACTGATTTACCCCCGGTTTGTCTGAATATCTGCACTATTTTTATATATATATATGTGTACACACACACCACATGTATGCAAATGCACACATATATACAGCACATAGTTAGAATTTCAGAAGTTCTTATTCAAAAGGAATCCCCAAACCAACCCAAAACAGCCCCCCCAAACCCACACAGCATTGCCATGGAGCATCCGCTGTCTTCTCCCCAAGTTCCTCCCTGAAGAATGGACGAAGAGTAAGAGTTGCCCCGTGGTTTGGATGAAATTATGTCTCTTTATTAGGTCTCTCTTCTCGGGAAACAATTTATTAGCCACAAGAATGTTGTGTTATACTACCTCCTCCTTTTTGCCTGGGAATTTACAGTTCACACACTGCACCAGCACATAAATCCAGTTTTATTTCTCAATTTATTCACCTGGAACTAAGTGGATTAAATATTTTTTTTTTTTTTCTTTTTTTTTCCTTTCTTTTTTTTTTTTCTTTTTTTAAGGAGACCAGCACTGCATTTCCAACCAGCACCACTGCAAACAACAGGCAGACAAATTAGAGGTGGCTGCGGCCGTGCAGTCGCTTTCCACACAAACTTTTATGCTCGCCGAGCTTAATGGCGACTTTTTTTCCCCCCCCCTCTTTAATTTTACCTTTAATGACCCTCTTAATAAACCGGGATTGATTAGAATTTGGCTTTAAGAGATGAAAGGGCTCTGCAATTATCTACTTGTAGATGCCCTTCAGTAAACTACCTTGTCTGCCCCTCTCCCACCTCCCCTTCTTAAGAAGACTTTCCCAGGTCCCTCTTGGCTGCGGTTGAACGATGTTGGCTCATGTCCATGCTGCAACAAAGACCTGGCATTCCAGCTGTCTGCTTCTAATCTCCAGTGTCAGCTCTTGTTAATGTTTCAGCATGAAATCAGAGGGGGCAAAGCTGCATGGAATATTAAAACCATGATCAGAATTCCACTGAAATGCTGATAGTCTGCGAGAGCGCCATTAGGAGGGCCGGCAAAGCGCTGCCTGGCGTTGAATAAAAATTAAAAAAAAAAAAAAAAAAGAGAGAAAAAAGAAAAGATTTCCATCCGCGGGGGGAAGTACAATCGGTGAATCGCTGGGCTAAATTAGCATTTTTTCAATTGGGGATCGAAGTTGATTTATTGTTCTACACAACATTAATGTAACTGTGTGCTTGACCTGTTAAGGCAGCTAATTTTTCATTTAAATGGGTTCTTTCTGTATGCAAAAAGGTTGTAATCATATTTCAACTTTGCAAAGTGATCAGGGAAGTACTGGACTGTTTCAAAATTGTCTTAAGGAGTCTCTCTTCCCTCCCTCCCTCTCTCCCTTCCCCCTCCTTTCTGCCTAGTGGTCAAGGGCAAGCAGTTTGGGGTTTTTTCTCCTTAAAAAAAAAAAAGCTGTCTCAAGTAATAAGCTTAATTGTCATTTGACTTGAGCTGTTTTACACCACTTTGACCACGTAAAAAAAGCATCTGAGTGGGTGTAAATATCACAGCCCCAAGCCCTGCAACAGGAGCTGAGTGTACAGGGAGGGTCTGTCCCATGAATAATTGCAGGGCTTGCGTTAAAAAGGGGGATTTTTATCCTTCCACATTTATTTTTCTGACTGTCCTGAGCAAACAGTTGCTGGCTACGACTGCAGACATCTTGTATATTCTGTAGGTATTCTCAGAAAATATAAAAAAACTCTGATTTCAGTGGCAGAAGAATTAGGAATTATGAGAAATAAGGGCTGAGCAATGTGACCAGCACAAAGCTGGGTACAGAATGAGCAGTGCAGCAATTCCTGCTGCTTTGCATCGACTTTGCACCGTCTCTGCATGGGAAGAGTTGTAGTTTTCCAGTTTGTTTTGCAAATGGAAGCGACGACTTACTGGAAGCGACGCTGCCTGGGAGAAAGTGTTGCTGATGGTGGCTCTGGAGAAAAATGAAGCTGTCCAGGAGCAAATTTAGTGTTCTGCTCTGAAAGGCCACTCTGTTTTGTCCCTTCTAGTTCCGGGAGGGAGGGATGGGTCTTCAAAGGCAGAAATCCAATCTGCATGAGGAACCTGCTGAGGTTGTCCCTTCCTTCCTGGGTGAGGAGGTGGAGATTTTCCCCCTCCAAGGCTGGCAGGGTGGGAACCCCTTCCCCACCTGAGCCCGGTTTGTTTCCTGTTAAACGCGTCCACCTCAAACCCCGTCATCCCCAACTGTTGCTGCCTCCTCGTCCAGCTTCGCCCCAACCTGGGAAGAGCCTTTGTCCCAAGTGACATTCCCCAGATGACAATGGCCAGCACCCCGGAGCCTCCTCCCCGAGCAAGGGAAGATAATATACATTTCCAATTAGTGGCACACATTCTGGTCATGTTCTCTTTTTACTCCCTAACTATCTTTGTTTTGCTCCAGAGCTGTTCGGTCATTAATGAAATCCTGCAGTTCTGCTAATCCTGGATACAATGCAGCTTTTCTCTGGCAAGCTATCCCTGACATAAAACTACAGTTACCCAAGCTCCCCACCACATTAAGATTCGTTGTCATTTGCCTTTCATTACATACCTGATGTAGCACAGTAGCAGTCAAATGTCCTTGGCAGGCAAAGCAAAGTATTTAATTGTATTAGTTTCCGCTTGCTCCGCCTTAGGAACATTTTTTTTTTTGCCTTGGGAGGGAAGGAAAAAAAAAAACAGAGAGAAAAAAAATCCCGTATCATGGAAACTTTATATTTCTGTTGGATGTAAATGGAATTATACTTCTCCAAGCCATGCTGCAGCCCCCTCCCCAGCAGCACTGTAGTGCCAGTGCCATATGAAATGCCTCTCTGGCGAGGAGAACAATGAGGCATTCATCAAAGGGAACCAGTGATTAGATGTTTTTCATTTTCAGAACTTTAAGAGATAAATAGGGGCCCTGTTCCTCCATTTGATGTACAGTACTGGTGGGATTCAATTAATCTCTGCTGATAAATTCCAAATTTCTGCGGGAGTGTTTCTGGGGGGGAAGAGTGGCACACAGAATGGTGGCTTCAGCTCCTCAGAATAGGGGTGCTGGGTTTCAATAAAGAAATACATTAGAGAGGGTAGCGATGGCCATGGGGCCTGGAGTAGGGCTGTGAAGCTCTACAGCTTTCTCCTTGCTTTTTCCCAATGTTTCCCTTCCAAAAAAAGGACATTGGATGGAATAAGGAGCAAAACATTGAATCTCCAGCTTGTATTTTAAGAGATCTGAATTCCGAGCCTGAATTTTCTGTGGGATCATTGAACCTCTTGGTGTGTTTGTGCCCGGTTCTGTTAAACTTCATAATTTTCTTCTTCATCAAGATGCTGGGGAAAGTTTTGTTTTAAAACTGCTTTGAAATGCTCAGGGACCTCAGGGTTAAAATGCTCAAGAACCACAGGGTTAAAATACTTGAGTACCTGGGGGTTAAAATACTCGAGTACCTCGGGGTTAAAATGCTCAAGAACAACAGGGTTAAAATACTCGAGTATTTTATAGAATACTCAGGGTTAAGCAGTGCAGAATTCTCTACAGGTCAATGCAATTATTAAGTTTAATTTGCTCAGTTTTCTTCTGAATATGCAGAATTACGACCAAAGGGAGGGTAAGGCCTGGCTGCTTCACGACAAACGAGTGGCTGAGAACACGGGCCAGGCCGTGTGTGCGTGTGTGTCCCAAAAGCTGCCCCTGCAATTGATAATAATTCACCCATCTCTTCCCATTGATGATTTTATTAATCAGATCAATGAGCGAACCAGGCTTCAGACCCCTGGACGTGCAACCTCGCCCTTGCTGCAGCAAATGAAGGGTATTGATGGAGCAGGTTTGTGCTGCTGCTGCTGCTGCTGCTGCCACGAGGCCTGGGTGGGTGTGCCAAGAAAATAGGTCAGGTTTGATCGATACAGAGCTGCTTTCAGGAGGGCTGAATCTACTTCGTAGAAATGAACCGGCTCAATTAAAAGGAATAAATAAGGTGGGGAACGATCAGGCCTGATTTAGGGCTGAAGTAAAGAAGGAACGAGCTGCTGGCGGTGGAGTCGAGTGAGGGCTCTGAGGCGGCTCAGTGAAGGTGCTGCCCCTCAGAGAGGTTCCTCACCGATGTCACAGGGAATTCAGGTGACACACGAGCTGTCGTAGCCCTCTGGGGGGGTTTAAACACTTTAAAGCCCAGCTCAGCACAATCCCAAACTTGTAATATCGTGCACACGCTTTAACGGATCTGCCTTAAATCGCCACAAGCCCTTCTGGATCTATTTGTGGTTTTTATCACGGTCGTGTTTCACTGCTAGAATTTATAATCTGCCTTTCCTTGTGATTATTCTGCACTAAAACCACTCTGGGTGTTTTGCTGCAGCACCAGCAGCCGTTTATCTAGGGTGGCATGCATTGGGAAACCAAAAGACTTAAAAAGTGGTGTTCATTAAGGGTTTGATCCTGCTCCCATTCACCTCTCTGGAAAACATGCCACCGGTTTTCCCAGAGCAGAGCCAGATCCTGATGAAACACAAGTTTACCACAGAGGAAAAGATGGGGATTTTTGGTCAGACCCTGCACTCGTTTTCCAGAGCAGCACCACGGAAAAATCAAGGGACAAGTGGCAGCTGTACCTCTGAGATGAGAAATGTTTTTGGCACAAATCTTCATCTTTGGATTTGAAAGATGCAGCAGCTCCTTTGTAGTCCTCAGGATTGATGTCAGGCTTGGTGGGGTCAATAGGAATCCTTCAAATTATTTCAAGGGCTTTGGATCAAATCTGAAGCCAAAGTGCTCATAAAAAGTCAGGAACTAGACATAGATTTGGGGAGGTCATTGGGTGAAAAAAGTGGATTTTCTGCATTTCTGCTGGTTTTATCAGGTGCTTTCTGAATGCAGCTCAGCCTGTATTATCTGCAAGATTTTATGTCACTGCAGTATCTCAAGCTGCACCGATAACAGGATCTCACAATGGATTCTTAACACAAAACATGTAGAGAGTTTGGGAAGGTTTAGTCTCTGGATTAACTGAGTGGAAAATGTCTTTCATTGGAGCTACAGATGGCTCCCAACACAGGGGAGGAATCTGGAGGAAAAAATCAGAACCTCTTTGTCTTTTCGACTTCATTAGGTTTTGCAAAGCTCTGAGCAAGATTGTTCATGAAATGAGAGAAGAGATGGAGAATTATTATTTTTCATAGCCCCTCATTTGTTTTCATCTCCTCTTTCCCCTAACAGAAAACGTTAAATGCATTTCTCATTTTAAAAAATATGAGCGTGGGGGGAAAAAAAATTCAAGCCTTTTGTGTTTTTTTTGTACATACAAGAAGCTGATACTTGAAGATCTAGCAGGAAAATAGAATAAAAATATTACACACCCAGTTCTGAACTTGAGGCAGTGGAAAGCAGCAATTTGGTGATAATTCTGCCTTTTTTGGGTTTTCTCCATGAGGTTTCTCGCCGTGAGGAGTTGGATTGCTGATGTGCTGGGTGAGGTTGCTGCGTCCCTGGTGTCACGGGGACACGATGGCGAGCCGTGCTTCGTTAGGGCTCTCATCAAAACCCAAATCCCAACTTTTTGCTGACTGTATCACCAATCCCAGGGGGGCTGGGGGCGGAGGTGGCTGGGGGAGCACGGCAGGGACAGCGACACCGAGCTGGGGACAGAATATCCTCCTGCAGGAGATTAATTTATCAAATCAAACTCCAGTGCCGTGATCGAGGAAGTCAATGCTCCATATGATAGAATTTCCAATCTGAGCTGATTTTCTCTTGGATGGGAAGCCATGTGTGGGTATAATTCTGTGCAGGGAGAAGTGCAGCTCTCAGTGCTGATGGAATCACCACCAGCAGCAGATATCTGAGCACCATTCCTGGCTCTTTCCAGTGACATTACTGAGATGTCCTGGGTGATTCTCATTTAATTTTTCAAGCCCTTTACTGTAAAAGCCTCACAGCTCCATGACAGAACATTTAGAAAACATCTCCTCTTTGTGGGAAAATGAGAAACCAGCCCAGCCAGCAACTGCAGAGGAAATCTGCAGCAGCCTGTGCTTGGAGCACATTAATAACATGACGAGTGACCTTTCTGGAGACAAGAAATGTGTGGAATTGATTGTCCTACCCAGGAGCTGGGCAGAGCTATAGATCGGTTATTTTCAGCCCGATCTTTGTTGTGGTCACATCTTTGGCCAGTCTAGGCTCAGTGTGGGTATAGTTTAGTCTGGTTAAATCCAAACACAGCCGAGGAACGAGAACAATGCCTTGGTGTGGCTGCCAAAGGTGCAGCTGCTGGTGGCCATGCTGGAGCTTCTGCATCGCAGAGCTGCTCCTAAATGAGAGTTTATAAAGGCTCTGTTGTCCTTAAAGCTGCAGATTCTCACTTTTCTACTTTTTATACCTATTTATTTATTTCTATTTATATATGCTTGTGTCTATACCCATGTGATTTTTTATGATGAGCTGGCAGAACGATGACAATTCAATCCCCAGAAATTTTTAGTATTTTGGTTACTTCATACTTAACCAGGGAGTAAAAATCCCAGAGTCCAATGTACTCCTCACTTAGAATTGATCCCAAGGGTACCTCCGTGGCTGTGACAACCTGGAGGTCCCAAATCTGAGACAATCTCTTGGTGGGTTTCTCCAGCCTGAGAACTGGGAGTTTTCCTCAGTTTCACTTGGAAATCAGAGAGGTTTTCCTGGGTTGTATCACCAAAAATCCATCCTCTTTAAGTATTTCTTTACCTACCCCGTGCCATAAACACCCAGGACAAACCAAGGAGGTTAATTCAGGGAGCAAACAACTGGCCTGAAACCCTGCAGGTAATTTTCCAGCTGGGTCTCCTGCTGGAATTGCCTGGTACCCAGGAGCAGGGTGGAGGTCTGCTTCCTGCCTGTATCCAGGAGTAATATCCAGAATCCATTAGAGGGATGCCTAATCATCTTAACCTGTCAGATCCCAACCACCCTCTTTTAAGAGCCAATTTGTTTTTCTGCCAGATCGATGTTCTTATCTGTAATTGCACAGGCCATGAATGGCACCCAATAACCAGTTAATATTCAGTTCCATTCCACAGCAGGGTGGGGAGCAGGGAAACATCTTAATTTAAACATTTATTGTACAACTGTGAAAATGTCCTAAGTGAAATTAATTGAAGCTCGGGGAGAATAACTTATAAATCACCTTGTCTGGCTTGCATAAAATGATATAAGGATATGCTGAATTCTTATCGTGGGGCTCTGTGGAGCTGCAGAAAGCTTTAACCCTGAGGTTACTGCTGTTATTCCAGCTCCAAGATGGGAGAAATCTGACTCCTACAGGTTATGTGATAAAGGCAGGGCCGTTCTAATTAATAATAAGCCACCGATTTTTACTGTTGCTCCTCAAGCGTGGCTCGTGCCAGACAATTCGAGTGCGGTGCCGATACCCTCGGCTATCCCGGCCTTCTTCAGCAGCACTTTAAAAAGGGGGAATAATCCATCAGATGGTGCTTTTCACGGGACAAAAATCACCGGAAAGTGGGAAAAAACCAACCCCGGTGCCGTCAGCAGAGTGGGATATAAACAATACTGGCTTAAGCACAAGCTGGAAATTAGGAAGGGTGAGGGGGGATTTGAAGAGCACGTGGAGACGCAAACAACTCGCAGAGAATTTATTGATTTGCGCGGAGCAGTGGGACTGTGAGGGAAAGAGTTGCTGCACTTGAGGGAAGCTTGAAGAACACTTCAGGAAAAGCACGGCGTGTCAGGGAAGTAAAGGCCCTATCTCCCTATTAACTCTTCGAGGGAAGCACTGATGGAGCTTTGAGCACACACCCGGAATTTGTGAGAGGCACGGCTGAGCTGTTGACAGGGGGAAAAGAGAAAAGTCATAATCCTGCTCAAATCAGCTGCTCCATAGGAAACCTGCCCCTTTGGAGATGTTCCTCCTGCACGCTGCAAATCAGCGAGGCTTAATTTAGTGCTGGGCAAGGCTGAATGCGGAGGGTATCGAAAACAGACTCCAGGAAAGAACTCCTGGATACGAGACAGGTGAGCCAGAGCAGCTCCTGGAGGGGTGAGCACATCTCTGTTACAGACAGTGGGAGCAGGTCAGCAAACCTGGGGGTAAAGGAAGACTGAGTGACAGAATTCATACGGACACGCAGAAAGTTTTGGGATAAAGTCCCTGATAAGGGGTGCTAAGGAAGCCAAGGACCCCAGGGCTGACTGGTAAAGCCCTGGTGTGGTTTAGGTGGGAGGAAAAAGCCCTTCCTGTCCCTACGACACCCCAAGATGGGGATAAATATTCCTCCTTCAACTCAAAAATCCCTGCTGCGCCCAGGGTTTTGTAGTTGCTTGAATGTGTTCACTATTGAGTCGGGAGAGCAGAAAAACAAAGCAGGAGAAGTGAAAAATAAGGCAGGAAAAGTGAAAAATAAGGCAGGAAAAGTGAAAAATAAGGCAGGAAAAGTGATTCTGGGGCTAAGCTGGAGGTGGCTGAATGGTTTTAATGGAACCCTGCATAGTCAAAGGGAAATCTTGAGGGGCTGCGTGGAAATTCCCAGCTGGCAACTCCAAGGGGACTCTTCAAAGGAATATTTGGACAGCCCATATCTATCTAAGTTATCGCCAAAGGGGGAAAATAGAGGTCTGTGAGTGAACAGTTCAATGGTATCACTGTTCAGGCTGCAGCAGTGGCTAAAAACCCCCAGTGAAGTGGTAGGAAAACCCCACCAACTCGTAAGGAACATGATATTGAAAATGTAAGATATTGTATCGGTGTCCCATGATACTGGTCACTCCTGAGCAAGGGGGACAGGGAGTAAATAGAAACAGCTGGGAGACGGACAACAGAAATAATTAGAGGCCTGCAAAAGTGCTCAAAAGAATAATTTCTTGAAAGAGATTGTTCAGATGGGAGAACATAGGAGTAAATAATAAAAGGAGCAGGGAAGGTGAATTGCAGTACATTGAAAACGCTTAGAAAGAACTGGGTTTTGTACAGTTGACAAAAACCTGTGGAGCTCTTTGTCTCTTGACGTGGTTGAGGCCAGGAATCTGGTGGGATTGAAAAATTCATTGAACATTTGTACAGTGAATGGAAACATCTGCAGTGAAATGGGTGGGATGCTATTCTTAGCAAAGAACCAGCCACCAACCCTCCTACTTCAGGGCATAGTTTAAATAGTGGCTGAGGAAAGGGGAGGGAAGAAAATTCCTCATTAAAGGTTTTCCCTTGTGATCCAGGAGGAGATAGGCACAAAAAAAAATTTGATTATCACTGCAATAGGTTTGGCATCGCCTTAAATAAATATTTCAACACGTAGTTTTATTACAGCCTGTAGTTTTCTGTGGTGCTTTATTGCCATGTTATCCGAAGTTTTTGTGAAAGGAAGAGGAGTTTAAGAGGGAATTGAAATTCCTCCTCGTTGCAATATGGCATCATCAAGGCACAGCTGTCCGCAGGTGCTGGAGGCAGCGGTGGAACAAGTTTATTACACTCAATTAAAATTTATTGCACAGGTAGGTTTAGGTGCTAGAGCTAGAAAAGATTATTTCTGGTGTTCCTTAATAGGAAGGATGAGACCCCCACACAATTCGCACAGGTGGGGAAGCACCGAAAATAAGGATGAATTTTAATTTGTGGTAGAGGTTTTTTAAAAAATTATTATTAATTTTTAATTGAGAGGAAGCTCATCTTCAGCTGGGATGGAAGGCAGGGCAGAGAAGAGGTGCCCTGGGGCAGGGCTGGGGGTCCCAGGGCAGGGCACCTGTTGTGCTTTGCCCCTAAAGCCCCTCAGCACTGGCAGGTGCCTCATCCCAGGGCAGGGGCTCAGCCCAGCTTTCCTCAGCGCCCCTGGATCCCTTCACAAAGGCGTCAAAGAAAACCTGGGGAGCCCAAAATTCACCGGCCAAAAATTCATCCCCAGGGAAGAAAAGAAAGCAGAACAAAACAGCAAAGCCCCAGGCCAGGGTTTTCAGACAAGCTGGGGCTTGGTGACACAGGCAGTAAATTTGACAGCTTCTTGCCACCTCCTCCTGGTGGGATTTACTTTGAACTTTTCAATATAAACAGGGCTAAAACTGGGCTCAGGTAGGGCTTTTATGGCCAAGCTTTGCAACTTCCCTGCAAACCGCAGGACAGGGTGCTGGGACAGTCCTGGCCACCTTCCCCTGCTGCAAAATCGTTATTAAATCACTGAAAATGCACATGCAGGGAGCAGAATCAGATCTCTGACTCAAAAGCAGGCACAAAACACAGAAAGAAGGGAAGAAAAGCGTCGTATCAGAGCAGAAAATGTCAGGCAGAAGAGTTTTGCTGCATTCTTCAGCTGGGATAAATATGCATGTGTGTGTGTATATATTTATATATATTTATATTTATAGCTGGCTGCACAGGGAAATTTTGTTCTGTTTTGAAACCCAGATCAGTGCAACAGGAAAATGAAATGCTGAGCCACCACACAAACCTCTTGTCTTTCTTTTCTGTGTCAACTCTTGCTCACAGAGAATAGCATTTCGTTTCCTACTGTCGAGGCAGCAGCAACTAAAGTGAATGTTCATATGTGTGGTGAGGCATTTGTCCCTGGAAAAATAACATCTCTTCTTCTATTAACGTTTTAATTAATCCCTTTTAGTTATGAAATGTAACTTTACATTACATAAAAAAAAATTACATGCAGTCTCTTAATCTGCTAATCCTTTCTCCAGACAAGCTGGTTCTTTTTAAATCAACTGCCATTTTATCAACCCAATGGAGCAGAGATCCGGACTCAACTCTATTCAACAATACATTCTTTTCATGAGAGACTGGCCTAGCTAATATGACACCACAAAGGGCTTGAGGAATTCCAAATACCCAGCTCTTTGGATTAAAAGCATAATAATCCCATGCAGTTTTTTGTTCAGAATTGATAGAATGGTTGTATAGTGAGTCACACTTGTTTGAACTTATCAAAGTAACAATATATCAAGCATTTCGTAGGATGATATTTTATTTTCTCAGGTTGATTCAACTTCTTTCAAGTTGGTTTTTTTTTTGTTTGGTTTTTGTTGGTTTGGTTTTTCTTTTCTTGGTAAGCAAGTATTAATGACTGCCAAATGCCCCTGCAGTTAAACAATTAAAACCTATAATTAAGCACAGAATCTGATAGCTGCAGTTTCACGGCCGGGTTTCTGCACAGTTTTTATACAGACACGAGCATTGCTTGTGCCGGGGCAGCGAGCAGCCCTCAGCCTGCAAAAGCTCTTTAGGCTGCTGTGACTCCTTCCCCTGGCCGTGGGCATGACTTTGCTCTGTTTCCAGGTCCGGGAGCCAAAGCAGGACAGCTTTTGTGTGTCAAGGAGCCCCCTGGGAGGTGGCAAACGGGGCTGGCGGGATGAGCGGCCCAGTAGCCTCAATAAACCCCCCGTGCGGAGCCGCAGCCCTGGGGAGGCTCCTCAGAGCATCCCCTCCCTCTCTGCTCGGGATGCAGCGAGGCCGAGCCCCCGCTTTGCTCTCAGACAGGTTTCTGAGCTCGCTGAAACAATCATCAGGGGCAATTGCCAACAGAAAGGCTCCTCAGAGGGATTTTAGGTGGCCGTGGCCGTGGCCGTGGCGTGGCTCTCGCTGGGGGAACGGGTGTTTTCATGGCTAACGTGGTTCCTGCTCGAGCCCGGAGGAGTGGGAGCACATTTGGAGGAGCTGATGGGCTGGAGCTGCACTCCAGCTACCCTGGGAAGAGGCATCACAGCTGGGAATGCGTGACAGACTCCACAGAGCAGCCTTAGCAGGGAACACCTTGGCTGTCACTCTCCAGATTCCCAGGAGAGCAGGGAACAGATATTCCCCTCACCCCAAACTCCACAGGACACTGCCGTTCCAATATTCCCATCCCTGGAAGTGTCCAAAGCCAGGCTCAAGGCCAACCTGGCCTAGTGGAAGGTGTCCCTGCCCGCAGCAGGGTTGGAATGGGATGGATTTTAAGGTCCCATCCAACCCAACCCGTTCCAGGATTTTCACGCTGGTCACAGCCACGTGCACAAACCACGACCCCCAACCCAACATCTCCCCAAAGCAGCCGTGGGGGAGAACCTCTTCTTCTTCTCACGGGGCAGCCACAATTCCCTGTGATGAATCAAAACATCCAGAGCTTGTCTGGCCAGTGGGGCTGAGCTGGAAGTGCTGACTGGAGCATGGCAAAATCCACGGAGCCTCCAGGGATCGTCCTTCACTCTCTGGCCTCCACATTTTCTGTAAAAACCAGACTGAGAGAACCCTCCCGTGCTGTTGCCATCCTCCCCATGCCCTGCTCGAGGAGCAGAAATGTCTTGTGGCGGGGCTAGTGAGTCCTCAGCCATGTCCCCGCAGAGAACACAGAACTTCCTTTATTTTATTTATGTTTTTGTTTTCATTGTCATAACTCTTCCCTCGAGTTCCCACCCCTCCTACTCCATATGGCATCTCACAAGGGAACAATAGAGAGCTCTTCAGGGGTTCCTACTATAACTCTTCAGAAGCAAAGGATTCTCCGAGGAGCTGGTCGGATTTTTCATCCCAATTATTTCAATATTTCTACTGAATTTCAAAACTAAATGCATTCGCAGCAGAATTGGCAGCGCTCAGGCGAATATTTTTCATTTTTACTTTCGACCAACTGTGGAGTTAACCAGAACATTTTGCAATTTGATTCCCCTCGCCAATGCCTGCTGTAAAGAAGGGGAATTTGGGAAGGGTGCTGGCAGAAATGTTCGCTAATTTCCCTCTTTCTTCTCTTTTCAGTTTGGGGCCCGACCCCAAAACCAGCGAGCCACCTCCCCGGGCTAGAGGAATAAAAGTGTTAACGAGGAAGCAAACACAATTTCAAACTTCAGTTCTGAAAAAGAAAAC
>VZTI01004662.1:120328-132955 GCA_013397865.1 Struthidea cinerea | reverse complement strand
AAAAAGAAAAAGAAAAAGGAAAAAGCAAGAACAGCCGTGATTTTTCAGGCCAGACGAGTTCTCCTTCCCTTGGCCAGGGGAATATTGTTTGCACACCTCCTTGAGGGAGGGCTTGGTCCCTCCACGCTCCTCTGGTGCCCCTTTAAACAAACACCTCCCAACGCTGCAGCTATAAATAGCACCGAGGTGGAAATGGCTGGATAGGTTTCTAGGCCCTCCTTTGTGTTCCCATTTTTCAAGCACACCAACCTTCTCCCCTTTCCCCCCCTCTCCCCTTCCCTCCACAATGCGTGGTTATATATAGAATATTTACAATAGTTCCCTATTTCCAAGCAATTTTCACCACTGCCACGCAGCAGGAAGAAATTGAGAAATTGCTGGTTGTTTATTTATTTATTTCTCCGTGGCAATGTGCACTTAATCCTGCAGAGTGTGGCAAAATATTCTGTCTGGATGGTGTGGATGGAAACATACCCGGCCTAGAGATAGATGGATTCGTGCTCGTGTGTGCTTTTTAAACGCAGACCACATTGATTGCAATGTGGAACTCATAAAGATGGGAGATACTCTTATCTCTGCAGGAAGTAAAGGGGTTTTGGGAAATATTTATGGGCAAGATGTTGCCCAGCTCACCCATCCCGTTATTCACTTGGAGGCAGGGGAGGTGCGCTGGGGGTTAAAGGTTTGCTGGGAAGGAAGGGAATGACAGATCAGGGACAAAGATCCCACTGCTGTCCCAAAATCCTTGGATCAGAGAATTGCTGCGGTTGGAAGGGACTCCTGGACATAACTCAGACCAACCCCCATGCCCAGGCAGGTGACCCAGGAGCGTGTCCAGGTGATTTTGGGATGTCTCCAGAGAGGGGCACTCCACGCCCTCCCTGGGCAGCTGCTCCAGGGCTCTGCCACCTCCGTGGAAAGAGCTTCTTCCTCGTGTTGAGGTGGAACTTGTTGTGTTTTATTTTATGGCCATTGCTCCTCATCCTGTGACACTGAACAGAGCCTGGCCCCATCCTCTGGCAGCCCTCGGAGATATTTCCACGCCACTGAAAGCCAGAGGGGAATATTGGGGGAATGTCAATGTGCACTGAGGCCCCTCTCCCACCCTTCCCTTGGCATCTGCTGCTGGCAACTCTTAATGGGATACAGGGCTTAATGACTAATTACTACCCAGCCCTATTAGTGATCCTTCCTCCTTGCCAAGGGAGAGGGGAATGGGCTTAAGGGGATCACGATTCTGATTCCACGGCAGAAGCTGAGGATTCCTGAGGTGTGGGTTTCAGGCTTGGATGGCTCCAGGGTCCAAGGCAGGCCCGGATGGTGCCATGCACCATTTGAAGGGTATGGGAAAAGAAATGAAATTCCTCTCGTGGATCTTGGCTCCTTCAGCACAAAGGTTCATTTATTTCAGGTTTGTTTCTCACTCAGGAGCCACCCTGCCCACTAAAAAGAGAGAAGATTCAGGTGTTTTCATTTTTGAAATCAAGCCCGGTGGGGTAGAAAAAGGGGAGGAGAAAGGGGAAGGGCAAAACTTGAGTCAGGACTTAAGGCAGTCCTGGGGTTGGATTTATCTCAGGTCCAGTGACCTCGTAAGCTTTACCAGAGCTGGGTGAAACCCCCAGGGGGTTTGTCTGTAAAATTGGCTGTGCTGCGTTTGGTTCAAGGTCCTTGTCACCAGCTTCCAGCCCTTAGCAGGAGCCGATGCTCAGAGCTCCAGAAGAATGCCAGCAACGCCTTCACAGCTGCCCAGAACGTGGCATTAACTTCTGGTGAGCTGAGTTCTCGTGTTTGCCAGCTCAGGTGGGCCTTTCTTCTATTTATTAATGTACATGCACTTAAAATTCCTTTTTATCAATGGGCTTTGTAGCCTCTTGTGCTACTGAGTCCCCCAAATTCACTGTGGCCTGTGTGACAACCAGCTGTGGCTTTTACAAGAATTTTTTTTCTAATTCAAAGCAAGAATTTTTTAGGACCGGGACTCCCCTGCTGCACAGAGAACATGAAATATGTGCTAGAACAGTAACAGGTTTGAGCTATTTTTTTTTCTTGATTGCAGTTGACAAGCCCTGTCTATCAGCTTAGGGAAATGAAAAAGAGCAAGCATCCATCTCAGCCCTTTCTTCCATCGCCATCGGGCAGCATCTGAAGGGCGGCACTATTATCCGAGGGGATTAGAGCCCCAGGAACGCGCACGGGCCGTGAGAGGGATGGAAGCGCGGTGGGTGACACCGGCAGCATCCGCGCTGCCCCGAGCCCTCGGAGGGGCGAGCAGGAACGCGGGGCTGCGGCCGTGGGTTCCCTGGAATGCCGCAGGAGCCCGTGGGAGCCTCTGCTGGGAACGCAGGGCTGCCGAGGTGGGCGCCGAGCGATGCGCAGCGAGGGAGCCGCGGTGACAAAGGCAGGGCTGGGGGCGGGGAGCAGGGCGCCGGAATTAAAGCCCAGATTAAGCTGCCGGTATGTTTTGCTCTGGCTCCTGAAGTATCTGTCTCATGCTGTTCCCCTCTTAATCTGTCAGCTACAGTTAATAGCTGATCAGAGCAGCGCTTTAATGAGTCAGCCCGATTGTTTGCACAAACAGTTGCCAGGCTGATGGAGCCGGCAGCGGGTTGATGCTGGATCCTCCCTCCACCTGCCCGCTCTCCTCGCTCCCACCCTCCTTCCTGCCACAAGGGCACCTGAGCAGGCTCAGGTTGTTGTTTAAAGTGTCTCCCCATCCCTGCAGCATCCTTTTCCTCGCCCTTTTTCCTTCCTTCCTTCCTTCCTTCCCACCAGCCAGACGGGATTTGGTGGCTTCAGGTGTAATTCATGAGCAGGGCTCAGGCTCAGCGCCGCCTTTTACGCGGGGTGTGAATTATTGAGCTCAGTTTCTCACCTCCAAGTGCCTTTATCAAGATTGCAACAGTAAAAGCTGTACAGGAAGAGCCCAGCACAACTCAGGAGATTAAATTCAAATGCTTTTCAGGGTGCGCCGACAGATTTACAGCTTAAATATCTTGCTTTGAAATTATTTCAGGCATTTCATATCAAGGTGATAGTTTGGCCTGAAAAACAAATGTTTGCGGTCTCATTCATTAATTACTATTATGAGGGATCCGAGCTCAGAGCTTTATAGGTTCCGATCCAAATCTGTTTCCCTTGGCCTCATCTCAGCACTATAAAAATGACTTTCCTCTCTGCAGTGCCTTTTCCTGTGACATTCGGAAAGCCCTCGATGAAAATTAATTAACCCATAATGCAAATTTGCCAAAGCTGGGAAAAGAACCCCTGACTCTTCCAAAGGTATTGCTTTGCATGGAGGTCTGGGCAGAAGGAGACTCCTGATGGTGCTGCCATGGTGGAAAATGCACCTTTTGGAAGAGTTTTTAGTAATGCTGTGTGGGCAAAGTGAGCATTCAATATTATTCTCTTCCACAGATGGAGAAAACAGTCACCAAGTGACTAAATAATTTGCTTGTAGTCACATGGAGAAGAACACAGTGTTCCTCAGCCGAGCCACGTGACTTTCTTGTTCCTCTCCAGCACTCTCCACATGGAATGGGGAATCTAAAGGTTTGGATCCCTGTATTTCACAAAAGGGAAAGATCTGGGCCTCTTTTGAGAGCCCGCAGTTCCCTTCCAGCGAGCTGTGCTCACGTCCTGGCTAAATTTCAGTTTGCCAAGGTATTTTTGATTTTTCTAAAATTACGCTCTCGCTGCGCACGACTCTTCCTCCCCGCCAGGTTCAAGTTCGTGTTAAATGCTATGGGTTTTAAAAGGCTGTAGCATCCCATCATCCAAAGGTTTCCTTTGCAAAGTTTAGATTCCTGTGTTAAATCCAGGTGAGAGAGTTTGAGACGGATGTGGAGCCGCGGAACTGCCACCAAGCCGCTGTCTTGTCCGTGTCAATTTTATTTTTATTATTACTGGTACCATAGTAAACTTATTGCAGTTGTTATGTAGCAGCACCTCCAAAGTCCTTTTCAGTGTGGTACCTTGCAGAGGTTTTTTTAATTTTGATTTTTTCCCCCCCATACAAACCTCTAATTGAAGTTTTACTGTGATTTCAACTACTTACAAAAATAGGAAATCGTGTTTTATCCAGGTTTGGGATTTTCTTTAATGTAAGAACACGCTTACAGGCAGCAGCCAAGATCATTCCCCCCCTTTCTGGATAGATTCCTGATAAATACGTGATGGGGAGGTGATTCCTGCTGGAGAATTTATTGCCTGAATAAACAAAGCCCAGGAGGGGAACAGGTCTTGTCCAAGCAGGGTGACACCCACAGTGGTGCTGGGCTGAGAGGACAACGGGAATTTTGTGCTCACAGAATCCCAGACTGGTTTGGGATGGAAGGGACCTCAAAAATCATCCATTTCCAACCTGCCGCCATAGCCAGGGATATCTTTGATGTTTTAGGATGTGCTGAAACCTCTGTTTTGGGCCGTGCTTGCTGTAGGTACCTCTCCCATTCATCATCATCATCATCGCGCTCACCCCTGCTCTCCTTCACACATGTGCCTGCTCAAATCTTCCCCGGCCGTGTGAAAGCCGCTGCTCCAGCAGAGAAACACCTTGTGTGCTCTTGAGAGCTCATCCCCCCCTCCCCAGCCGGGAGCAGCCACCGAGATTTTCCAGGGAGAAAAAGCCCGAAGGGGAAAACCGGGTCCAGGCTCCCCGGCGCTGCAGCGGGATGGAGGCAGCGTGGGAAGGGTTAAGGATTACCGGGGCTGCATATGACAGGCTGATGTGCTTTCCAGGTAATCAGGATAAACCGAAGCTCATTATGACAGGGATGAGCCTGAGCCGTCTGTAAAATACGAGTGCCTCGAGCAGGGGGGGCTCGGTTCTTGGAGAGCGCCGGGGCAGGAAGCAAAGCCGGAGGGTTCGTTCCCCCCGGTCAATAGGGCTGGGGCCGGCTCCGGCTCCTTTATTGTGTCTTGGCGGGGCTGCGGTGGGTAATCGATCCTCTGCAGAGCAGGAGATGCTGTTCAGACATCCTGGGTGTGGTGTAGGGGCTGAAAGCGCCGCTCTGGGTTGTTTTTTTTTTTTTTTTTGCTAAGCTGCCAAGACAGATCCCTGTAAGTGGCTGAGGTTTAGGTTTTTATTTATTTTATTCCCCCCTTTTCTCTTTCTTCTCCTCCTCCTCCAGGCAGGCAGTGGGAAATGGCTGCCTGGCTGAAAGAGCTTTTGTGCTTTGCGTCTCTCGTGATTATTTTCCGTATGCAGCCTGTTCCAAAGGCTGACATTCTGGGAATGGGCATCCCATGCTCAGCCTCTGCATCCCAGCCTTCCCTCCCTGTCTACAGAGCTGTGCTGGAGAGCTGAGCCCTGCAGAGCTCGGCCCCCCCTCAACACGTCAAGTTTAAACCTTTGCAACACGTTATTTTCATGCTCTGCAGGGACTTTTACAAGAGGATTGAGCTACTCCTCCGGTGTATTATAGGGGAAGAAACATTATTCCCTTTAAAATAAAAGTATTGGAGGGAAAAAGATGCTTACAAGTGCACTACAACTAAGGATCATGTTTCCTGGCATGGTCTAAGTGCTCATTTGCTTTATAGTGCTCTCAAACCTGTGTTAAATCCTCCCGAATCGGGTATTCAGCTGAGGGCAGGGGCTGGCTGATGATACATCTTCCAGTTGGGCAGCAAATGCTGCAGAATGTGAGCTTTGGTCACCTTCTTAAAGTAAAAAAAAAAACCCTGAATGGTTTGGGGTTTTACAGCCCTGGCACTGGGATGTACAGCAGAGGTCACAGGAGGATTTTTGGTTTTGGATGTCCTGGGTGTAGCCTTGGGGCCAAAATTGTGCCAGGCCTTTCTGAATCCTGTTTCCTTCGTTCGGGTTTTCCACAGTTAAATTCTCCTTGCCCAGAGTGATGCGGGGTCTCTGGTTTCACTCTCCTGTGCCTCAGTCTCCCAGGCAGAGCCGTGGGGAGGGAGGGATGCTGGAATTCTCCAAGGAACTTGGGGATTGTGCAAAAGCAAGATGGAATTTATCCTTACAGTGTATTTAATCTTTGGGAACCTGTGAAACTGATGGCGAGTTCAGCTCAATAGGAAACTTCCCTCGGTCGAAATAGACTTTGAGATTTTTCTTAAAAATATTTAATAATAGTCTTTATTTTCTTTATTCAGTAATATTCTTTTATTCCTTATTCTTTCTTAGACATGAGCTATAAGTGGTTTCCAGTACCTGGAACCCATCAGCTCCTGGAGGTACCGGGTTAGGCTGTACAGTTTAAGGATGCCCATCACGATTCTGCTCTTAGAAACCCAGATAATTTGTTCAATATTGGCTTTTTTCATCTTTTCTGTCACCTCTAGATCCTTGCCTGAAGAGAAGGCAGTTTGCTGCCCTAAAACCTCAAATATTACCAATGTCGCACTTCTTAAAAAAATAAAGAAAACCCCCTCCAACATTTCCTCTTCGATTTTCCGACCTCTTGGCCACCTATCCTCTTTCTCCTTGCTTGACTTTGTCCTAGTTAATATTCCAACAGGTGTTTCCTTTTTCAGTGGAATTTTTTAGGCCGCTGTCTCCAGAGGCCTTCTGCATAATAATGCTGTATTCATTATGTGCCTGCCTTACTGGGAGAGAACTTTATTTTCTTAACCCCACCATTTCCCCTCTGTGCAGGGGCTGCGGGAGGGAGAGAGTTGGGACTTTCAGCATCTTCTGCTCTCTGGTTTTTTGATGAAATCTCCAAGTGGCACCATTTCACCTCAGCCCTGCCAGGAGGGTGATGAGGATTTAAGGAAAAGTCTCTTTTTCCCACCATTTTTTTCGCATCTTGATTTTTTTTTTTCTTTGCAGAGCACCTCAATTCTCGCTTTGCCATCATTGGAAAAGAGTTAAAAATAATGAAATTAAAGCTTGTAGGCAAAAGATTCATCCGTTGGTGCCCTCAGGCGTGTTCTGATGTTGCTGGAAATTTGTTGTGGTGGCATTTGGGTTTGAGGGGTGACAGGAGCCACTGGTTAATTCCTACAGCAATTTGTGTTGAGGTGACTTCTCTGCCCGCTGTGGAATTTGCCCTTTTCTACCTCTGGATGATGCTGAGCTGTCGTTGCCAGAGCGCAGGGGAAGATAAAACTAAAGACAAAGTGTTTTGTTTCAAGGTTTTCCCAAGTTCAATGTATTTTTTTAAAAAAGAAGGGTGGAGGGATTTAAGAACTCTGTTTCCCAGGGTGTGAAATGCTGCTCTGTGCAGTGATACCCCCAAATCTGGTTTTTTAGGAGGGAAAAAAGTAACAATGCAAGTGTCAGATCCTCACATTATTCAGGAATTAGCCGGTTATGATTTGTCCCAATCTGATTAAATCAAATATTCCCCACCAAGCCAAATTTGTTGCCCCGTGACATCACCAAAGCCAAGAGTTTGGATGTTTTCAAGATAAAATGTGGCATTTGGAGGAATTTGTGTCCGTAAACGCGTATGCACGTGAAAATTGGTGAGATAGAAGGGTCTCCCCTTATTCTTATTTCTCTCTTTCCTTGAGGGGCATCCACAATTCCCAGTCCCACACCGGAGGTAACACCTGGTTAGGAGCCTTTGAGCTCAGAAAACAGCATTTTGCTGCTGTCTGCACAGACTTTTTTCCCCGGTAAAGTGCCACTGAAGAGGTTCTGGGTGCGGGGCACTGATCAGTGGGAGAAGGGACTCCGATAACGCTCCCATCCCCAGTCCCTAAATAAAGACCAAACCTGCCAATATTTTCCTGTGTCCCATGGATGCCCATAATTATTTATTACGTATGGCAAGGGAGCAGAAGGAAAGAGAGACGGGAGTGCTGAAGCCATAAAAACTAGGAATAGATTGGGTTCTTCTGTCGTAACTCCATTAAAAATTGAGTGCACGGTAATGTTTTGCTATTCTTAGCGCAGATAACTTTTTAAAAGGTTAAGGCCACTGAACTTCCTCGCTGTTGCAGAGGCAGCACGGAATTCTAGCCTGGAATGGAGCGGGGTGACCTCAATACGATGCTGCAAATTATTGGAAATAAGACAATTGCAGTTCTTGGAAGCTTTAATATTGATCAAGGAACTCGTCTGTTAAATGGCAGCCTCGGCGGGAAGGTGGATGTGGGACTGGATTAATGAGTGAAATGATCAGATTCAGGTGTTCAAAAAAGCCCCAAAACAACCCTGGAGCACTGCTCGGTTTGGTGGACTGGGGGCTTGGAAACAAAGGTGATGTTGCCAGAAGTACTTAAGGTTTTTTGGGTTTATTCTGTGTCAGCCGGGCATTAAGGGCAGGGTCCTTCCGGACACTGCAGCAATTACTGGGGTTAAATTTTTGGTGACACAAAAAACATTTTCACAGCACGGCTGTGAGTGAAATTATCAAATCCAAAAGAATAATGGAATCAGATTAGATTTATTCTCTTTGGTCACTTGGCCGATGGCAATTATAATTTATTTTCTTGCGAATTCTTAGCCTACCCATCCATTAATTTGGTGGTTTTATCTCTGCTTCTCCACAAAGATGTTTTTTGCTTGGTCATCCTTGTAAGCATGCAGGTGAAAATATGGATGCATTGGGATAAATTTTGAATTCAAGGACGTGTCAGGAGGATCCAAACTGTGGGATATTCCGAATCCTATTTGATACTTATAACTACTTCACATGCTTTTAAGGCTCATACGGGCAGTGACATTAAAAAAAAACTTGTCACAACTCTAAATATTTTCCTGGTTGAAAATATTGATCCCAAAATCCTCGTTTGGGGGAGAGTTTGCTGCTGCTGTTTCTTTAAGGTGGGCTCTGTTCTGCAGCCACTGCGACTGTTTTCCAATACTTGGAATTATGAGTAAATAGAATTACTCCCCCATCCCATCCTTTCTGTTTACATTGCATAATTACCAGCCCCTCTCCATGCCTCGTAATAATTGACTTGATATTGATAAATAGATTAGCTAATACAGTAAATGATTATTCCCCACTAAATGAATCAGTGTGCTTTTGACTTCAAGTGCCATTAACAATAAATGCATGGATTCGGGACAGCTCTTGCATTTTGCATTAAGCAGCCTGTGGATAAACACCCAGAGAGCAGGACCAGAGCCCAGGGCTGCTGTTCCTTCCCTGTCCTGGGCATTTCCCACCTTTTCTTCTCCTTCTGAACTCGTTCCTGGTACCTACAGCACGGAAAGGCTGCCCTGGAAAGCTCCCAGGGGAGGTTTAGAGGAGATATCAGGACAAATATTTTCGTGGGAAGGGTTGTAAAGCATTGGAATGGGAGTGGTGGAATTGCATCTCTGGAAGGGTTCAAAAAATGTCCACACGTGGCACTTGAGGACATGGTTTGGTGGTGCTGGGTGATGGCTGGACTTGATTTTAGACATCTTTCCCAAGCTTAATGATTTTATGGAGTTATTTAAACCCCTTTTAAGGGTCAGGACAGCTCAAAATGAACTTCAGGGCAGACGTTTCCATCCACGGTGTCACTGTGTCAGGTGTTGGTGTCACCCCCCACCTCTCTGTGGGTGTCTTTTCCCCAAAAAAGAGTCATTATATCACCTCTGTTGTTGTTGCTAATTCCTGTAGGATTGCTGCAGCCTGAGCACAGCCAGGGAAATTGGTACCAACACACCGAATCCCTTGATCCTACAATACTTCTGGACCCACTTGAGTCAATTCTGGGGTTGAAACGCTGGAATTTTCAGATGGGAAGGGGATGGAGGCTCCTCCTCTGGAATAGCTGGCTACTAATCCAGGCCATTTCGGATCCTGGTAGAGATTTTGGTACCTGCAGACCCCCTCAGCTGGGTCTGGCCCAAGCTGCTGCAGGAGCTGGCAGTCAGGATGATTTATGGCAGTGAATTCTGGACCATATGTTGGGCGAAACCTTGGCTCCAGCGAGTGGGGCTGTGGGGGAGGAGGCAACACTGGCCTGGATTTCGTGGCATCAGGTTTACAGCTGCTGCCTGCATGTGGGAAGGGCGGTGGGAGACAGGGAAAATAACTTTCCTTGCCTGCAAGGAGGGCGCAGCAGTCTCTGGGCCTCAATTCCACCATTCATCAAATGGAAAACCACTGGTTTAAGGGAACTCGGGGCTGGATGTAGCAAGGAAAATGTGATTTTTAGGCATTTAAAATCCTATCTCTTTCCTTTCTCTCCTCTTTTGCTGTCCCTTAATTAACCTTCATCCTGGCCAGATAATGACTGAAACCTCAAATACCAGCACGAATTATATAACCCGTAAACATCCCATCCCAGCCTCATCACAGCACCGGGATTAAGGTGACAAAAAAAAATGGGGGAGGAAAAAAGGGCTAAAATGAATTTAACTAATTGGGATCAGGCCCTTAAATGGATGGGGATTGCAACCCAAAGTTCCAGTTCTGCAGCATCCCATCCAGTCTGTTGGATGCCTGCAGCTGATTTCTGTCAGGGTCCCAAATTCTGGGAATGCTTGAGCGTGGGCTGAACTGGAGGGTAAATCATCCCCATGGCTCCTTCTTGGGGCTCGGGACTCTGTGAGGGTGAGTTTGGAGCTGAACTCGGAATCCCCTAAACTTCTGCTGCTCTGCAAAGCTCTTCCAGCTCCCGAAATAAGTGTTAGGTGCAAAATTGAAAAGTTTGGGGGAGAAAAATGATAATGGTGTTGAGGGGAGAGAGATCCGTGCTCAGCTTCAGGTGAGGAGAAAACTCATTGCTCTTTAAAAGGAAATGGGGTTTTTATTTATCTTCTTTTTCTCCTTAAAACACCAACATTTCCCTTTTCTCCGATCTTTTTGTTGCCATATTTGATTGGTTCATTTTCTTCCTGCTTTAGATCAGGTCCCTCCGTCAGTATTCAATAATCTAATGTCTCGGAATGATGAATTCTTATAACATCATGACATTATAATTCAGCTCTCGCCCTTGGTGATGTTTTTTTTTTAAAGTGAAAATGCAGGAAAAGGTTATTTTGGATATGGAAGATGAATGCCAGTGGGAGTGCCAGGGACGCAGGGGGACGTGGATGACAAAGCAGGGCTGGAAAGGGAGACAACAAGATTTGAGCTACCTGTGAGCACAACAGACCTCAAAAGCTGCTTTATTTGTGGTCAGCTGAAGGAGGGCTGTGAAAAGTAGGGTGGCTCCTAGAAACTTTTGGATATTGGCATAAAGGTTTGACCTGAATGGACAGAAGTAGGAGCTCCTGTCCTCCAAAGGTCCCTGGGCTGCAAATGCCAATTTACTCCGGCTTTGAGCGAGGTCTTTGCTCAGGCACAGCGTGAGAGAGAGCAGCGATCCAGGCTGGGCAGATGGTGGGGAGGAAACAGTTGCCTACAGCTGCTGGGAGCAGCGAAAAACCAGGCAGCAGCAGCCAAAACACAGCCACATCCAACTATGGGACAGGGAAAGCAGAGACCTGGAGTCTGGGCAGGAAAAGGGGGTGGGAACCGGCTCCACTTTCACCATTTGGCCAATGACACTGAGCTGAAAAATCACCTTGCTGGGTTTGCTGATCCTTCTGCGCTGCGCCCCTTAGAAAATCAGTGAAAATCATCAACTAGGAACTGCTGTGCTCTAAATTTTGACCAAATCATCCGGCTTAGCAGGATTTCTCTAACCAGCTGCACGAGATCGGTTCCTAAGGAGTGTTTCTGTGACTCCAGGATTCCGTGGGAGCTGTTGGCTCTCACAACTCCGTTCTTCACTACGAAAGATTGAGGAGAAAATGAGCTTGAGCTTGAATCTCCCCATGGAGGTGCAGTTCCTGCTCACATTGCTCTGGCGCCCGTCTGTAGTGCAGTCCCTGAGCAAATTCACCTTTGGGGAAGCAAAACCCGTGGTTGGGATGCAATAAATGTTTTCTGGGGGCAGAGACACAAGAAATCGAGACCCTCACGGAATGGCTCCGTGAAATTTAACAAATAAGCATTGTTTAAGTAAAAAAATTCACCATATTAAGTCAGTAGTGCAGGAATTTGTTGGTGTGGTTATCAGACAACAAGGTTGTTTCTTTCCTCGGGTTTTTGTAGCTGTTTCTAGAAGTTTATGGGCTTTGGTTGTATTAAATGACATAAAATTCATCGATCCTTAAACACCTGATCATTGCCAAAGAAGATCAGAACTTCTCTGAAATTTGGGGAGAAAGGGGAGGATTTATGGAAATCCTGTTAGGTATTAGAACCCGTTCAAAAGGTGTTTCATTGGTGTTTATCAAGATGGAAAGCTCCTCATGTAGGAAAATGCGCTTAATTAACGCACAGGTCAAGCCTGATCCATTTTTCATTACTGAGCCCTGACTTGGGGATAATTTGGAATCCTTAAAACTTTGGTCTACTGGGCAGGCACGGCTAAATTTGCTGATTGGTGATAAAACCCCAAATCTGATGACTTTCTAAGGAAGCAATATCAGTTCTGCCAGCTGAAACCAAATATGTTTGGGGTGGTTTGCGGGGGGAGGTTGTGCAACGAGCTGCAAGGATGAGCCAAAGCCTTGTGAAATCCAGACTGGATCTGCTCCTTCTGGCCTTCAAAAAGTGGGATGGATCTTTGGATCTCCTTGTCCTTGATCTGGAAAAGAAGGTACTTGTTTTTCCTCAAAAGCTCTGCGTGGTTTTGGGAAAGCGAAGGGCTGAAGCATTGGTAGTTCCATAAATCATGGAATTTCCATTTTTTTACCCAATTTCCAGGGTTTCTGTTTTC
>VZTI01004662.1:79442-118127 GCA_013397865.1 Struthidea cinerea | reverse complement strand
TTTTTTTTTTGAGGTATTACTTTAAAAAAAACCCTAAATAACCAAAACCAACCCCCCAGGAATTAACATAGGTAGATTTTTCTATCAAATGACCTGGTATTACTCTTATTTTAAAACACGGGAATTAACTCTGTTGAAGCTTTGGGGGGAATCAAACCTTTCTGCTCTGAAGAAGCACTGGTAATTAAAAAATAGCTAAGGAGTTTTGCTTTAGCCTGGCCATTATCTACCTTCAGCTAGCAAACAAATAAATACAGTTTGACTGGTAACAGCTGCCATATATAAGTGGGACAGGGTAGGAAGAGTTGTGTAATCATTTCTCCATCAAATACTGAACAGCCCTTCCTATGATAAGACCCCAGGGTCCTCCAGGCTGAGCCAGAAACTCCTCTGGACTGGAGCTGCACAGGAAGGGCACTCAGTGTAGGCATCTATTTCAAAAGCCACACGTAATGAAGATTAATTAGACCTTCTTTAGCAGCCCAAAGTTAAATACACACAGCCAAGGCCTTGGGCTTCCTCACACGAGCAGGAGTTTCCATGGAAAGCAGAGAAGATTAAAAAGTGGTCGACAGAAGGAAGAGGGTCAGCTCCCCTGTAAAGTTACTTTAAAAATGTGCCAGGGTTGACTTTTCTTGTTCACATACAAGAATAAAACGCCTTAAGGGGCACTTTGAGCAATGAAGGGTCAGATTCTGTGTCTGTTTGCAGTGGTGCAGCTTCTCCACCCACGTTCTATTTAATTGCCTTTTTGGTGGCTGAGGGCATCCCATCTCCCTTATTCCATGCGGTATTCTTTCCTTTCAAAAGGACTAATCCATGTATCTACATCTTGAATTTTTCAGCCATGAGCTGGGTTTTGGTTGGACTTCAGAGCTTTGCAAGGACAACTTTTCCCTCTGCTTTGTTTTCCTCTGAGGCATCACTTGGTCTCGAATGTGGTCTGGGGTGAATTTGTGCTTTGATCCCACAGTTCCAGGCCTAGTGTCTGAGCTAAAGGCTGGACTTGATGATCTCAGATGTCTTGTCCAACGTTAAGGGGTCCACGATTTTAATCTTTCAAGGGGGGAACAAGGCACTGATGCAGCGCGTCCCGTGGCTGAGGGTGGTGGGAGAGGACGGGAATGACCTGTGCTTTTCCAGCTGGAGGATGCCTTGGAGTGGCTGGCAGAAGGAGGGGCTGTGTCTAACGCAACCAGCAGCACAGGCAGGCTTTGACTTTTTCAAACCCTTCCTAGGGCCAGGCTGTCCCCACTCGGTGCTTTGGCTGCCGGCTCAGGAGTGGGGAAGGAGCCCTGGCCGCTCCCGGAGTGTCCCCAGCACCTTTGGGCACACAAAATCCTCGCCGTGCCTCATTGTCAGGGCTGCTGACTGCTCTCATTAACTTCAAGTGGCATCGAGTGCTCAGCACAATGGCAAACCGAGCCCTCCACTCCTTTAAAGCGATCTTTGGGGTTTCATATTTATTTGCAAACCGGGGGCGGCGCGTATCCCGAAAGAAAAGGGTTTTCCTCCTCACCCGGAGCTGGAGGTGGACACATGGAGCCAAGGCATGTTCTGCCAGCACAATGGCAACTTATGAATAAGATCATACTTGTATTTGCATTAACACGGCTGGCTTCTCCAGGCAGTTTTACATAATCTCCTTTTCAATGGGGAAGGGTGTCATTTCCCCTTCATTTCATACAGCCCCGCTTTGAAAATGCAGGGAGGAAGTATTTAAAGAAAGTCCGCATTTTATGAAAGGGAAAATTGCCGGCGTTCCTTTGTGTGTCTCAGTAGGATTTGGATAGATTACTCATACTTAAAAAGGAAGGGAGCTTTTGCTTTCTCTTCCCCTTTTTTAAAAACTTGCATTAACATGATGTATTGACATATTACAAAATCCAGGGAACGCTGGAGAGCGAATCAACCGCGGCTTTGTCCGCAAGTTGCAACAAATTCTTGAAACGTCGTCACCTTCTGAAATAAAATTGTCACATTTTGGATACAGGCAACTTTTATAAGGACTAAAGCGTCACTTCTGAGATAGGGACAGCAGCGTGTCCTCTCTCACTTGCTTTTTCTTCCTGTTTAAAAATTAATTCTCTCTCTTTTTTTTTTTTTCTCCCCTTTTGATCCAATGAGCTGGGTACGAGTGCAGCACGTTTTAGCCATTTTCATAAATCAAGCGACTGGAGTAGATTTTAATACAGAATTGTATTACTGCAGGAATGCCAGGCATGCAGGCTCTAAGCACTAACACTTCTATTAGTTGAATGGAAGCCAATCCTTTAGCTGTAAGCATGTTAAAGGAAAATAATTCCCCTACTACATCTCGGGGGTCTCTGATGTCAAAAAATCCTCCCTGAAGTAACTCACAACTTTTTTCCTGAGTTGCCCTTGTCTCAGGGGTGTTACAACTGGTCAGTCACACTCTGAGGAATATCTTTTACAGGCAGATATTAAAGCCCACAGAGCTGTTCTCCTCTCTCTGACATCCTTTGATTAAAAATAAAGTCATGGAGAAGTAGAAAATAAAGGTTCAGTGCTGGAAGAAGCTATCAGCTCCCACAAAGGCTTTCTATTCCTTCCAGGACCTATATTTATATTTGCTGATGACTCCTTGTCAATCTGACACTTGCTAATCAACCTTTGATGATAATTGTAATTCTTGCTAAGGACACTTCATCCTAGGAGGTCAAAAGGACATTTTGTACACTGAAATGCACTCTGCGCAGGGGTGTGCCTGAATCTACGGGCACATGTTTATATTTACGAGAGATGTTTATGCTAACACTTCTTTTTTTGGGTGATTTTTTTATAATTCTTCTTTCCCTCGCTTGCTGCTGTCTTTTCGCATCTATAAAATGCTGCTCGCTGCTAAATCACCACCAAAATTTAAGAGGGAGGGGTGGACTTGCCGCTCAAAACGGAGGGGAAAACGCAAGAAAAATTTAAAGGTGCTTTGGTGAAAAACTTGATAAATATTCAGCTCAGATTTTTTTTTTTTTTAAAGAGAAGGGTTTTTGTGAAATCCGTTGATAACACCTTCATCTAAATCCATTTATTATCTCCTATTTGAAAAGCACTTAGCTCAACAGGGTTCTGTGCCTGCACTGAGGTTTCCAGGCATCGTCAGATCAAGAATCCCGAGTTAAGCGTGGGTAAAACATAACAATGTTTGTTATTTTCTCCCTCCAAAAAGCAAGCAAATATCTTCAGGCATCTGACACTGATGGTGTTGGCTGAGCCAGTTTGAAGGCTTTTTCATCTCATGCTTTGGCACTGCATCTTATTCTTTTTTGTTTCCTTTTTGCCTTGACATTCCACAGGTTTGGGATGTGTTGGACTAACCCCAGTCTAGATCTCTGGAAATAAGCAGGTTTTGAATTTCAGGGTACCACGTTTGCTGATGAGTCCTGGCTTTGTAGTCTGGGTTCCCGACATTAGGAGCTCAACCAAAGGACTCAAAGGATGGGTTTCCACTTGCACGTGCCGTTCTTCGGGGGGCAGAGCCCTCTCCTAAAGGCAGCACCACGGACCTGCTGTCCACGGGGCAAAGAGAGCTGGGCACTGGAGGCTGCCGAGCTGCTGGAGGGCAGTGCCCCTGCGTGCCCACTTTAATTGCCCTGCTTAGTCGGGTGTGCCAGCCTCGGAGCAAGAGTGGTGGAATAATGTGCAGGATAATCCCTTCTTATAGGAATCTCAGCATCACCTCAGCGGCTGGTACCCAGAGACTGCTTCTGGCTCAAGAACTGACCTCAATCAGAGAGCGGGGCGAAAGCAGAAAAGCAAATTATCTTCCTGCTTCCACAGTTTGCTCCCGAAGGACTCCAGAACCTTGCATAAACAAAAACTAATTATAATACACACACACACAAAAATTTAGTAAAAACTCAAAGCTCTGCTCGTAGGCTGAACAAAAAGGAAGCTGGAAGAGTGAATGTCACAGTGCCATCTACTGACGCCAGCCCCGACCGCGGAGGGAGAACACCCAACTGCAGGCGGAAAAATAAATAAATAAGGCTGGGAGTCTTGGAAGGATTATGTTTAAAGGAAGGAGATGACTGCTAATTAATGTGACAAGAGAGAAAGCCTCACCTACTGACAGGTTATTCATCCCACAAGTGTTAGAATCTTCTTCAGCGATGTCTGTGCCTATAATTCCTGGAAAAAGACTCATGCTGGAGGAACAGCTGACCAGAACCCTCAGTGCCAGCTCCCATACTTCTGTTTTGTCTTGATGAGCTTTACACCAGAGGAGAATTACAGCCTGCTCTGTGGCAAGCAATTTGAAGACATAAAGGAATGCAATTGTGGAATAAAACCCGCTCTGTGTGCTGTGAGATAACTTCACCTGACACAGAAAATGAGCGGTAACTCGGAGGCAGGTAGGAGCAACATGTAATCCAGTTGACACAAATGAAAAGATGATATTGGCAGAAAATTGGGCTGCGTGTGAATATAAAGGCTGTTGAATAACAGGGAATGGCGAATGACATGCTCAGCAGCAGTGAGGGAGAGATGAAAGGAGTTCAGAAAACATTTGTACGGGAGAAGCCAAGTACGAGTCAACAAAGGCTGGAATTCTCTGCTCCTCGAGGCAGAGCTGCATGCTGCAGCCTTCAGCGCTACCTGTGCTCAGGGTTGGCAAGTGGTAGAGTGTCAAAACAATTAGAGTTTATTCTCTGGTTGCTAATGTGCCAGCTGAAGTGGAGGCTGAGATTATCAGCAAAACCATTACTAAGCAAAATGAGGCATCACCCTCTGTATCACTCTCAGTAATTCCAAGGTAAGAATGAAGTGAAGGACGAGCAGAGAGTGATTGGGGACGGAGAGGCAGAGGAAAAAAAGAAATTGAGAGGCGAGGAGACTGCAGCGTGTTGATTGAAAAAAATATGCTGTATATTCTGAAGGGTTGTGTCAAGTACGAGAATTCAGGAGGAGGGGAGAAGTGAGCACCTGAACTGCGCTCGCTGAGATTCACTCCAGATATGTTGTGGCAGATGGAGCTGACATCCTGAGAGAGGCTAAGAGGTGAAAGTAATAATGAACAGCCTTCACAAGGTAAAAGCAGAAGAAATATTAGAGCTGTTACAGGAGAGCAAGCAGGAGATGTTTAGATTTATGAGTTCTTTTGGAGAGCAGCCATGGTTTGTCTTTATTTCCTTAGTAACTGGTTCTTGGTTTGAGCTTCGTCAGGTCATCAGATCAGTGCCATCAGCTCTGAAAGGTTTTCAGCCCTTCCTTTGGATCATCTAGCAGGCACAAAATGAACATGTGGAGTGCAAGCACGATCTGCTTTTGGGGGAGCTGTCCTGATAAGCAAAAGCAGTGGAAAAAAGTAAGAAGAGAGAGAGGATTTTATTATGGCACCATCTGTCTCCTCGCTGTTAATATTTCTCTCCCCTCTTTGCAGCGATTTTGAAAACTGGGTTCAAGGATGATGTTGTAGAGGGGATGGTCCCAGAGGGACCATGGCAGTGGCTGTCCATCCACAGAGAGCAGGGTCTGGCTGAAGGCCCCTGCATGACACCGATCTTAAAAGTAACACACAGAGCTGAGCCTTGGCTTGGAGGAGGGCCAGCAAGTGAATTCCAGCTTGGGGCTCATTTTCTTAGTCTCATTCTCTTCTTCCTTGCTTTACTTCATTTAAAGCTGGTTAACGAGAATCCAGACCTGACTTGGGCACAGCACCTGGGACAGGCTCCTCCTGAGTATTGCAGCACCCTGGCAAGGGCTCTGCTCTCATATTTTTCAGCTGATCCAGAGATTTCAAAGAGCAGTTTCATTTTTCCTCTTTTAATTTAACTGAAGAATGTAAAGGGAGCTTTTGACTTTTACTGGTGGAACCTGAGGAGGACTGAAGCCGTTTAAACTTGACTGACCTTCATCGTGCAGAGCACCCTTCTAAACTTTTGTTTACCTCCTGTGAGCTGCTGAAGAGAGGAGGGGGAAAAAGGAGGAAAAAAAAAAAGGCAGCTTTCAGTTACTAAACCCCCTCGTGGTATTGAATTCTAACCAAGTACATCCAGCCCTGGCAGCCAGAAATGCCAAAAGGAGGAAAGCTGCTGAATCAGAGGAGAATCAGGATGGGGAGCATGGTAGGGAATATGAGAGTAGCACTAGGTGAGTTCATTTGATAGACTTATTGCTGTTTTGTATTTGCAGATCATCTGGGAGCAAACTTCTTGGGCTTTTTTTATTATCATTGCTGGGTTTTGTTCCTAAATTATTTAGCAAATGTTTTCTGGGAGCCTCTTCCAGCATATAGATGAGTTATCCCCAGCTATTTGCTGGTCTAATGAATGAGTTCTGCAGCTCTGAGCTGAGCTTGCAAGATGCCAGAAGCTTTGAGCAGCCCGGGCTGGGTAAACAGGGAGTTCCTGGTGCTCTGCACCCGTCGGGTTCAAATCTTCTTTACGAGGTGTGGAGTGGCCACTTCAGTCCTGCGGTTTCATTCCTGCTCCCCCTGCGAGTGACTCTCGAGGGCCTTTCAAATCCCTCACGTGAAGGCTCCTGCCACCTCCTCAGAGCCACCCTGGCACTTGGTCCCCGCTGCGGGGGCCTCGTGGGCTGGCAGCACGTGGGAGGTGATGGACACCGAGGTCCAGCAGCAGCAGAAGGTCACCAGGCTGGTTTGGTGCCCTCATCTGACCTTCAAGTCCTTCCCATGGGTCTGCAGTGTCCTTCCCTGTGGCTCCTTAGGACCGGCCATCCATTGGTCACCAACAGTGAGTTTGGGGATGCTTTGGGAGGTTTGCTTGAGCACTGGTGTCCTTCCCTGCCCAGGCAGAGTGGCCCTGGATGGACAGGGTGGACAAATGGCCCTACCTCTGCAGCCGTGGTGACTGTGATGGAGCCTCTCCAGCTGTGGGCTGGTCCAGAATCCCCACCACATTTACCAGGCAGTCATTTCCCTTTTATTTCTCAAGCTGAGACATCTTTGACCCGAGTGAAATAATTCCATGCGTGGTGGGAGCTCCGAGCGAGCATCCGTTTCCCTGAAGACTTTACTGGGGCGCCAACCCAAACCCAATTTGATTTTGAGGCACCAAGCAGCCCCCGTGGCACACTTTCAGCTCAATTCTTGTTTTGAGAAGCACCGGTCTGGTGGTGGCATTATCAGGAAACCGAGGAGATACAGCGGGAATGTCTTTGCTGAGCGGGGTTTGCTACAGGAAGCTGTGCAGCCGTCAGCTGATTAATGCCAATTGATTTAGAAACAGAGTCTGGCCATGGCTGTCTGCTTCTCCAAGAGATCCTGTTGTGTCCTTTCTCCACCACACTCTCCGGAGCGTGTTTGCTAAAGTTGCCGCTGCATATGCTCGGGCAATAAAACATTTACAGCTATTTCAGAAATTGCTGCAGTAGGCAATTTTCCTCATTAATTTCACCATTCGGGATGGGATTTCATGAGGTGTGAAGGCATGCAGAGTCATACCTGGCACTATCCCTGTTCCTGCTCGTAATGCCAGCCTCTTTAAGGAAGGATGAAATCAGAAGGGGATGTTTGAGGGGAAATGGAAGTGGCAGCTCCGCATCCAATGATCTGTCGGAGAACCACGGAATATCCTGAGCTGGGAGGGACCCACAGGGATCATCCATGCCCAGCTCCTGCAGTAGTGATCCTGCTCCTGCAAATCTACTCTGATTGTTCTTTGCTCCTTCTTGCCCAAGACTATGGAGACTTTAAAATACCTCCGGGACCCTGCAGGGAGAAACGGGCTATAAAAATATAACAATAATGATTTCTTTCTCTCGCCTCCACCTGAGGAATCTCGGAGCGTGTTTCAAATATCAAAGAGCAAGAAACCCGTTGTAGCGTTGTCCCCTGGGTAAAGGTGGGAAAAGGAGGCCCTGAGAGGTAGAAGGAATTGTACAAGGCTAAATGTAAAGCCAGTAGCAGATCAGGAGACACACCTGAGGGCAGGCTTTGGGTTCCGACCCTTTTTGCAGGAGTTGTCCCCATTTTGGGGAGAATTTTTTTTTTTCATCTGTGCCCAAACGCTTCATATCTGGTCAAGAATTGGATGTTTCCTGCAGCAAGAAGGTTTCTCTTCCATTCTAGAAGTGATGTCTGCACTAAAATACAACCACCATGTAACAAATCACAGAATGCTCTGCTCCATCCTCTGCCCCAGAGCTGTATCTCAGCCTGACTCTCCTGTAAATATTAAGACAGATGATGGATAGGGACAGGTCAAAGCAGAGAAGATCTGGAATTATTCTTTTCATATTCCAAAAGAATGAGCTCGTGTTATTCCTCACGCTCTGAAATTTGCCCCAATTTATGGGGTAGATAAGGCTGGAATTTTGAAGGGTGACATCATGAATTGCTTTTCTTATTGATCGAGCTTTTAATGTGCCAACAATGAAAACAATAAAACTTGCATTTAAAAACAAACATTTCTAGCACAGGAGCCGCATTAAAATGACACAAATTGCTTTTGTGGGCTGAATTTAACAGAACACCCATGAGGTTCCACTTAAAAACAACAAGCCAACAAAAATCAAATTGCATTGTTTTACAGGCAAACAAAATGGTGAGCACGCCTTGGGCTACGTTTTCAGCATGTTTTCTTGGGAGATCAAAGCTCAAATCCCATTAACCCTTCAAATGTCAGCCTGGTGAGTTCCTTTCCTTTACCTCTGAGCTTCTGATGCTGCCTTCAGCAGGAAGCCAGGGCTCTGCCTGTCTCTGCTGCCGCTCCTCCTCCCCGTCTCCCCCACCGGCATCTCCACGGAAGCACCACCTTGTAAGTGGGCAGAGTTCAAACAGCCGGTTCAGCCAGCCCACGTTGCTTTCCCATTTTACTGACTTGGAGATCTGGCCAGAAGCCAGCTCTAAAATACATGTATTTTGTTTTTTACCGTTGGCTGTGGTGCTGCGTTACCCCGCTGGCGAGGGGCTGAATGAGGCTTTGTTGGCCGGCAGAGCCATTTTGGAGCAATTTAGGGTTTGTTGGGTCCTTGTTAAAGATCTCCTGGACATCAGGTATGTTGGGGGTGGAGAGCTGGCTGCTCACAGTGAAGGAAAGCTGATTTATTTTGATGTGTGTCACCTGTTCCAACAACCACTGGGCATCTCACGTGCTTCCTAAATAAATAAATGCCCACGAGATGCCACTTCCTGAGGGTTTGCTGCTTTCTCAGGGACAATAAATTAATATTTTGCACAAATATTCCTGTTCCATGTGGCAGGCCAGACCCTAATGTGCCTTCACCCTCCTATCCCTGCTCTGCTGAGACCTTGCTTCACGTGTGAATACAAAAATCCTTCCAAGCTGTTGTTCGTTGCAATTATCTGCGTGTCCACGTACATCACAAAGATCAGGAAGGCGGAACAGATGCAGCCTTCTGGGACTGGTTTGGGAGCATGGAAAGGTTTGGGAGAGAAGCAGCTTTTCCCCCTTCTGGGAGTGGTGTGGGAGCATGGAAGGGTTTGGGAGCATGGAAAGGTTTGGGGGAGCAGCGGCTTCTCCCCCTTCTGGGAGTGGTTTGGGAGCATGGAAAGCTTTGGGAGCATGGGAAGATTGGGGGAGCAGCAGCCTTCTCCCCTCGGAGCGTTTGGGAGCTGCGGGTTTTATCCATCCCATCCCAGGGTGACACCGAGAGCCCAGTCGGATGCTCGGAGCGTTTGGAAACTCGCCAGGAGAAAGGGGTCAAAAGGGAGGATTTTTTTTTTTTTTCCCCATTAAATTAAAAAAAAAAAACAACAAAAACTAAAAAAGAGGAAAGAAAGGGGAAGGAGGAGCCTGGCTTGGGGAACACGGGGCTGCTGGGAGCTGTGGCAGAAGGTGGACGTGTCCCGGCTCACCCAGGAGCGAACCGCGCTTCCCCTTGCGGGGCCTCCTGTGCACATGCCAGAGCTGGCTGCCGCGAGGCTGCAGCCCCGGTACCAGCCCGCAGCTGCGTGCAGCTGTGTCCAGCTGTGCCTCCCAGCCCCTCACAACTGGATTTTCACACAGGAACAGCCCCTTCCCAAAGGGCTCCCCCCCGGCTCGTGGCTGCGGCCTAACAGCGTGTGAAACGTGGGCCTTTGATGGGCAGGGCTTTTTGGGGAGGCTGCTACACCCCCAAAAATGTTTTTTTTTTCACCTGAGTGCCTCAGTCCCACACCATGCTGCCCCCTTCCCTTTAGGAATGCCTCATCCCAGTGCTTTCCAAGGAAAAACGAAAGCTAACCTCACTGTGCTTTTCTTTAGAAGGATTGGGGTGTGAAGCCCCAAAAGGCCAAGGACACAAATCTGATCTCTCGGTGACCAGAGACAAGACCTGGGGGAGCAACTGGAGCTGTGCCAGGGGAGATTTTGCCGGATTTTAGAAAGGTTTCTTTCCCCAGAGGGTGGTGGGGCACTGAGCAGGCTCCCCTGGGGGAATGGTCACGGCCCCAAGGCTGCCAGAGCCCCAGGACAATGCTCTCAGGGGTAGAGTGGGATTTTTGGGATTGCGAAGGGCCAGGAGATGGACTTGGATGATCCTTGTGGGTCCCTTCCCACTCAGGGTATTGTGTGAAATCAGACCCTCAGGGCTGTCTCCTCCCAAACACCTGCAGGGACACTGTCCCACGGGATGGCAGTGCCCGTTTGCCCCTCTCCAGTGCCCATGCCCACGGCAGCGTCCCTCAATCTGTGCTCCAAACTGCAGGCACAGAATAAAATCTCCCTTTTCACCCTTCATGTGCAGGTGCTCCACAACAAACGCCATAAATCCGAGGGAAATGAGCAAGAAGAAGAAGAAAAGAAGAATAATATTTGACAGGTTTTTATTATTTTAGAGACTGGCTGATGATTGGATTGGATGATTTGAGAGGTTTTTTCCAACCTGAACGGTTCCATGAAGTTTGCTGGGTGCTGCACAAGGTGAGAGGAGCATTTGCAGAGCAGAAGGTACAGAACTTGTGTTATCTTCACTCCTACTTTTGCTCAACTCTAAATCTGTGAGGAGGAACACTGCATTTTATCATGGGTGGGCAAAAAAACCCCCAAAACAGCCTTTTCCGATATCTTTATTTCTGGCAGTTTGGGGATATTTAGGAGTAGTAGAGGTTGTTATTGCGTGTAGGAAGATTTTATTGCTTCCCCTTCAGTGCAAACTTGGTCGTGTCTGTCCCCTCAATTTCCCCTTTTGCTACTGGGATGAGGAAGTGAAGAGAAAGGAGGGAAATGCCAAAAAAAAAAGCAGCACTCGTTTCCCTTTGTCTGCCACTCAGAACCTGCACGTGTGTTTTGGGGGAGAGGGGAAAGCAAAATGTATTTCCAGCCAGCTGATTCTGCCCTGTCAGACACGACTTGAGAGGAGCTGGGAGGGAATTGCCTGTGCCACCCTCTGCCCGTGGTTTTGTCTCTGCAGCTCCGCAGCTCTTGCAGAGACTTGTCCCAAAAAATGCACATACCACAGCCAGACCTGCCAGGACGCTGCTTTTCCCGCAGTTTTCCAGGGGATTTCAGGAACGTGGGGAGCTGTGGTAATGCTGTGCTAGAAACCCAGAGTCCAGGGAGAATTTCCCTACACAATGGGTTGCATTTAAAGAGGTTTGCTCCAAAGGCAGCGCGGTGGCCGAGTCCAATTTCCAATGTGAAGCGAGGTGTGATTTTTAATTTCGTTTTTTATGAATTCTTCTTTTTTTTTCCCCTAATCCCATCATCATTATTCTGCTCTGAGCCCCTCTGCCAAAGGCTGGTGCTGGTTTGAAACGCAGCTCCTTCCCCTGGTGCCAGCTTGCGTAGAAGAAAGGCTGACCTGGGCGCTGGGTGGCCGTGGCCAGCGCGGGTGGCACGATGAGAGGGCTCCCAAGATCCTTTAAATCCATCCCCTGCTCTCAGGCTGCTTTTCAATTAGCTGGGAATATCCCTGCTTTGTCCTTGCTGGGGAGATGATGGATGTTTCCACACTGGAGGATCTGGATGGATTTTTGCTTCCATCTGAGGGCAGTGGGGCTGCTGTGAGGTGGCTCAGAAACATCGTCCCCTTATGCAGTGCTGGTGGCGCCTTTGGGGTGGGAATGTGGGATCCCACCCCTCTGGTGCTCCCACAGGGTCAGAGCGGACTCTCCTTTATCCCATGGAGACGCTGAGGTTGGTCAAGCTGAAACTTTTCCCCGGCCCTGCGTTCTCACAAGCCATTTTTGTAAAGGGAAGTTAACATCTTGGGTTTTTTTCTTTTTGGGATACCCGGGAAGCGAAGGCATCAAACAAGCAGGACCTGGTGGGCTCAGGAGGCATCCTGGAGGCATTAGATATGGCTGGCATTCGATCCCACAACTGAGGCTTCCCTGCTTTCTTGATTTCCCCTATTTGTGCTCGTGCACGCACAATGGGCCCCATTATGAGGGCCAAGTGCATCCCTGCCAACAAACCCCAGAGACGGGCAGATGTTTCCCACCCAAAAAATTCATTCCTCTCATGCTGAGAGAGAGAGAGAGGCCTCTCCCCAGGACCTCCAAGGCGCAGAGGTGCACGCTGCTGGGTGTTTGTGCACATTTGGCTCTTGGGGAGCAGCAGAGAATTCCCTCCCTGTGTGGTTTGCTCACGTTCCCAGCAGGAACAAAAGCTGGGATGGTGGAGGAGAGCAGCTGCTCTCAGCTGGAGTGTGCTGAGGGCTCTGGGCATGGGCACACCTGGACTTTAGCAGTGGGTTTTTTCCGTCAGAATAATCTCCTGATTGTTGGTGTCGGTGCGTCTTGGATGAAAACGCTCTTGGAGGGGATGGGATTTATGTGCAAGTGTTTAAAGAGGGATCTCTGGGTCGAAAAAGGGGAATTCTGGGTCGAAAAAGGGGAATTCTGGGTCTAAAAAGGGAATTCTAGGTCTGAAAGGGGATTTCTAGGCCTAAAATGGGGATCTCTAGGTCTGAAAGGCAAACTCTTGGTCTAAAAGGGGATCTCTCGGTCTTAATAGGGAATCTCTAGGTCTAAAAGGGATCTCGCAGTCTAAAAGGGATCTCTGAGTCTGAAAGGGGATCTCTGGGTCTAAATGGGATCTCTAGGTTAAAAAGAGGATCTCTAGTTCTAAAAGGGAGTCTTTAGGTCTAAAAAGGGCATCTCTGGGACTGAAAAGGGAATCTTGAGGTGTACAAAGGGCTGTCTCCTGGGGTCCAGGATGTCCACACACCAAAGGTGGCGGGGGAGGCAGTGGGAAGAGCAGCCCCAAACCAAGCCCACAAAAAGTGTCCTTCCTTGTGTAACTCCACTCAGCCAGGCCCAGTCCTGCCAAAGAAACATTCCAGGAAAATCAGAGATCGGGAAAAACGCGGGCACTCCCCAGGCTGGTCACTTGGCACCTAAATGAGGTACAAACTGGGGCTCCAGGGTGATAATTGGTGTTTAACTCAGGAAAGCACAGCAGTGACAGCACCAATTGCTGTTTCCTTGGGTGCCAGAGGGAGATATCTTGGAAAAAAAGGCAAATCCTGGTATTTTCCAGGTGTGAGAAGTGGGATCGTGTTCTCCTGCAATCAAGTGGAAGCAGAGAACACTTAATTTCTAAACGTTAAGCTGCCAAAATATTGATAAAGGGACGCTTTTCTGTTGCCTCCCTGAGAAAAGCCTTTTTTTGGAACAAACCCCAACTTATTGACTCTGTTTCAACTGAAGATGGAGCATTCCTGAAGTGGAGGTGTGCTTCCCATCCTCTTCCCCGTTAAATGCTCCAGTTTTCCATTTGGAAGTGACTTTTCACTTCCATTTTTGTACAGCACGAATACTTTTTTTTTTAAGTCAAAATAGAAATGAAGTTCTTTGGGTTTTAATTGGAGCTCTGGAGGAAACCTTTTGTGTGGGAACAGAGAGGATCTTTGGGCATCTCAACGTTTCGAGTCCTCCTTCTTCTGATTTTCCAAAATACACCTCAAAATGTGGGAAAAATCAGAATTCCAGGAGAGATTCCAGCTTACAAGGAGCAGCTCACTGTGAAGGTCAGATCTCCATGTTCTTGCACAGCACGTGCCAGAATATTTCACTGCTGGGACAGAAAGGCTGTATTTAAGTAGCAATAACTCACACGAGGAATTGACAGATTGGAATGCACCTGGTTCAGGCCGTTGGTCGCTAATATCATTCCCAGTTTTCTCTGGTGAGAGGCAGCTGGGATAGTTTATGGGATGTCCAGCCTTTCTTAGGCCTGCTGTGCTTTAAATACGCCCCCAAATTAAACTTGTGGGGTGGGATCCCTCGAGGGACAGATAAATTCCGGAGTGCGATGGAGAGGCCTCCGTGCTTCCCACGTGGCTGTGCCAAACTGGTCCCTTTAAGGCCACCCCAAAAAATCGGAACCACCCCGAAATCACCAGTTGCTTCTGAAAATCGAGGCCAGGCTCCTGAGCTGCGCTGCTGGCAATATTGTTTAGAAACAATGGGGCTCAATTAGATGAGAATTATTTTAACACTTCGGAAGGCTGCCAAGTCATTTCCTTCTCCTTTATTGATTTTTTCCGTTGCCAGTAAAGATATCTGCGGCAGCAGGATGAAAGGAGAGGGGGAAAAGCGAAGTGTTAAAAAGGAGGCTGTAACAAGATCTGTCCCCTGAACCTCTGGGATGGAGGAGGACATTTTAAGACAGAAGGAAGCAGGGGATTCATGGAGGCATTTCACGGGGTTAGACGTGGTAGCAGACAGCCCAATATTATTTTCCTTGCCTGATCCTTTACTTAGATTGGCTCCTGTTTCTTCCCCTCATTGTGCAGTCCCTGCGTGAGCCGCTCTCCGTGTAAAGACATTCCACCTACATTCCTTTGCCACCGGGTGAGAGGAGGGGGGAGTGCAATTATGTGGGCTAGCGAGACACAAAAGCCTCTGCTCCACAGCTCAAGCTCATAAACTTCAGCTAACTTTTCCCCTTAAAAATACTAAAACCCCCCCAAAAAACCAATCAAACAAGAAACTACCTAAGAGGCTGGTTTGTTCCTCTCCCGCCAGCCTGCAAGGGAAGGGTTTGGAGCTGTAACTATCCCACCTATAAATCTTTCCCTCCCCAGCCATCTGTAGGTCACCACAGAATAAATAGGTTTTAATTTTTTGGCAGTATCATCATTTCTCTCTGTTTTTTGTTTTTTTTTTTTAACGTGCATCTTCTCTGTGCTAATCGCAGGATCCCAGAATGGTTTGGGTTGGGAAGGACCTTAAAGATCCTCTCATTCCAACCCTCTGCCATGGGCAGGGACACCTTCCACTGGAATGGGTGAGTTGGGAACAGACCGAAAAGTTCCTCGGATAAAAAGGCCACAGGTGAATAATTTTCCAGGGATACTTCTGTCATAACGTTTATTGGGATCTAATGGGGGCCATTATGGCATTTATCCAAGAAGTTTCTAGGCTACAGGTGTGACCCTGCCTTTCTCCATCCTCGAGAGTCGTGTCACCATCCTGGCTATAAATCCTGGGAATATCCCACCACAGGCACCACTGGAAGGGAGCTGGCTCTAGAAGGAGACATGGAGCTGTCTCTAAAAGCACTGGGAGCCACACAAACCCAGAAGTGATGAAATCCTCCAGCTGAGGAAGCTGGAGCGTGGAACAAACTGTTTAGAAGTTCACATAAACTGGACCTGTTCCAGGTGAACATCCTCGAGGCTGTTTGCAGGGCAGGGTTCTGTAATTCCACTTCTGAGCCCACTGAACTTCACTAGCTGGGCTCTCTCCGTGTGCAGGGCTTTGGAAGTGCTGCTGCCCTGCTTTCCATATTGATTTCTGTGCCCCTGCACTCCTTCTTCCCATTTTGTCTAATAAGCAAATTTCATTACCTGACTTCACAATTTTTCCTCTGGGCCATTAGAATTGCTCGGCTGTATTCCTGGCAGAGCCCTTAATTAGAGATGGATCAGAACTGATGTCATTAAACGGATCCATTAACCACACTCTTCCTGTGACTCCAAATGCAGGTGCTTCAGAGAAAATGTGACCTGGATCCAAATCGCCACTGAGTTCGCTGTGCAGAGCCCCAAACCTCCTCACACAGCCAAAGATGGGGAAGAAAAGTCAAACTGAACCTCCCACAGATTCTGCCTCGGTTGTCCTGACGCAGGAAACGTCTCTGGGTTTATCCTGCAACCGAAGCATTTCTGATGTTTAAAGGATTTTATTTCTTACTGCACTTTTTGGAAGGCTGGGTCCTTACTCCAACAAGGTAAAAATGTTATCATTTTCCTCTAGTCTCAAAAAAATCTTCTGAGACGCAGACTTTCTTCTTTAGGCACCCTTGGGAGCTCTCTGGAAGCCAGTCCAATTTTTATATTTCCCTATAAACCCCAATTAGATTGGAATCCATCGGCTGAGAGAGACATTTTGGCTTTCTGCTGCCTTGTCCAGCAGCCTGGGCACTCGCTGAAATAAATTACAGCTCTTTTTAGAGCTGGACGTGGCCAGAGGTGGACACAGAGAAGCTGAACACGATGATCTCAAAAGAGATGCTCTGAATTAAGCAGGAGGTTGCTAAGCCACGAGCCTGCTGCAGTCTCCAACAGAACTCACAGCGCTGAGTCCTCGCACAGAACGGGATTTTCTGAGGGAAAAAAGTCTGCAAGGACATAACCGTAGCTGGTTATGGCTGGAAAAAACTCCTGAAGTCACCCAGGATTTCATCTTGTGCCTCTTACAGCGTCCACAAGCAAACCAAGCAAAACCAAAGAGCCTCCCTTGTCCCAAAACCTGGAGTGTGCAGAACTGCACTCTGCCTGCTTCTGGTGGTTGTATTTATTTATGTGGATATTACAATAAAAATCAGGGTTCCTCTTCCCCATTCTTCAAGGGCTGTCCCAGCTTTTCCCCAAGGATGGCTCAGCACACACCTCACATCATCCATCCTGAGGGCTGGGACTGGAGGGGCTTTAAGGTCCCTTCCAACCCAAACCACTCTAGGGTTTTATGATCTTTCTAGAAAGTTTTTCCCACCTCTCCACCAGCCAGAGAGGGTTAATTTGGCCTTTCCCTGGACCTAGCAGGACAGCACCTGCTAGCAGGGTGGGGTGTTCCCTCGCACAGCTTGTCAGAGGCAGATTATTGTTATTATTGTTATTATTTTGTGAAATAACACGTTCCTTTGTCTGTGTCCTGCCCCACAACCTTCAATCGAGCCTCGCTGGTCTCTGAGCCCTCGCTGCCAATTTTGCTGCTTTCCCTGTTTGCAGAAACCTTAACTCTGTGTTTGAATTGGCCTGTAGGATGTGTTTGAGGAGGGCCAGAGACGGAACAAAAATGGGAGGCTCTCATCCCCCCAAAAAGAAGTGTAATTTGCCTTTAAAGGCTCTTAAACAGCAAACACATTCTGTCTGATCCTCCTTAATAAAGTATCCCAGCAGTGCTACAGTGCCTTATTTGAGGTCTGTGCAGTCTCATTAAATTTGATGTGTCACAGAGGGCTTGGACATGTGAAAGGGAGGCTGCAGGAACCAGGATTGAAGTTTGCCAGATTTGCTAAGGAAAAATGATTCATTATGGCTTTTCAAAATGGACACCCTTCAGGCTTCCCGCTCCATTGATTGTGAGAGCAGGGAAGAGGGAGCGGAGGGGCCACCGCAGCCTGCAGATTTAACCCTTATTAACAGCTGCTTAAATTAAGGATTCGGTTTGATCTGGGAAGATGTGCCCACACTCGTGTGCTCTGAGTAAAGAAAAGAAAGGTTATTAAAGATTTAAGGGCTGGATGGGGCGGCTGGAAACTCGGGGCTGGCTCTGCTGTAGGGCCGGGAGGAGGGCGGAGGCTCCAGGGTGTGCTCAGGTCATGCAGAGTCCTCTGTGACCCAGCCCTGCACCCAGAACAGATGCTCAGAGCAGCATCCTGCATCCCAGTGCCTTGGGAAAGGGACAGGAGGTGCTGGGAAGTGGTTTTGGGGCATCCCTGTGGTGTGGCCATGGTTTGAGACTGGAATATGCTGGTGCCATGGAGCTGCACAAGGACCACTTTGGTGGGGCTGTCTCCTCCTCCTCCTCTCCATGCAGGAAGATCTCCTGGAGATCTGGCTTCATGGATTTGTGCCTTGTGGGGGTCAGTACATGACGGCTCTGGGGCACAAGACACTGTTGGTGCTTTGGGTTTTGTGTGTTGGAGCTTGAACTCCAGTCAGTTCTTGTCCAGCTGGTGAGGACCATTCCCTTAAGAGCTGCACCTTGTGGGTCCCATCCAGCCCAGAATATTCTGTGATCTGGGAATGAAAGTGCCTCAATCCTGAAAAACCTTCTCAGGAATCTTCCCTGTGCTTTGCCAGAAGAGCAGTGCAGGGCAGTTTCCCTCCTGCATCTTTACTGTGCTGCTGGTGGGTGAGGAGAAGGGAGGGTTGCAAAGGGGGTGCAGGGATGGTACCAGCACAGAGCGATGCTGTTTTGGAATACAGCAGAGACAGGTCAGGCTGGACCCCCAAAAAGCGACGTGTGCAGAGCTTGTGAGCATACCTGGATGCTCTTCTCGGTCAGCTCCTCCAGGCAGCAGCAGGAATCAGGGAATTTAGGGATTCCCCACACTGCCCATGTGCTGGGAGCAGTGATACAGCCAGGAGTGAGGGCATGGAAAGGTGTTAGCCCTGGCTGCAACAATGAGCTCTTGAGCAACAGGCTCCTCACACATCGCATCCCCTTCCTCTCCCTCCTCTCTCCCTGAGAGCCAGCAGCCTAAAATTCACAATGCAGTCACATTTCAGTTCAAGACACCAGAGGGGAAAACAAAAAGAGAGGCAGGAAAACTGATCTGGGGGATCCATGTCTGCTCCTTAGGATAGCAACGAAAAGGAGCCAACCCACCACGGGGGATTTCTTGATGCTGCAAAGAATTCCCCTGATTTGTGGCATCTGAGTGAGGGGGCCAAAAAGAGAAAACATTTGTGCTTTTAAAAAGGTTGTAAATCACGCCCTGAATGTTCACCATTTACATTTTAAGTGAAATAGGATGTCAAACCATTTTGCTTTATGTTTATTTTCAAATACTGTACGCTTTACTGTCCACTTTCTCCAGTGCCTGTGCCATTTAAATCATATTGTATACAGCCCAAGATGCAGGGGAATATAAATCTCCCAGGGTGTGTGTATACACCAATTATTCTTGGGAAATGCAGCCAGCCAGGGTTCACAGTACCTGAGATACATGAATAGAGTGGCCATGCTATTCCTGGGCATCTTTTTGGGGGGGATTCTTACCCAGCGTAGATTTAAGGGTAAATCCACCAGGTTTGGTGGTGTGACATAGATAAGAAATGCATTCAAAGTGAGATCTTTTAATTTTAGGGAGCAAATTTCAGCTGTAGGCACATACAGATGCTGCGTGATAAATAAAGTCTCTCAACTGCATATTTAAACAAAGCATTAAAGCCTTCACACTTCCTGTTGCAGAAGTATTTTATTCCTTTCCCTTTATTTATACAGCGTGGCAGCAAGAGCAGGAATAAATTTCATCAGCTTCTCACTGCCTCATCGCCAGCGGAGACGCACAGGAACAAGATGAAACATTGTTCAAATAAAATGTAAATTGAACTCGCGGGCCTTGTCCAGTAAAACGCTGTGGGACTTGGCGAGGGAGAGCGCGACGGGGCCACGGGAGGGATGGCGCTGGGTGTGGGCCAGCACTGGACGAAGTCGTGGGGGTATCAGGATCCGGGCTTTGGGCTCGGCTCCATCCCCGTGTCCATGCCAGGAGCAGGCACAGCCATTCCCTGGGTGCTGGCACCGGGGAAGTTTGGTTTCTCCTGGAGCTGTGCCTCGTTTTTGCTTCACGCAGCCTTTAACAAGGTGAGAGTTCCCACTAGGGCTGTTTGGGAAGCGCTCTGTGCTGTCCCAGCTCTGGCCTTTCCTGAGCTTGTGTCTTTCCAGCTGTTCCTCAAAGCTTTGCCTCTGTTCCAACCTCCCCACGGTTTGAATATTTCCTGGGTGTGAATGCCTGCCTTTGGTCACCTCTCGTGTCCCGCAGGTGGCACAGGAGTCACAGCGGAGCCGTGCTCAGCGCGACCTCGCTGCTCTGCAGGAGCCCCCAGGCACGCTGCTGATGCAGAAAGGGCAGGGTCTGTGCCCACTTTGGGCTTTCTGGGCAGAGGAACTCGCTGCCTTCTCAGGAAAAATATTCCCCTACCAGCAGCGTAATGAGAGGTTTGATTGCCTCGCCTTGAAAGTAGAGACAGGGCTCCCCTGAGCCCAGGGGAGAAAATCCCTGTGGATTGGCATCACCTGAGCTGCTCAGGTGGCAATGGTCGGGTGAGGGGCAGTGCCCTGCCTGCAGAGCAGCACCGGAGCCATCCCAGTCCTCCACAAACCCAGGGAAATCGGAGCCATCGGGAATTTGATTTGCAGGTACTGCTTTACCTTAATTTGTACTCGTCTGTCTCGCAGCAGAGCTGGAAGCTCAGCTCAGAGGCAGCGCTACATCTTCCCTGAGCCACCCTCCTGGTTAATTAAAAGATATTCTCCCCTATAGCTCCTAGCCCAAATCCCATTTACCAGCCTTTCTCATGGGCAAAGAAAGGCTGAAATTCAAGCTGTAAGGGCTAAATAGATCCACATTGTGCTGTGGAAAAAGAAAAAAGCCAGCCCACATCCCAATTCAGTTAGCTGCTTAAAACGCTGCCTTGCTTATTGCCATTGTTAGAAAACCTCATAAATCATGAGATTACTTTCTCAGGGTCTGTCCTAGGAGCTGTCCTGAGGGTGGAGAGATTTAGGCAGCGCAGGAAATCGGGATGTTGGCTCAGCACACGTTCAAATCAGTGGCCAGGAGTAAATCCCCCCCAGCCCCAGAGACCCCCAAGCCCCAGTCTTGCACGCCAGGGATTTGCACAGGCTGAGGGCTTGGTGGAGGATTGTGGAGCCTCCAAAGCATTTTAGGGAGCTTGCAAGGCTCTGCTGCTTTGTGTCTTATATTTAGTGTGGCTGAAGAGGCTTTGCAGTCACCCAGATCTCGGGATGCTGCTGAAATTTGGACACGTTACATTATTCTGTAAAGGATATTCCTCAGCTTTTTAGCATCCCAAGGTCTGGCAGCCCTTGGGATTGAAACTGGAGTAGAAAAGATTTCTGTCTTGGACCCGGTGCCTCTGTTGTGCTTCCAAAATCCCTGTGACTGAGGAGCTCTCCTTAGCAGCTGTACAGGTGCACGTGCCTAAAGAAATTGTGGGTTGTCATCCCAGCCCAATTCATGTTGTGTTAGAGGTGGTATTTTGATAAACAGCTGATGGGACAAAACTGAAAAGGATGTGCCCCCACTAGGATAAATCGTGAGGCCCTCCCTAAAAAATCTCATTCTTTACGAAAACCAGGAGCTTTTGTTCAGAGCATTCCTGTTGGTTTGAGCTGCAGCATTCTGCAGGCTCCGAGTTTGACCCAATATCCTCAATTTTCTACAGAAATGAGCTGTGTGAAGCTCCACCTGCCCTTTCCCAGCAGCGAGACGGGACTGCCAGGGCGGGTTTCTCCTGCAGACACTGGCGTGACAGTGGGAGAGCTCTTCCCAGACCTGCCAGTGACCTGTTGGGTGGCTGGGGCGAAGCTTTTAATCTCTTTCTCTGCTTTCATCTGGCTGGCTGGCAGAGGCTTTGAGGATGAAACGGGCTCTGTGTGTGTGTGTGTGTGTGCAGTGCTGAGCACCACGGGGTCCTGCCCCACGCTGGGGCCGAGGCTCGGAGCCCACGGGGCCAGGAACAAACCCGGGATGGATCCAACCACTCCTCCCTGACAGCAGCAGAGCACCTGGGCCTAAATTTAGCTCCAGACCTGCCACACTCTTCAAGTCAAACTGGGACAACCCTGATCTGGGGCGAGCAGATAGGAGCAGCTCAGAGATAAAATATTCCAGGTCTTTCTCATTACAATTCTCCTCATGCAAGATTATCTTTGATTTTTCCATAGCTCCTCCACCCTGGCAGCCAGAGGCTTTGTTTAAAACACATCCATCATTATCACTGTAATGTATTATTATTATTATAACTTATTCATTCATATAGCATTTTTCTCACAACAACCCAGGAATCAAAGTGGTTTACACTCTTGCTGTCTGAAAGCAATCTGAAAGGAGAAATTAAGGGCGGGGGGGAGTGTTAAAAATACCTAAATAAATCTGTGAAACTGGCTTCAGGTTCACAGTGAAAACTCCAGGTCTAAGTAGGAAGGCAGAAAAATAATGGTGAGGAGCTGTGGGTAGCTGGGAAAGAAATTTTGTTGTGTAACAAGCTTTGAAAGAGAATTTAGAAGAGACTTTGCCTCGTCTGTGCCTTGAAGGATGTTCTCCAGGTAGCTGTGAGTGATTCACAATAGCTCAGCTCTGAAACAGGAATCCAGATCTTGCTTCAGCACAGGGACATCTGGGAGTTCAGGTAGAGATTTATGGCATAATTAATAAGGATGGAGGCTGGTGCAGAATTCCAGTAATACTCACGTTTTAGGTTCTGGTTTCTTTGCAGCTAGATTAAAAAAAACCCACCCAAAAAGCAGAACAAAACAACCCCACAACCCCAAAACCAAGAGACACAAATAAATGTGAAGAAGGGACTTGGTTCTGTGTGGGGTCAGCTGGGAAAGAGAGGAGGTGAAGCCCAAATGAAACCCTAATAGTAACTCTAATCTTCTCCAAAGATTAAAACCACCTCGTATCTGCATCCCTCCTACCAAGCACAGCAAAAGGGTTGTGTGACATCTTGATTTTAGAGCTCTCCAGACTGGAGAACCCTGAAGCCTTCAATAATTCATTGTTCTCCCCTCCTAATTTCCTTCCCTGCTCCGAACGTGCCCCGCGTATTTCTCGCTCAAGGTTCAGCTCAAGGTGATTCTGTTTGTGCAGCTTTTCCGTGCAGCCTCTTCCCTTTTTAATTTTAATGCAGCATTTTGAGTTTGTCTCCTGCAGACCTCGCTGTCTGCTTTGTGGAGTAGCAGGAAGGCAGGAAAAGATATGACTAAGGAAGATTATGATATCATTCTGGTTAAGTGCAAATGCATTTTAAAAAATGCTTTGGCTCCTTACCAAGAGGAAGTGACAGATGATCTTCGGCAATTTTATTAATGCATCTCTTCTCTGTTGTTCTGCATATCCCCATTATTTTCTAGAAGCAGACAAGGACCAGCATTAATTTTCTAAATCTTTGCTGTCTTCTCTCAAAAAACCTTGTATAGATATGGAAAACTCCGTCCCAGAGCTGAATTCTTTTTTTTTTTCCTTTATGTATATATGTGAAATCCTTATTTGAATATCTGCCCACTGGTGATTTTATACCATCATTTGCATAGTTCAGCTTCCTCCTGACTCCTCAGCAAGATTTAAATATAACAGCCACCATCCCAGCGTGTACTAACAGGTCTGGGAGTTCACCTGGATGTCTTCAGAGAGCTGTCACATTCCCAACTGGAAAATAAGGAAAAGAGGCACAATGGCCAAGAATTTCCTGGACAACTTCCTAAGCAATGCTGGCAGCCAAGGAGCAGCTCCTCTGTCACTGCCACCCTTAGGGTGACCTCCAAGGTGACCAGGAGTGGCTGCTCTGTAAAATCTCTTTATTTGGATACTTTCTTGCTCCAAACCAAGGGTTTTATCCTTCTTTTCTGCCCTGACTTCCTTCCATCACGAGTCCAGCGCCTTTTCCAGTGGGATTGTTTAATTCTAGCCTATAAAAGCAGGTGTCCATCTGTCCAGTGATGCAGAATGAGCCCGAGTGTCCTGTTCCGAAGGCCACGTGGTGTTTTTGCCACAGGAACAGACAAGGGGCTAATTACAGTATCAGGGAAATGCTGAGAGAGACGAGTCAAATACAAAATATTCAATTCATTTAATATTCCTGATGAATAGGCAAATTACTCTAATCACATTAGTTATTCTATTCATTTATTAGCTAAGAGTGATTAGTAGTGAATAGCTGTAAGAGGATCTTCCAGGTGCAAAAATTAGGCATCTATAGTTTCATGATGTTTATTTTCAGCGGAAGATAATTGTCTCTTTAGCTCCTCTCAGACACACACACACACTGCCACACACAGCCCCACTCCCTTTTGTCCAGGCACGGGGGAGAAGGTAGGAAAAAACCCACGCAGGTGTGCAGAGATGAGGCCAATTCCCTGCAGAATTTAACAGGATTTCTTTCAAAACAGTTGGGAAGAGATTTCTCCAAGATTACGCCAAGTTAATGCGGGGGGATTTGGACGGCGGTTCCCACGGAGCGCTCGGATAATGCCATTTTAAGCACCAGGCTCTGCTTCGTTCATGCTTGATTTGATTGTGCTGGGGAGTGGGAGCTTGGCTTGATCTGCAGCACAAACGGAGCCCAGGTCCCCCGTGTGACGGTGGCACTGCCACCCTGCTCCGGTGGCTGCCAGGCCCCAGATTCCCGCTGGTGCTGCTCCCCACGGGATAAACGCAGATGGACTGGTTTGGGTTGGAAGAGATGGAAAAGTCCATCTAATTCTACTCCCTGCCCTGGGCAGGGACGCCTTCCACCATCCCAGGCTGCTCCAAGCCCCGTCCAACCTGGCCTTGGACACTTCCAGGGATCCAGGGGCAGCCACAGCTGCTCTGGGCACCCTGTGCCAGGGCCTCGCCACCCTCACAGCCAGGAATTCCTTCCCAATATCCCACCTGACCCTGTGGTGATTAATTTACAAATAATAGACAAGTCCGTAATTTTTCCTCTGTTGGCGTGCACAGACGGCCCCAAACCATGAGGGAAAAACCCCAAACTGACTGGAATTCTGCCTGGGATCATTTATAGGACTCCCAACAAAATATAAGGAAAAGGCATCAGTGGGGTTGCCCAGCTCTTCCTGGGATGGGAAATTAAGGACCAGCAGGCACATCCAGTGGGGGAGAGGTAACAGGGCAGGTGGGAAAAGCAGGGAGATTGGATCCCAGAATCCCAGAGGGGTTTGGGTTGGAAGGGACTTTAAAGCTCATCCACTTCCACCCCCTGCCATGGGCAGGGACACCTTCCACTACCCCAGCCTGCTCCAAGCCCTGCCCAAGCTGCCCTTGGACACTTCCAGGCATGGAGCAGCTTCCCTGGAGAGGGTTAGAGTGAGGGCAGGTGAAAGGGAATTTCTGCATCCTTAAACTTGGGCTCTCGTGCTGCCTCACCCCTCGCTTCACACCTCGTGGCTCGATGGATCCCACCAGGGCTCTGCACCGGTTTGCCCGCAGGCACTAAAGCGCAGGATGGAGAGCTGGGGTTGCAAGGCAGGCACTTCCCTGATTTCCCCGAGTAGGAAATCGATGGGCAGCAGCACTTGGAGAGCAAATTGACAGCAGTATTTACTCCTCGATCACACACGGCGCTGCTGGGGCGCCTTAATTCAATGTTCTCAGGCACTTTCAGGATGTTATGCTAAGCAAAGGCTGAGCTGTCATTACATTTTTATGAAGTCAATGCAGTTTCTAACAGCTCAGAAAAAAGAATTTACAAGAATTGATCAAATATCTCATTTTTCTAAGGGAATCTGCTCCTCTGGATTTCCCTGAGCTGTCAGCTCGCATTGATATGATCTGATTGATGCTGTTTGCCACATTAAGGAACGTTGGGAGCTAATCTGTTTTAATCCCATTCTCTGTTTTTAATATAATACTCTTGAAGGTAACTGAAGGTTATTACTTATTTTAAATAGCTTAAATATTTGTGTCAAAACATTGTCCTCAAAGGTTCAAATCCAGCCTTTGCCACACGGCTTGAGGGAGGAGGGGGGAAAAAAAAAAAGAAAACCCCCAAACCACCAATGTTGAGACCATTTGGAATGATCTAATCCATGCTTCAAATCCCTTTGTTCTCCTGTTCCCTTGCAGTGTTGGAGGGTTTGAGCTGAATGCCATTTATTGGATGGTTGGAGGGGGTGCTGGCTGCTAAGGAGTTTCTTCTCCGGGCTCTCTGGGGAGGCTGCATTTTTCCAGCTCCCAATTTGCTCCCAGTTTGGATGAAAGCAGCCATATCACAGGGAATTTTCATATGGAAAAATCCACAGGGAAAACTGTGTACCTTTATTGCTGGGGGAGAAAGCTGGGCTTTTCCAGGACTTTCAAACCAGTTTTTGGGGGGATGGATAGGAAAAAAAAAAAAAGAAGTCCTGGGGTAATGAGAGTTGCGCATTATCTTTGAGGAATCATTTATCTCCATGCCAGTTGTTTAGCTGGGTTTGCCAAGCTCGAAAATTTAGATTTATTAGTGCCAACAACAGGAATGGAAGCATTTAATGGGCTTGTGCTCCATGGAGGTGACAGGGAAAAGCAACAGAAAGTCAGGAGGTGGCTGGGATTGTGCATCCCCGGCTTCTTTTTGGGTTGCTTTCTTAGGAATAAATCCAGACTGCTTGAAAGAAAAGACGATTTTTAGGAAGACAGGTGCGTGCTACTGGGCACGGTGTGGGCAAAAGGGATTAAACTCCAGCCATTTCATTGATGTCAGGGCTCAAACTGCTGACATTTGAACTTTAGGTTGCACCTTTCCCTGCCTGACCCGTGCTGTGGTCACTCAGCATCTCCTGCTCGCCGGCTGTGCCAGGACGAGGCTCCTCTCCCTTTCCCAAAGGTTCTGGCTGGGGGCCCCCGGAGCAGCCCCACGTTTGCTTGTGCTTGTGTTTCTCTGGGGCTGCTGTTGTTTACCCCACACGCTCAAACAGGGCTCGCACTGGCTTCGCAGGAGCAGATGTGAAGCACAATCTTGGACGCCTTCCCAGCCCTCGCTCCGAGCGTCCAAGTGCTCAGTATTTCCTGCACGAAGCCAGTCTAGTCTGACACAATGCCAGCTGCACGAAATGTGCTCTCCCAGTGAATGCTCAGCGTCTGGGTGGCTCGGGGCTCACACAGAACCACCGTTCCCACCTTTTTACCCCCTTTCCACCCCCGTTTCCTTCCCGAACCTTCCGTGGCGCCGCGGTGCTGCTGCCGCTCCCACCGGGAGCATCTCCGAGCAGCAGCGCTGGGTGAAAGGAGGGGTTTGTGTCCCAAATCTCCCCGTGCACCTGCTGCTGCTGCTGCTGCACATCCTGGAGCAGCTGCCACCGGGCCTGTGCTGACCCAGCTCAGCCCCTGGCAGTGGCTTTTTGGGCCAAGCTGTCCCTGTGGTCCAAAAAAAAGGGATTTTTCACCTGCTTTTGATTAAGTCTTCAGAGCGAACAGCTCCACGTGCACTTATGGTTTGCGTAGATCAAGGAAAGTGGTGAGCACTGAGTCCCTCCCTGCCAAGTTTTCCCCTCGCTGTAGCACAGAGTCCACTTAAGAGCTACAATCTGGTTGCTTCATTTGCTTTCAAATTCGCCTCCCATTTGTTCCTCCAAGACATTTGGGTAAGTGGCAGCATCTGTCTTGTGTTTGTGTTATTCACACTGAATTTCCAAATGGACATTTCGAATGGGTGCAAGATGCTGCTCTGGCTTGGAAATCAGACTTCTCCAGGCTGTGCTTGACTTACTAGATGTTAAACAGGCTGGGGTTGGATGTGGGGCTGGATGGAGATCTCCGGAGCAGCACCGGAGCCCGAGCAAGGAGCGTTTTCCCCTCTGAATCCCCGTCAGCCCGGCTGCAGCGGGGTCACGGTGCTGCTGGAAGGGTCACCCCGTGAAAGGTCACCTGTCTGGGTAATGGAAGGTGTTGGAGCCCGATGGCCTGGCCAGCTCCCAGCCCCCGGGTGAGCCACATTCCGCTGGCCCAGGGGCCCTCTAGTGGCATTCCCGGCTGGGTCCGCTCTGCCTGGCTCCTCCCTGGGTGGGCAATGTCCCTGCTGCGGGTGCAGGGGTGACCTGGCACAGCTGGCCCTGGAGCAGGGCGCCCAGCGCTGTCTGCGCCCTCCCCTGGGACCTTTCAGCAGAGCCAAAGCCCAAACTGGGGTGTGGAAAAGGCTGGAACCACCACTTAATAATTCCTCTTCACTTAATAATTCCTGCTGTTTTTCCTTTATTTCCCTTTTTTTTTTTTCGTTCTTCAGCTTTTTTCCATCATGCCTTTCCCCAGTTTCCAGGCCCTCTTTTCAGTCTGTCTGTAGATAAATCTCCCTTCATCCATCCCCTTTCCCCTTAATCAATTTTTGGAGGTGTCAGAGAAATGGTTCAGATGTTCCCAGCAGCAAATAGAAGCTTTAAGTCGTTCCCTGATGGTTCTACTCCTTATCCCTTTCATTTACAGTGGGGGGGAAATACAGATAATTGCAGATCCTGTGCATCTCAAACTGTTTGTGGTGATAGTTGCAATTATCCAAAATAATTGGCAGAAAGATCTGTGGACTTAATGTGCCGGGCTAAATTAATACTCTTAACTGCTAGAATTTTACCAGCCTGTGTTTGTGCCGTTGCCCGTGCTGGATCTCCTAAAATGGGCTAAATTGGCCATGCTGGCCACGAAGAGGCATCAAAAGGTTTCTGGTGGCCTTTCAGATTGGAGTTTATGTGAGCAGCCATTAGGGAGGGCAGGAAGGATATCATTTGCACCCATAGGAATCCGGGTTTTTCTCAACTCATCCCTCAAGGACTTTAAACCGAGGCCAATTTTTCACGTGCGGAGCCATGCCCAGGTTGCCCAGCCCGAGCTCAGGAAGCCAATCCTCAGCAGTGTCCCTCCTCCAGTCTGCAAGTCCAGCCCTCTTCTGGTTCCTCTGCCTCCATGGGAGGTGTGGACCGGCAGCAGCTCGTTTCGGGGAGTTTCAGGGAGAGGAAAACATCTGGAATTCCTGGGTAGGGCACTGCCCTTCCCTGGAGGAGCAGAGCTGCCCCACTGCTGAACCCCATCACTGTCCCCAGCGACGAGTGAGAAATGTTCCCTTGGGGAATTACAAGATACTGGATTCAGGAGCAGAGTCAGCCAGGGTTAAATATTTGTGCAAATCCGAGTGGTAAGGGGTGTGCCTGGGCACTCTTTGGATGGAGCCAGGCAAAACCTCCAGGCAAGGGAGCTGGGGAGGGGCTGGGGGTGCAGACAGAGCTGGTGCTTTGCCCACGGCCGCGCAGGCGGCTCAGAAAACAGCCCCAGGCTTGGCTTTGCCAAGAGACCTCACTCCCCCAGCAGCCAGACTGTGGGGAGAAAGACATTGGGAGTGAAGGGCTGACAGAGACTGACAGAAGCTTAGCACCCTGCTGGATCCAGCCTTTGGAAAGGGGCGATGAAGGATCAAATCCTCGGCGCTGCCATCGCAGCGCCGTCCCCGGTGCAGCCCTTTGTCTGCGAGATGCCAGGCAAGGCTGTGCCAAGGTGCTTTTCCCTGACCATCTGCCTCGCGAGCCCACATGCCAGGCTTGATGCAATCCAAAGCCTGATAGCACACAGGCCTGCTGGTTTGGGAGGATCCATTTCGCAATTAAAACAAATATTTAGGATTTCTTCTAAATGAAGGGGCCGAGTCCTTGTGAGGGAAGTCTGGTGGGTCTGAGGCTTCCCTTTCTCTCCTGACGGAGGCAAATCGCGCTGAGATTCCAGTCCAGAGGTCGTCTGTGGCATTTCAAAACCGTGCTGGACTTAAATAGAAAGAACTGTAGAAACTAAGAGCGCAGATGGAGAGGGCACTGGCTGGGTGGAAGGCACATCCTCTCCCTTCTGCTTGGCTTGGATCTCCAGCCACAGGCAAGGCAGGAAAGGTGGAGGTCACCCTGTTATCAGGGAGGCTGATTTTGGCTTCACTTCTCCTGTACAAGGTCCCACAGGGGCACCTGGGGAAAAACTCCATCCTGGCCCAGCCTGGGCCGCTTTCCTGAGCTTCCAGGGGCAGGATTTCTTGTGCAACAAGGCTTGATGTTTCCTGAGCTTCCTCCTAGTGCTCCCACCATGTTAAACAAATGCATATGCTTCCTGCAGATCCTTGGCACTGCTCTGAATCAATCCTACATGGAAATGAGGAGGTCTGGCGTGCCACTGTGCAATCCAATGGTCTCACACCCCGACAGAGCTCAGCTGCAGGTCATATGTTCCCCTCTGAACCATATTTGCTGATGAAAACCTTCTTGGCTGCAGCCTCAGAACCAGCTTGAGTGAAGTCAACAAGGCAGAGGCAGTGCCTTGGCCAGGATGAAATGACAAGTTGGGAGCAGAGCGGGGTCTCCTGACTCTCCTGGTTCTTTGTGGCCGTGGTCGATGGGCACAGGGGGAATTCAAACCCATCCACTCACACCTTCAGCTGCTCATACCCTTCTGAGGGGCAGAGAGAGGGACAAAAATGAACTCCCCTGTGCAGGGATAACCCTTGGGCTCGTGGAAGAACCTCCAGGGTGTCAGACTTCGCCCATCCTCTATCCGAGACCTGGTGTTGGGTGCTACCCACCCCCAGATTTTAAGCTGTGCCATAAAAAGGAGCGTGGGACCTCGGTTTTTTCCCTGCTGGCGGGGTTCTGGCCGTCATTCCCTGTGCGTGGTTCCTAGACACACATCCCTTTGTTTAGGAAGACCCTGTATTATGTTGACACAGCAGCATGTGGCACTGGAAAAGGAAATAGAAAAGGCTTTTGAACACAAACTGGGCCGGTGCTGCGAGAATGCAGGGCGTGAAAGGGGATCCGATACTGGGGAACAGTTTTCGGTTGGAGCTGAAAACTCCGATTTTCATCTTTGCCTCCTGCGTTTCTCCATCCGTAGGGAATTCGGCAGAGCAGGCAGGTTCAGTATTAGTGCCGTGGGTAAATGCCAGCAGGGCTCTGCGTGGATGCTGTGGGGACAAGGAAGCGCTGTGGAAGCTCTCTGGGTTCTTTGCCTTCTCCTTGCACCGTGGTGCAGCCACTCCCGCTCCCCAGGCCTCAGTTTCTCCTCTGGGAATATTAATGCTTATTGGTAAAGTGCTTTCAGGGCTTGCCCATGAATTTTTAAAGCACAACAGGATTGCCAAAAAAGAAAAGAAAACAAAACAAAAAAAAAATCTGCTGTTGGGTTCCAAGTCAATAATTTGCCACCCTCCAAGGACCATGTCCTCAATCAAAACACATCTGTCGCAGCCAGCGAGGCTCCAGCAGTCTGTAACACCTGTGTCAGAAGTTGTTCAGAGCTGTTCCATGGATTTCTGTCTCCCAGGTTGTTCCCTGATGGATATTCCATGGAATATTCCTCTTGAGTGCCTTGCACATCCAGGGATCTTCCCTGGGATTCCCAAGCACGGATTTAATTCCTCGTCTTGCTGCGAACTCTCCGTGGGGCTGTGCTGGCTTTCTCCAGGGAAAGCAGAGACATTTTATATCATCTGAAAAGTCCTTTTAGACAGACAGAGTGTAAAGGAGCCTTTCAGGGCACAAGAATTGGGTTTAATCTCTGTGTGCCTCAGATAAATAGGGATAACTGATCTTTCTCACGTGGCTTTGCTGGTTTAGGTTATAAGAACTTTCAGGACAGGCACTTGGGCCTTCCCCTAAGCTTGTGGGGTGCCTGGCAGGGCTGTACCCCATTCCAGCCCAGGTGTGATGGCAGGACAGGGTGCAGAATTCAGCCCCCAGGTCTCTCTCTCTGCGCCTGGCCTCTCTGTCCCCATTTGTTTATCTCTCGGGGGCCTTTCTGTTTTCAATTCCATTGTTCTTCACCTGGGAATTTCAGGCTATTATTTAATTTCCTTCCAGCTTTCAGCCCTTCCCCCGTGCCTCTCAGGTCTCCCTGGCCAGCCCCAGCCCCTCTGAGCAGGGAGTTTTTACTTTTCTGCCCCTCTGTGCGAGTCAGTTTTCGTTGGCTCCCGCAGCATCTCCTCTTGTCAAGGCATTATCCAGTGGGGAGCCTGATTATTTGGATTCCTTCAGCTTCCCCTTTTAATATATCTCCTCTGTGTCCTGCAGCCTGACCCCTGCCAAAGGACCTGCCACGAGGGTTGTTTCTCCCAGTCTGGAGCCCTCCCCCAGCTTCCCTTTCATCTGTGTTTGCTGAGAGCTCTGTGCTTCAGGCAGCAAAGTCAGAGCAGGGTTTGGGGCCTCTGGGTCCAGCGCTGGATCCCTCCCCCATCACCTGAGAAAAGGCAAAAACCCCTTCCAGGGCCAGCCTTGGAGGGGGGTGGGGAATGGCTGAGCCCGGAGAGGGAAAGGAAACCATTTAATCCCATTTTTTTTTTGGAATTTGCTGCGTGGTTCCTAGAGGAGTGTGGGCACTCCGGGGCAGATGCTGTGCTCTGCAGAGCGCTTTTAGGGCAGCACACCTGGGACGAGGGAGGAGGTCCCTAAAACTAGGAAGGAGAGGGTGTTGACGCCAGGCTGCTGCACTTGTGGCTCCAGTATGCCCAGTGGAACCAGTTTAAAACCCTCCATGGGGACTTCGGGGGGCCTCTCGCCAGGTTCAGCACGAGGGAGGGATGCTGGCTGCTGCGATTTGATCCCCTGCCCTGTGGAAACCTCCCCTCTGAAGAACACAAACAGGATTTTTCCAGCCCCCTGCCAGCATTTTGTTTGTGAATTTGCTGGAGGAGGAGGAGACCTGTGCAGGTCTCCAAGCTCTAGACCCCCAAATCATGAAATATTTCTAGAAAATATTTAGCAAAGATGCTGTTGAGCAGGGAAACAGAGAGGGAAGAATGGAAAGAGGCATCAACTGGCAGCTTTTGAGGGTTTCTCTGCAGAGAGAGCAGTGTTCAGGTGGATGGCTCCCCATTTTTGGCCCAGGTGAGGTAGAAGCCACACCCAAAGAGGGCTGTTTTCCACATAGCATTGCTTCTTATTCCTAAAATATCCCCAGCTGTGCCTCCAACACTGGTGTGAAACAGCTTCCCGGTGTCCCACGGCGTTGTTGGATCCTCCTTTAGCTCCCACCTCTGGTCCCTCTCAGTGCAGCCCCCCGTGAGAGAGGCATGGTTTGATCTCAGGAGATTGTGTGTGTGGTCCAGGGCCTGCAGCTTGGTGTGGGTGCTGAGAACGGCTGTTCCCAGCTCTGCCTCGGCTGGGATTTTCCCTTCGTGCAGCCCTCCTTCCCAAGGAGGGGCAGCAAAGCCTCTGGAGCCATCCAGGAATGGCTGTGAGTTGTCACTGCCCGTCCCATCCATCGCCCAGCACAACGTGACACCTCAGCCAGGGAAATTCGGAGAGAAGCAGTTTTCTGCCAGCTCCAATTTAGCAACAAGGCCTTTGAGAGCAGGGCTTGAAATGGCTGCGTTCTCCATGAAAACCTCTTTTAGGAAATGCAACAGGACATTTTTCTTGGCCAAAAACTCGGTTAAAAGTATTCCCTCGCTTTCTCTACCACCATCCGCCACCTGGGTCAAGAGTGCCGCCAGGTTTTGGTTCTTTTTAGAGTCAAGGGAGGGTCCTGAAATATTGTCCCTCACCTGGGGAGGTGTCCCAGCGCTCATCTGAGCCTGAGCATCTGAGCAGGCCCTTGAGATGCAGACAAAAAGTTATTAATTTTAAGCAGCAGCTCGTCACTGATGTTTTCAAGGGGAGATGCTAAGATCAGTTACAGGAAATACGAATCCATAGCTAAGGACGGTTGCAGCCAAAATTTTATGGATCCTTCCAAGTGCTGGATGCTGCCTGAATGGCTGAAGTTCATCCTGCTCAGACGAAGTGAAGATTTGGGCTGGGCCTGCTGCAGTTACGGGTTCCGTGCCCCTGCTAAAATGCATTTCCATCATCCCCCACGTGCTCCACCCTCAGACATGTGGTTCCAGGAGTACAGCAGCACTCTCATATGGTTTCGAGTAAACCCCGTGTTTCTCCAGGCCAAAACCCGTAGGCAAGTGATGTTACAGGAAGCAGAGATTTGACGTCTGGGTCAGAACTGCAACGCGCTCTCTGCAGGTTTGAGACTCCCCCGATATCAACCTCACCCTTGGCGGCTCCCTGGGTGCTCCCAGGAGGAAACTGTCCTTCCCCTGGGCAGGCTCTGTGCTCCAGAGTGAAGTGGAGGAAAAAAATCCCACCAGTTCACGTGTTAGGGGCAGGAGGAAAAGAATTTTCTCTGTTGTTCTGTGAGGTGTCTGACTGTGGAATTTGCGGAGTTGTCTCCATCCTTGTTAATCTCCTGTTCCTTTGGTTTACAGCGAGCCCTCCAGCAGGATGATTCAGCAAGGGAAGGGCAGGAGGAGGAAGAGAAGACGGGCTGAAGCCTCCACTGGTGTAAAAGGAACTGCGAATCCCTGGTTTGGGGAGGTTTCTGTCGTGTCCTGGCCCGGTGAAGAGCCCGGCAGCGATTCTGCGCTAAGGCACAGAGCGCAGATTAACTCAGAGCTCAGAACTCCTTCTTTTCCTTGGCGTGGTGAGCGAGGAGAGCTTACAGGGCAATCATCCACAGTACACGACACGGGCAGAGAGACAGAAAGCAAACAAAACTGAGATCAAATGCCCGGGAAATGCAGCAGCCCCGGGCTCACGGGGCTGAGGGCGGCTCCTCTCTGCACCTCGCAGGGCAGGATCCTCAGGCAGGGTGCAGAAAACAGAACCAAATCCAGCACCCATCTACAGGCAGGAGTGGGGGAAGTGGAAGACTGGGTGCTGGAGGGGTCCAGCGTGGAGAAGAGAAGGCTCTGGGGATCTTAGAGGGCCTAAAGGGGCTCCAGGAGAGCTGGAGAGGGACTGGGGACAAGGGCTGGAGGGACAGGACACAGGGAATGGCTTCCCACTGCCAGAGGGCAGGGAGAGATGGGATATTGGAAGGAAATTCTTCGCTGTGAGGGTGGAGAGGCCCTGGAACACGCTGACCAGAGAGTTGTGGACTTCCCATCCCTGGAAGTGTCCAAGGCCAGGCTGGACGGGGCTTGGAGCAGCCTGGGATAGCGGAAGGTGTCCCTGCCCACGGAAAGGGGGTTGGAACAGGATCATCTTTAATGTCCTTTCCAGCCCAACCCATTCTGGGTTTCTGTGCCTAATTCAGGCTCCTGCAGTAGCTGTGGAGCACCTGGTTTGCTGCTGTGATCAATGAAGAGATAAAGCCTGTTACAAAAGGCAGCTTTAAGGCAGGCTTGTGCTCTGGCCCCGTGGCAGAACCATTTTGTGCCCGCAGTGGGAGATATCTCAGGGATTGCAGGGCTCTGCCGTGGATTCAGCCACAGATCCCTGAGGGAAATTGGCTCTTCCTTAGAGCGTGGTCCTTCCTGCCATTCTCAGCAGGATGGGGTTTGGGTGAGGACTTCTTTTCTCCGTCTCTGTGTTTGGGTCTGGGTCAGCTCCTCAAGAAGCAACGAGAGACGCAGACCTGGCCAGCTCCACGTGCCCAGCAGTGACACCAGTCAGTGTCACTGAGTGTCCCCAGGGAGAAAGGTGGCTCCTCCTCAAGCAGCTGAAAGAAAACGCCAAAGTTTCTGCTGTGAAAACGAGCTAAAAAATACTCTGATCATCACTCTCTGATGGCTCTTGAGCTGTGAGGGGCATGTGCGTCAAAAACCAAACTTGAGGAGAAACAAAATCTTGAGCGGTCCTCAGCGAAAGGAGGGAAAGTCAAAGTGTGTCTTGAGCCTTCTTTGTTTAATCCTGACACAGTGATTTATTCCCCACTACCACATCCACCATCCCCCTCCACACACACACACACACGTCCAGCAGGGCAACTGCTCCAAATTTTATTGGAAAAATATAAACCGGCTTTGCATTCTTACCTTTATTTCAAGACCTCCTACAAGAAACAGGAAGGGTAAACATGAAAGATCTGTTTCCTTTAAATTGTGAGCGTGGGGGAGTTTTCCTGTAGTGAAAGGACTGTTTTGAAAAGCCCTAAACGCTTTTGAATTGAATGCATAGGAGTAATGTACACACGGTTTGAATTTACAGTTCTGGGTCTCCTATCCCCCTCCATCTGAATCCTATAAGTCAGACGTGTTGCTACAGTGATTCCCACCGGGAAAGTCTGGACCTAGACTAGGAACAGCTGTAGATCTACAATCCACCAAAGTCGGCTTCTGAAACAGATATGAATTATTGGTTCAGTCAGATAAATATGGCTTTGCCTTTCCCCCACAGGCAACCACATATGGCACTTGGAAAGAATTAAAACCTTTACCCTTGGCCAGGTCTGGTTAAATAATGGCTCTTTCTTATACTTTCCCCCTCTCTCCATTTCCTCTCATTCATTCTTCTCTTCATTTTCCTTTCATGATCTTTTTGGCACCGGCACCCGAAATGTCACCTCCTCAAAGTGACCCCGAATTTTCCAGTGTCACCTACGGGGCTGCGGGAGCGCGGGCGAGGCAGACGGGTGGGAAAACATGGAGCTGTTATTCAGCGGGGCTGGAGCTCTGCAAGGAGGAACAAAACCACCTTTCTGCTGCTCAGCACGGCTGTATTGAGTCCAGGAAAGCCTCAGAGGCTGCTGCTACGTTGTCAGCCGAACTCGGGCTTGTCCCAGAGCCCCCAAATCACCCAGCACCCCACAGTGCGTGTGCAGGAGGGTGCTCTGCCCCTTCTCGGGGTCCCCCCCTCTGCCAGAGTGATTTTTGTGTGTTGAACGGCTCTACCAGTGAGGAACAAAGGTCTGAGGGTGCGGCACCACGGGGAGATGAGGGATGTGAGGATGTCTCCACTCTCCCAGCCTCTTCTCCCCGTTCCCAGCTCCCTGTGCTGCTTCTGCCCCTCCAAACCCAGGGCACACAGGTGCAAAGCAGCATCCCCCAGATGAGGATTCAGCCATTAAATGCTCTCACCTGCCTCTCATGAGCTCCCTGATCCCCCTCCTCTCCCTGCTCCTCTCTCCTACCCTCAGTCACTCCTCCAGCCTCAGGAGCTGCCCTCTGGCCGAGCCCTCCACCAGATTCAGCGCAGTTCCCTTCCTCGAGCTACTTCACGGGCTTTAAAAATCTGGAATTAAGGAACCTGTAAGTTGCTGCTTTATCTCATTATCTCCTGTTTTGCATTTTAATGTGCCTGCTCTAAAAAAGCCCTCATTGATATTCCGGTTTGGCATGTGTTTGTTTGTGTCTCTGGGGAAAATTGGCTACAGATATTACTAAGTCAAAAACACACACAGGAGAGTTTGCTGCATATTTTCTGTCCTTTTTTTTTTTTTCCTTCTTTGAAAGAAGATGGTACTTTCTTCACTTTCTTGAACAGCAGGAGAGTGGCAGTGGTGGGATTTGGAGGCAGCTCAGGGTGTAGGATGTGATGCACTGATCTTGGGCTCCTGGCTTCGTGACTGGAGCTCCTGGACTCTTCCTCCCCACCCTGCAAAAGGACCCTGCTCTGAAATGCAGGTCACTGTGCCTGCCATCCTCCTACAGCTTGCCAGCCATGCAGTGCCTCTTCCCAGATCCCCAAAGTCACAGGGACAATCCCAAAGGCCAAGCCTTGGGGATCCAAGGCCGGTGTGGAACTAGAGGTGATCCCAAAGGCCGGTGTTTCCTGCCAGTCTGGGCGGGTGGCTCTGGCAGGAGTGTCCCACCACAGCCTGTGTGTTCCCAGGAACGTGCAGAGGAGCCTGGAAGGGCTGGGATGGTCTGTGAGTGGCTGGGGAAGGGGCCACTGAGCAGAGGCAGGTGCATTGCAGCATCCCCCTGGCTCCAGCAGCAGCTCCGAGCTCGGCACGGGTCCTTCTGGAAAGGTGCAGGGGACTTTATTGGGATGGTGCTCCAGAAATACGTTGCCAGGGCTTGGTTTTCCTCTCCGTTTTGAGGTGAAAAATGAGCTTTTCTGCCCTCTGTGCAAGCATTAAAATCCCTCTGGTGCTGCTCTCGAATTGTGGTTTAACTGCAGTGCTCCTGACGTGTTTCCACTGCTGCTTCCTGCTCTAATCCTACGGTTAGGGGGACTTGGGATGGGAGAAACAACCCTCTGGAGGCAGCGATGCCTCTCCACCGACTAGAGAGGGAGTTTAAATATCTGCTTCAGACTAGACATTTAAATTTTTAGGGGAATAAAATTTACATGAGGTGAAACCCAGGTTGGCTGCTCGGGAAATCTGTGTCAAGCAAATCTTTGAAGGGGTTTTTAAAAATGCAGTTGTTTTCGACGTCTCCTCGAGAATCATAAATGTTGAAACCACTCCTGTCAGCCTGGGACTCAGCAGAGGGGGGCTTCGTGGTTGGATCTCCCTGGTTTTTGGCGCTGTGTTCTGTACAGGTGGCATTTTTGTGGTGGGAGGGGAGGGTCTGTGTTAAGAAATGAAGATGTGCTGAGGACTTTGTCAGCTTTAGGGTTTATCTTGAGCAGGGGGTGACCTGGAAAGACCAGGTCACATCGCAGAGATGCTGAATAAGCCAGCAGAGGCTTGTTCCCACCCAAAAGATGTTGTCACCTGTCCTGAATCACCTTCCCTGGTTATTGCTCTGGTGTAAGCAATGATGCGAGGCCCCAGCTCCACCCCACTGACACATCCAGGTGTCCCTCGCTGCTGCTTCTGCTGCTCTGTTTGCAGCTTTGAGCCGTGCCCCAAACTCTTCTGGCAGCCTCTCCTTCGCCCCTGAGGCATCAGCAGCAAATGAAGGCGTTTCAGCAGAGTTCCTCTCCGCTCCTGTGCGAGCAGCTCGGTGTGGCTGATGGCAAAGGCTGCAGGGACGAACTCCTCATCCTCATTTCTCTTCAGGGGCCCAGTGCAGGAGCCTGAGCAGGGATATTTCACGTGGAGTCTGAATTCCAGGGCTGGGTCCTGTCGTCAGAGCCCTCTGTGCTGCACTTCCAGCCACCATCCCAAAGCTCTCCTGGGGGCTGGCAGCGTGGAACAGAGGCACATCCCGGTGCTCAGGGTGCCTGCGTTAACCCCCCATCTCGGTGCCAGCAGAGACCCTCCCTGCCCTGGTGCTGTGTCACTCCTGAAACCGCTCCAGGTCCCTTTTCCTGCCCTGCTTTTGGAAGGAGTAAACTCACAAGCTCCTCAACATTAGGCTTCGTTGTCAAGTGCTGAAGTGCAGGGCTCCCTGTCCCCTGGCAGCGGCGTTCCCTGCATCTCCAGCGCGCTGTGTTTGTGGGAGGGTGGG
>VZTI01004662.1:10983-71352 GCA_013397865.1 Struthidea cinerea | reverse complement strand
TAGCCCGGGACAGATATCCCGGCAGTGCTGAGATAGCCCGGGACAGATATACCGGCAGTGCTGAGATAGCCCGGGACAGATATACCGGCAGTGCTGAGGTAGCCCGGGACAGATATACCGGCAGTGCTGAGATAGCCCGGGACAGATATACCGGCAGTGCTGAGGTAGCCCGGGACAGATATCCCGGCAGTGCTGAGATAGCCCGGGACAGATATACCGGCAGTGCTGAGGTAGCCCGGGACAGATATCCCGGCAGTGCTGAGGTAGCCCGGGAGAGATATACCGGCAGTGCTGAGGTAGCCCGGGACAGATATCCCGGCAGTGCTGAGGTAGCCCGGGACAGATATCCCGGCAGTGCTGAGGTAGCCCGGGAGAGATATACCGGCAGTGCTGAGATAGCCTGGGATCCTGAGGCAGATGTCCCGGCAGTGCTGAGATAGCCCGGGACAGATATCCCGGCAGTGCTGAGATAGCCTGGGATCCTGAGGCAGATGTCCCGGGAATGCTGAGATATCCTGGGATCCTGAGGCAGATGTCCCGGCAGTGCTGAGATGTCCCGGGAATCGTGAGATGTCCCGGGAGTGCTGAGATATCCCGGGAATCGTGAGATATCCCGGGAGTGTTGAGCTACCCTGGGATCCTGAGATAGGTATCCCGGGAATGCTGAGATATCCCGGGATTCCGAGATAGATATCGTGGGAATCGTGAGATATCCCGGGATCCTGAGATAGATATCTGGGGAATCCTGAGATATCCCGGGATCCTGAGATATCCCGGGGTCCCGGCCCTGGCCCGTCCCACTCTGTGGTTCTGTCGGTCTCTGATCACTGGCATTGAGTCCGTTAAGGTTTCCCCACGCAAAGGGGAGGAAGCTCCGCTGTAGCTCCGTGATGGACCATCCTACCATGATGTTGAAGGTCCTTTCCAACCCAAACCATTCCATGCAGGAGGGAGGAGACGGGAGAGCAGCTGGTGGGAAAGCTCAGTTCCCAGCCCTGGAGAAAATCCATCAGGATCCCGCTCTGCGCGGAGGTCTTTGAGCAGAACTTAGCGCTTTTTGGAGTGTAACCGAGCAGGACCCCGTTGTTTCAGACCCTGGCTCTAAACCCGGCCCTGTTTGGGCTGTCAGCAGTGTCTGCACAGAGGAACAGCCAAGCACGCAGATTTGCCTGCCTCTGCTCCTGAGCTCTTTGCTATCGCGGTGCTGCCGCAGCAGAGATGGTTTTCTTATACAACCACCCGGCTTTTCCACAGCCATCCCCCTTCCCACGGGCGCAAAGCACCTCCTGGGTCACCAAATCCAGTCCTCTGCTCGCCAGCAGCCCCAGCCCATCTCGGAGAGGGATGGAACTCCCTCTCCAACCTCGCTGGGGCCGCTGCCTCTCCTTTTCGTCTCTTCCTGCTCGATGCTTTTCCTGAAAAGCCATCCCAGCCTGTTCCTTGTCAGCCAGGAGCCCCAGTCCACCATGGGGACACACAGGTGGCTCGTGGACCTCCTTTGTGGCCACCACTGAGGTGCTTTTGCAGAGCTAGGGAGGCCCAGGGGGTCAGTGGTCCAGTTAAGAAAATTATGGGGTTTTGGGGGTCTGAAAGTTGATGGTGGCTTCCATGAATCCCTGTGGAGTGCAGGGCAAGACCGGTGACTCCTGGCTATCCTCGTGCCAGGAGTCAGGAGCATCTCCTTGGATCTCCTGGCTTTGGTCTCACCCCCTGAAAAGGCAGCAGGTACCGTGTGGGCCAGCACTGGCTCGTGTTCTAAGCCCCAGCTGGCTGGCAAGGTGTCAGGGCTGGAGGATGGAAGGAATAAAGGCCCCGAGCTGCCCAGCACAGCTCCTTCCCCCACTGGAGGATGGCTCTTGCTCTGCAGCCCAGACAAACCCCACCGGCCCTTGGGGACTCCTCCATTTCATTCCTACCAGCCCAGAAGCACCAGCTCTGACCTCACCAGCTCCACTTTTCAGAGCATTTGCATTCGTGGCCCAGGTCCAAAATGTGGTTGTTTTTTTTTTTTTTAATTTTCTCTGTGTAACCAGAGCTCAAACCCCTAAAGCAGCCAGTTAACCCTTTCAGCAGAGCTGCTTTTGGTGGGTTTATACGGATTTCTCCAGAGGGTGAGGTGTGCTGAGTGTCCTGTTGCTGTTGGGGTGCACGTGGATTTGTAGGGGCAGCCCAAAGTTTGCTCTGGCTGAGTCATGGAGCAAAACCCTCATCACATCCCCATCCACCGCCCACGGCCACCTCTGAGCCGAGCCCGCGGAGCCGCGCGGCCGGGGGAAACTTCAGTCTCCGAGTTCATCGTGTTAAAATAGATGAACTTCCACGTAAGAGGCTGTGGGGGTGAGGAGGCGGAACACAGACACACAACCCGGGGCCCTTCTGCGGAATGAGGGCAAAAGTCTGGCCTTGTTTATTCTCATGTAAATTCAGAGTAAACCCAGGCGATGTTGTCATCCTGCGCTCTGACGCACTACTGTAAATCCTACTTTCGTAACTCTGCCGTTATTTATGAGTATTGCTGCGGCGCTGTGTGAGATCAGGGCAGAGTTATGCCTGGTCACGTGCGTGTTTCAAGGACCACGGCTTGGACGTTTGAGTAGAGGAGACAAAGGCAGTCGATCATCTTCGTTTTACAAATAGGGGCGTAGGATTACATGACCTGCTGGAGAGCTTGCAGGAAGCCGGTGTCTGGTCTGGACAGGAAACGGTTTTCCTGTCCTGAGAAACTTTTCATAGTAGAGGGGGAAAAAAAAAAAAGAAAAAAATCCTGTTTGATGTTTGGGGTGAAGGGTTTGGAGGGCAGGAAAATGTGATCGGTAACTGCCCGATGAGGGTTTCAGATTGGAGCCCCAGGTCTGCAGGGAGCAGCCGAGGGATGTGGCCTTGCGATTGCTCGCTGCAAGTCAGCAGCTTTCCCCTGGCTGGGGGAGGTTTATGGATCATCCTGTCCATCAGGGCAGGCAGATTTTCTATCCGTGATCAATGGGGATCGCTTGAGCAGGATGGATTCGTGCTCAGGACTTGAGGTTTTATCTGCTGCATCACATCCAGAGCGTGATGGAAAAGATGAATAAAAAAGGGGTTTGAGGAGGTCATCGGCTGGCAGGACAAAGGCAGTCAGAGGAACAAGCAGGTCTCCAGATGAAAGGCTCTCTGTGTGCTCTGGGTGTATGTTCTGCACAGCGTCACCTATTTAATCACCTTCTGCATCGCGAGGGGCTCGGTTGAACATTCCCACCCCCTGCCCCGGCTCTGGCTGGCATTGCCCTTTGTCTTGGAGCTGCTGGGAAGGGTTTCCCTCCTGGCTGTGCCAGCTTCTCCATCTCCAAGCTGCCAGCCTGTGCGACCTGCCCCTCAAAGCCTTGCGGCTCAGTCGGTTGTGACGTGCTAGGATATCTGTTGCTGGCATTCAAGGACTTCCTCCTCCTGCTTTATTTTGCCACGTTATTTTCCTGTCTTGAGCTGGAGGACAGAAATCACAGAGGACAAATGTGATTTTCCTGCCTTTCTCCGAGGAGGTCACTCGTGCAGCGTTCACACTGCCCCTGCCTCTCCTTAATCCCGTGGCTCTGCTCAACTCCTCACCCCCTGTCTGACTTTTCCATCTCCAACCACATCAGGTAAATGCAGCGCCTCACTATCGACCTAGGAGGGGAAAATGACTGTCTAATCTGTTGAAGAGCAGTGTTTCCTTCTCAAATCAGCCTCCTCCTCCCGTGCAAAACCCAGGAACGAGGAGGTGTCAGCCCATGTATTGCAGAGGAACAGCCTTTGTTGTGTGGGGGTACTGCAAAATCCTTGGGAGAGCTGAGCAGGTATCTTTCAGAGGGGAAAAATTAAAAAAAAAAAAAAAAAAAAAAAGAAGAAAAAAAAGGCAATTAATTAGACTAAATAAACATACATTAGGGTTCAAAATATGCACAGCCAAAATGAAAGTCACATTCTGGTTCATTAAATCTGAAAAGACTTCACACGTTTTAAGCCTGTAATCATATTCACAGATGCAGCACCCCCTCCCCAACCTGCCCCCCCTCCCGCAGATTTCACACCTTGGGAATGGCTATTGTAAAAAAAAAGGGGAAAAAAGGAGCAGGGGAAGGTTTGCTGCTGCAGGGCACGGGCAGGAAAATCAGTGTTTGCTGTGGCATCTCTGTCGTGTCAGCACCGGGAGGGCGCGGGCTGCGTTCAGGTGCTCGAGGAGGAGGAGGAGGAGGAGGAGGAGGAGGAGGAGGCACAAAATCTCAGCCCCGCTCTCCTTCCCCACCCTGCTCCCGCCCGACCCGGGGGTCTCTCGCTGAGTTCCCCCGCTGCTTCCAGGCTTCTCCCCCTCCCCTGGAGGGTGGGATGTTACCAGGGAGCGGAGCTGCAGAACATATGGAAACGTCATGCGTGTATATATAGGAGAGGAACGAAAATGGATGCTCTTGGGTACAATAAACATCAGGGTATCTGCAGGGGGGGAAAGAGCCTCAGCTCTTTGCGCCGCTTTGGTGGATGCTTGTCGGGGGGGTTTTCACGGCTGTTTGTAGCCATAAGTGCATACATATAATTTATTTGAATTAGGAAGTCTGTGGCAGCCCGGGAGTCATTCTTTACGTGGAAATTCTGCTTTATTCCGAAGCGGCACAGTCAGAAAGGAGGATGTTGTGACTGCGTGCCAGCAGATATTTGTAAGGAGACATTTTGAAAATCTGAAGGGAACAGTGTGAACGTTTTCAAGATGTTGGGGCTTGTTCTGGAATACCTTTCAGTGCTTTCTTCTGGCTTTAGGTAAAATGAGATCAAAACTCAAAGGTTTCTGGTGTGCAAAATCTCACCAGCAGCTTCGTGCACCCATTTATTTCCTTTAGTATATTTTTTTTTTCTGATTTTTTTCAAATATCTAGTGGAGGTTTCTCTCTGCCCCAGTGCGTTTGTGTGCTATTCAACAGGGCGCCAGCTCCCTGGGCTGCAGCTCCCTGCCTTCTCCTTTTTCAGGGAAGCAATCCCAAGGACTTTGCTGCAGTTACTCGGGGAAGTAAGAAAGCTCAGCGTAAGGTGCCTTACACAGAAACCTGGGTATCATATCAGGCTTTCCATGCCTGGATATCTTGATCAGTTTAAGCTGATTAGAAAAGCTCCTCGGTTCATTCTTGGGCAAGCTGGAAAACGATCCCTGCTTTGTATAATGAAGTATGTTATCTCTCCTGCCCTATAATAAATCCGGAGCGGGGCTGCGGGGGGATTGTCATCTGGTCTAAATTAGCATTGCTCCGCTGCTGCCGATGGAGCCCTGACAGTGCTCACCAGGTGAGGATGTGGCCCATTTAGGGAGTTCCCGTGGGGTTACAAAAGCAGCATTGAGGACCACAATTTCAGAGGAGGAAAGAAGCCAGGGAAGGAACAGGACAGCTTGCAGGGAATCTTAAATGACATTAATTGAAATCTTATCACTTCCTTCATCTTAAGGTGAACCCGGGGCACAATAAAGAGCAATTATCTGCCATCTTCCTTCATCTGTCCCAAGTGCAAGGAGGGGAAGAGTATATCCATCACTCTTTCTGCTCTACCTTTTTTTTCCCCGAGACAATCCGATATATTTACAGACCTGTCACCCCTCCAAACCCCTCCTTTCACGGGAGAGCTGAACAAAAGCAGGTAAAAGCAATGGAGCTTGGAAAAGAGAGGGGAGCTGGAAACTGGAACCCAGTGTAAACGGGGGCTTCAGCCCTCTGAGAAGCCGCTGAAGGGACTTGAGTTACCACACGCCAGGGGAATGGTCACGAGAGGTTTGGCTGGAGGGTTGTGAGGTGGCAATAAATAGAGCTGAGCAGAGGGCTGGTGCTCTAAAACCTGGAGCAACGCTTGCTGGAAGCTGAGAGAGGCAGGGAATTCTTAACAGCTCGTGGAAATTGGTGCCGCACCCAGCATGGAGAGCGCTGGCAGTTTTTTGCCCCAGGTGCCCTCATGAGGTGAGATGAAGGCCATGGTCCCATTTAAAGCATTAGCAGGGCTGGCAGCAATCCCTCAGCTCTTTAGGAGAGACCCAGAAGCTGGATTTCATCTTGGTAGACCAGAGGGAGATGGTTTATGCCCTGTCCTGTCGTGTTTTCTCTCTATTCTGCAAACACACCGAGGACAGCAGTCCTGGGGCTGCTTACTCTGCAGAACCAACCCACACTTTTGTTCAGGCAGCAGGGAGGGGATTCTGTCAAACCGCCAGAGGAAAACACGACCGAAACCTTTCTGAGCTGGAGGGAAAGAGGAGCAGAAGGAGCTGGCCCTGCCCAGGTGTTTCCCTGGGGCTCTGTGTGGGGCCACGGCTCGTGCCCCCCACTCTCCCCAGCGGGTTCGAGAGGAGCAGGAAGGGGCAGCGACCTCTGAAACGCCGAGTGCAGCCCGTGGCAGGAGTCGGGGTGCGAGAGGGGCAGGTTCCAGGCGGCTGGGTTTGGGCTGTGTGTACAGAAACTCCAAGGCCATGTTGCTTTCTGACAGCAAATCGATGCCGCTGCAAACACGAGAACAAAGGAGCTCGCAGAGGAGAGGGGGAAGGAACACGGGAAAGGGAGAGATGGAGAACTGCTCCGCAGCCAGAGCTGGAACAATGTTGGGAAAAGCTGAATGACTTCAGCACCTATTCATTCCCTGGCCAGAGCTGGTTGCTTGCCCGTTCCCAAGGCCAGCGAGGAGGTGGTGGCCTCGAGTGGCTGAGGTGTGAGGGCACCAGCCGGGAGCAGGGGGTGACCCGGCTGCTCCCGATCCCTCTCCCAGGGTTTAGCAACTGTTCAGTCCCCAAGGCCAGGGGCTGGATGAGGCAGACACTGTACATGTGCAGCTGGTTAGGGCTCAGCGTGCCCCTCCCCTGTACAGCCTTGTGTCTCATGATGGATATCACTGGCAGGGCGAATTCCCATTCATTTGTCCCGTGGCTTCGGCACTGCGAGCGGTTTCCATGCAGATCCCGCAGGAGAGAATACCGTGGAAAAATGGGGGTTTGGGAGCCAAGATGCTGGGATGTTCTTCTTCCCAGCTCTGAAGCAAAAGAGACAATCTGGGGCCCAGCAGGTCTCACTTTGGGATGGTGTCTGGCTCCTGACCCGATGTTGGGGTCATGTCGGTACATGGGTTTGGGGTTTAACCCATTGCAGGCAGGCTGGTGAGGGGGGTGTTTAAGGCAGAATCGCCGAATTATCCAGGCCCTGTGCTGATCCACAGGGCACAAACAGAGTTTTCCACCAGAACCGAGGCAGAGGGAATGCAGTCAGAGGCTTTGCAGGTACAATGTGTCACTGGAAGGCTCAGCCCTGGATGAAAGCAGGTTTTCGTGTTTGCTTGGGGTTTTAAGTTCAGCTGTTTTCTCTGGCTGTCGCTGGGAAGGCCACATGGAAAAGCTTTAAGGACCCGTCCAGGACGGGGAGAGGGAAGTTTGGAGCACACAACTCAGCCCCTGAGCCTGCCCATCTGCAAAGAATCAGCATAACAACGCTTAATGTACTTCCCCAACATGGCAGTTGTGGGCCTTAATTAAACTGTGCAGAGTGCTCGGAGATCCTCAGATTAAAGGCTGTGTGTACAGTGAATTACAAAAGCAAACAACATGAAATTTTCCATGTGTTGTGCTAGAGCTGTCTTCGTTTACCAGAAACAAATCATTTAATGCACCTCTTACATGGAGCTTGTTTATATGGGACGCGCCTGTTATTCCAGTAGGGGGGAAATCTGCTAGTTTTGATTGTTGTTTCTCCATACTTCATCCACAAAAGGCGTAAAATTTGAATACGATAACCAGATAAGACGGCAATAAAATGGGGTTTTTGAGTGTATATATTGTGCAGTTGGCCCTGGGAAACGCCATCAGTTTTAACAGGCCTGAAAGATGGTGGGAGGTAAATTTAATATCGTATAAAAATAAAGGTAATCCCAGCAAAAGACGAGCGTGGAGCAGTCGCTGGAGTCACCACAGGCAGAGACAGAACATGTTTTGTGTCCAACAATAGCAGCGTACGTGACTTGAAATGCTCTTTCCTTATAAAACAAAATACCCACTGGTTTGGCTTATTAGTGCTAATCTTCAAAGGGAGCAGCAGTGCTGAGGCTCCTGGTTCAATTCAGAAGTTCAGCCCCGCTCTGGCAGCGCTGCCTTGACAAAGTGCCATTGTTGCCCACGGCCGGGGCCGTGTGTGTGAGGTTTAACCTCCTGCATTTCCCCTTTGCTGCTGCACGAGGAATGCCCAGAGCTGCGCAGAAAAATGTCTCTGATGTGTGGCTTACACGTGAAAATGCTGCATTTGAACTTGCACTGACTCTGCCCAGAGTGGATCGGGTTAAATGGACTATTACAATGGCGGGAGCTCATCTGGAACTAATAATTTTTGAGGCCACCAAAAGTAAAAAGTAAAAAAAAAAAAAAAAAAGAAGGTGGGGGGAGGAGGAGGAGGAGGAGAGATCCTTGCGAGTTTGGTGGCCGGTGACTAAAGCTTCTGCTGCCATCTACTGCACAGGGGTGGCAGTAGGGCCAGCTGGGAACTGCTCGTTTTGGACCGAACCGGCCAAAAAAACAGGTTAAAAAGTGAATTGTGGGTTCTGGTACAGACGGAGCTGGTTCCCAGCTCTGCCCTCCCGTGAGTGTATCCGGGGTCTGGCTTGGGGGGGGGTTCAGGACCGCTGGGAGCATCTGGTGGGGCTGTGCAGAAGGAGAGGAACGCGGGGCTTTCATCGCCGCGGGTTTTGGGCTGCGCCCCTTGGCGTTGTTACCCCCTGGCATTGTCACCCCCTGGCACTGTCACCCCCTGGCACTGTCGCTCCTCGTGCTTAGGATTCACCACCACGGCGGAAGTTTTTGGCTCTGGTTCTGGGGGGGCTGGGGAGGGGCGTTGACGAAGCCCCCTGCCCCACGGCGGGCGAGGAGGGGCTGCAGCACACATCACCCGGCCAAAGGGGCCGGGCTGAGCGGCATCTGTTTTGTCTCAGCGCCGAGCAGCGGGGCTGGCCGCGGCCCCACCCGCTGGACTCGGCTCAAGCATTACCGTGCTTGGCCAGACAATAAACGCAGCCTATTTATTTATGATGGCTGGACCCTTAGCAGGTCACTGGCACGGTCTCCAAGGGCGATGCATTCGAATCCCTCTCTGGATTTTCCCTCTTGCCATCTCTCCAGGCTGCCTTCTATTCTTTGTGCCTGCTCTCCCGGGAGATCTGGGCTCGGAACAAGCTGCTCGCCATCCTTGTGGCTCTTGGTCGTGAGGTTAAATAAGTTTAGGAGGGAAAAGTACATTTGGAAATGGTGTTGATGCAGATTGAATGAGCCAAACTCGCTATTGTCTTTACCAGCTCTGAGTCTGCCGTGGCGATTTCCAGGGTACAGAGACAGGCTGGCTGTGGGTTCCACAGAGCTACTGCAAAGGGGAGCTGGGTGGGAAACCCAGCTGGTCCCGTGACTGAGCACACAACTGGGATTTGGCCTCCAGGCTCCTGTTCCTGGCTTTCCGAGGGATCCCGAGAAAGCCCCGGCGGGGGGGAAGGAAAGCTGTGTCATTTCAGAGAGCCAGGCTAACCCCAAAGGGGGCCGGCAGCCTCCAAGGGGGAGCCTTTGGGGAGGGTGCTGGGAGAGGAACTGCGGTGCTGCTCTCCACTGGAGCTGGGGAAGGGGTGCTAACAAAGAGGAGATGTTTGGCCAGGGCTCCTCTCCAGCCTGCGGGGTGTGTGTGCTTCAGGAGCTGCCTGGCTGCAGGGGGGATGTTCTCGCCCGGATCTCGGGTTTGGGATTCGTTTCACGTAGGCTGTGGTGTCTTACAGTCCCCAGGCTCGGTGTGAGGCAGCCGCCGTTGAGTTCCCGTTATAGCAAAGAGAGTCTGACCTATTTTCAGATGAGGGAAGCACTCTCTGAACTGCTGTGCCTCGTCCTCGGCTGCAGGGGAGGCCTGGAGTGACCCTCTCAGCTTGGGCAGGGATGAATCCTGCACAGAGCCCAGGCCAGGAGGAACCTCCAACCTCTTCTCCATCTTCTTCTCGTTACCTTTGGGGTCTCAGGCTTGGCAAGATACAAAATGCACAGGCAGCCATTCCCCCGGTGTACAAAAATGATTGAGAATGGCTCGCTCAAGCCCCAAACTTCCATTCAGGTTCCAAATTCCTCCTTGGAGGGCGTCTGCTTCCCCCCGCTGGCTACAGAAAGATCCAGGGAAAATAAACCTTCTCTTTTGGCCAGGCCAGCCTGGAGATGAGAGGCTTGGTGACGTGAATGTCACTTCTTGTCCACCTCTGCCTCTAAAATGTCCCCCTCCTGTACTGCCAGTGTCCAGCTCTAGCTTCAGGATGAATTTAATGAACTCCTGCTCGCTGAGTGTCTTCCTGGCCCTCTTTCCCAAACTGCTGTCTAGCTCCTTTTTCATGACCCTCCGTCAGCCTGGGAATTTTTCCAGCACAACCCCACGCAGGTGCTCTGAAAAACAAGAGGTCAGGTCTGCTCCCTAAGTTGATTCCAAGTCTGCAGAGGCTGGGGAGAGAAAATCTTCTGGGCATGATGTCAGCCCAGCTCTGAGAGTTTGAGGATGTGGGCTTCTGGATGCCTGTAATTTACAGGAAAGAAATAAACCTCACATCCTGGAAGATGCCATTTTTCTTGCGTCCCACACTTGGCGGGTTGGGAGGTTTGTGGTAGGAGCCAAGATGTTGATGGTTACCATGAATCTCGCCTTCCCACAGACCTTCTCTTCCTTCCTTCCTTCCTTCGGCTGGGCTATCTGGGAGCTCTTGGCTCCTCCATCCCAAAATCCAGCTTGAGTTCTGCTGTGAAATCTCCTCAGTTATTTCATCTTTCCAGCTGAGAAAGGCTAAACACAATCGTTCAGGAGTCTGGCACAAGGCGCTGGGAGTGCTTGCTCACAGGAGGAGCAGTGAGCCAGAACTTCAGCTGCTCTCTCGAGGTCAGAGCCCATCGATTTTGTGGAAAGCTTAACCCATGGTGGGAAGGGCTTTTTTGCTGTATTTCCACCTGGTTTCCTCGCTCCTGCAGGCAGAATCCACATCTTCCCCTCCCTGTGGTTGCAGGAAGCAGCCCCTGGTGTTATTTGGGGGAAAGAGGAGCATTTTTAGGAGCAGCAGAGTGAGGGGAGCGTGGATCCAGCTCCTGGATGGGTTTGTGCCTCGTGCTCCATCCAAAGCTCCTCCAGCAACTGGAATCTTCCTCTTTGATGGGTTCTCATCGTAGGGGGGAAAAATGTCATAGCTTGCTGTGGTGAAGGCAGTAAAGGATTAGGGTGGGAATCTTCCCTATCCATAAAAACCCACAGGCTTTGTCGGGAGAGGAGGCAAACTTTTATTCCATCGAAGTTTTCCCAGCGACTGCGCTGAGGCTTCAGAGTCACGTCGGTTCCTCCAGCAGAAAGTAGGTGCCTGGGAATGAGGTGTAGCTCCTCGTACCTCCCGGGGGGAACAATCTATTCCAGCGGCAGCAGGAAAAAGCAGCTTCATTCAGGACCGAGGGGGCGACGGGAAGGAAGGAAGGACTGTTTGTTAGCGTTGCCTTAAGCTAAATGTTAATGAAGTGCAACACTTAAGATGCTCGCACGCCTCAATTATGTCCACCAAGATCACATGTTGCCTTTCCAGTTATCCGGGCTGGGAAATGAGGGATGTGTGAAGAGGCTGTGCCTGCTCATTACCTCTCCCTGCCAGGAGAGATCCTGCTGGATTTCTCCAGGTGCCGGCTGTACCTGCACGCTCACTGTGCAGGGACGGGGTTCTTCTTTCGGGTGGAAATGGGTTTTGAGCGTGGAAAATAACGCGTGAGGTGGTGCCGTGCAGCCGTGGAGGTGAAGCTGGAAATGATGTCTGGGTGTCCGGGGGTGTTGGTGACTTTGAGGGAAGGGACGGGCAGATGTGACTGCGTTAGGAACGAGGGTGGCACCTCTCGGGGTCTGCTGCTCCTTGGGCACAGAGCTCAGTTCTCCCGATTCTGATCGCCCTTGTCCTGTCACTGCAGTTTGCTCGGGAGCACGGACAGGATGGGAACGGCTTCAAACTGACAGAGAGAAGGGTTAGATTGGATATCAGGGAGGAATTCCTCCCCGTGAGGGTGGGGACAGGTTGCCCAGAGCAGCTGTGGCTGCCCCTGGATCCCTGGAAGTGTCCAAGGCCAGGCTGGAGCAGCCTGGGATAGTGGAAGGTGTCCCTGTCATGGCAGGGGGTGGAATGAGATGAGTGTTAGTGTCCTTCCAACCCAAACCATTCGGAGATTCTACGATCCTGTTAGGTTTTGTAAAACAAAAATAGGTTCTCCAAAAGTCTCCTTCTTCCTGCACCAGACACACAGAGGCTGGATAACAATTTCAGAAAGCAGAAACTGTTTTGTTTACCCAATCCATTTTTATTATTATCATTAAGTGGAAAAACAAAATTGACAGACAAAAATTCCTTCAAAATTGTGCAATAATACATAGCAGAAATCAGTGAATGAAAGAAAAACCAACAAACAAAGGACACAGAGTAGCAATTCAAATAGTACAACATTAAACTTCACTTAAAGAACCTGATTTAAAGGTGACACTACCTCTATTAGAGGCTGGCTGCCTGTGGACTGATGCAGGTGTGGAAGGATTAATTAGAATGTTGCAGCTATTTCCAGGAACAAAGATGCTCTCGGGGTCCAAGAGCCACTGAGTTATTGCACCATTTCCCTCCTCAAGTCCATTTGAAGGAGACTTGAAAGTTGTTTCAGAAAAGATTTTTTTTTTTTCTGAAAAAATGACATTTTACTTTTCCATCAGCGAGTAGGTGAAGTTTGTCATTAAATATACTCTGATTGCAAGCATGGAGATGCTCACTCTGAGCTCTGCCCTGTGAGGAATGGGAATTCTGCTCAGGGAGAGTTTCCTTGGCTCGGGTGGGGGTTCCCTGGTGGATAATATGAGGGCTTTGGACACTCTGGGAACAGGAGGAGTGAAATAACGTGGTGACCACCAAGGTGACCATCAAACACAAAGGTCCTTTGGCCACGAGGCCACAAGACGTGGACACTGGCAGCCAGCTCTGCCTCTCTGCTCTCCCCTCCCCTTCCTGGCTGCCTCTGAGCTCCCAAACGCGTCTGTAACTCGATCTGTGTCCAAGGAAAAGAGGCTTTTCCCGGGGCTCAGCCTGCAGCTGTCTCCTGCTAAGGCTGTGTCAAGGTGGGAGCACCTGGAACAAGTTAGGGCAGGGTGAGCCGGGGCGTGAACTTGCAGCACGCCAGCGCTTCTGCACATCAAATACCTGCAGGCAGGGGGTTTTACCCCGTATTTCACCCCCCTCTGAAATCCCTCTTGCAGTTTTCCTGGGGTACAGGCCCTCAGCCAAACCCCAGAGGGGCTGGAAGCTCCTGCTCCAGCTGGTTCCTGTGTGCACCCGGAGCGTGGGTGCTGCTCTCGCTGGGTTCAGGGAGCTCTGACAGAGCTGGCAACCCTCAGAAGGGATTTACTCAGACTGAAAAGAGCATTTTTTGGACCTTTAATAGGTGTTCAGGTCTCCAACCTGGGGAATGGTACCTCAATGGTACCTCCTTGTCCTTTCTTGTAAAAACCAAACCCTCAACACAAAAAAAAAAACCCAAAAAAACAACTCACAAAAAGTCTGAGCCAAAGCAAAAGAAGCCTCACAGTCCAAAACCTCGACAGATTTTAGTGTTCAACCTTAGTCTTTTGTTCAAATGGACTTGAGGGTACCCGTGGGCATCTGAAATGGATGCAAACACAAATTAATTGGTGGAAGTTCCTCCTAACCAGGGTATTTTCCGTACCCTTTTCTTGTTTTCCGTACGGATCCCAACATTTCTCTGGGTTCCTATAAAGTAAACCCAAATCACCTCCCAGAATTGAGGGTAGCGAGTCATGTCACATGGCATAAGGCTACTGAAACGAAACCAGAAGGAAATGTACATCCACATCCACGTGCCTTATTTACAGCAGAACCCTCCCACCCCCTGCCTGTCTCCGTGAACAAGATTCCGTGCTTCAAAAGTTCATAAAAAATATACAATTTACCCCAGAACTGCATCGAAGCTGCTCGCTCCCCACCTGGAGCCCAGACTTCTCTCTCTCTCTATATATAAAATACACTAGCCCTGTGAAAGTTGCTTTGCTGAGAGCACAGTGGTGATTTTTGCAGTGAAGGGGAGGGCTGGGGGCAGCTCTGAGTGCTGTGCCCACATGGGCTTTGCGGTGTCCCCAAACCCCCGGGCACACTGGGGTGACTCCACAGAGGGCTCCGCTCTGCCCACGCTCTGCTAGGGAGGTACATTTAAGCAAGGGTGTTGGGTTTTGGGGACAGGGTTACCCCAAAATGCTGGGCTCTGCACGAGTGTCCCCGAGCCAGGAGCCTTTCAGGGTGGCCAGGACTGACCTGTCCCCCAGGGGATGCTTGGAAACCTCCAGCCAAGGGATTTCTGCGGGATATAAAGTGGTTACAAGGGTCCCCCTTGGCATCTGGCTAGACAGAGGTGGGCTAAACTCTGAATTCTGCTCATCTTACTGCAGCAGGATTTACCCTGGGGGAGTAAAATATCAGAATTTAACCACTCCTAACCCTCACCAGAGAGGCACCAGATTTTGGGATGCTACACTGTAATTTTCCTTTACCTGTGCCAAAAATATTTACTTTATAAGGAAGGGGTTCAGTACTCTTTATCTCTGTTTTTAGGCTTCCTCTCCTGCATAAAATCTTTTGATTTAATGTTTTTGAGACTTGTTTAGCCTCTGGGTCAGAGTCTGGTCTCTCTGTGTAGCTGTAACTCCAGGCAAACTGAGCTGTGTGCACCGGGTTGATTTACTCAAAATTTCAGCTCCTGAGCAGCACCTGATGCACTGACAAGGTAAAAATATTGCAACTCTGCGAGCTTGCTGCTACTTATAAAAATCTGATTCTAGTTTGGTCCCAGCTTTGGGAGGGGGAAAAAAAAAATCAGTCACCGGGAATGCTAACAGCAGTAATTGAAAATAGAGTCAGGATTTCTCTGGAGTATCAAACCATCCAGACCTCAACTTCTTTTTTTATACATTTTTCTATTGTGAAATTAAACGGATCAGACGCGTATCAAAACATAGCTGGCCTCTCTCACTTCATCTGTAGGAAGACTGCAATTATAACTTAATTTACACTGCAAAAATACCTTTGTTTTTAACAAAAACAGTGTGACAAGACAGTGTGCTGTGTTTCCTGGTGAGGAGTTTTGCATATATCGAGCACGGACAGGGGAGAGCCCTGAACATCCTCTCCTGTCGTGCTCCTGGGTTGGCAGGTAGTGGTGAGGTTCACATTTTTTGGTGAAATGCACATTTTGCAGTCACAAAATAAAAGCGCCAAACAGTGGCAAGCAGACATTTGCATTTGGCTCTGCAGCCAGTATTGTGTCTGCTGGGAATGTGAGATGAGAAAATAACACGTGTGTGTGTGTGTGTGTATTTATATTATTTCTAAAGCTGTAGGTAAAACTACAGCTGCTTTTAGGAAATTCCAATGAGGGAGCATCAAATCCCTGCTGTGGACCAAATTAATTTAAATTTCCAGTAATTATTGCTCTGTGTGAGTGTGGAAAATCTCTATTTGAGCACACTGGAGGCTCCCCCTTCCGTCCCACCACCGTGCTGGCATCTGAGGGAAGCTCCACGGAGGAGGGCTGTCCTAAATACCTGGGAAATGTGGTTTAAGGTGCAAGTGGCAATTTTTTGTTGCAGTGACGTGGTGGTTGTAAGCTCCAGATTAATGAAGCCCCGTGTGATGGGCAGGGGCAGCAGCAGGAGGGGTTTGGGCAGCACATCTTGGTGTGGGGAGGTTTTTGCCTTCCTACAGCAGCAGGAAGCAAAACTCATCCCTAAAAAAATGCGCTGCGGTTCCTTAAGATTGCTCAGAGATTGGGTCTTTTATAAGGGAGAAAAAATACGTGAAAATGAGGGTTTTTATTATCATGGCAAGGACAATGATGGGGATGCCAAGATACGACTGCCTTGCAAGATAAAGTGGCACATGTTCTACACAAGAATGTGTACAATGTCTGACGACTCTGGAAATCTGTTCTGCAGCAGATTTCCCAATAAATTAACACAACAAAAATACTTTCATATAAAACAAACTCCAAAGGATTTCTTTNCTTTTTTAAATAAATTTATTCTTGTCTTAGAAAAATAAAACGAGGAGCCAATTTAGTCAACGGAAAATATCTCACAGACTTAAAAGCATGCCCAGCAAGCATAGCCTTGTAAGACTAAATTAATGTTAAATCAAAGCAATTTGTTACTCAACCAACCTAGTCTGCAATTCACAGTCGATTACTACAAAGTGTATTCTTAAAATTATTATTATTATTATTATTATTATTATTTTTTCCTTTTTTTTGGCCCATATAAAAATAACGTATTGCAACTCAAAGTGCATTTTCAAAATAAACAATCAACTATTTTTATCAAATAAAATATTTACACCATTTGGTTTTGTACAGTCAGAAACGCACTTCAGGCGATGACCATGGGGACGTCATCTGAAAATCCAGTTATCATTGGGGCTTCGTCGTCCTCATCTCCTGGAAAACAAACCCAAAAAAGAGCTGTTAGGGGGCCCTCGACATTTCTATTGCATTTTGTATTTCTGGGGTTTATATTTCCGTTTTTATATACATTTTATGTTCTGGTTTTAAGTGATTTGCATTGGAAGGAGGGGTTTCATTTGATAAAAATGTTTGGTTGGGAAAACTTTTGATGGTTGGACCTGACGGTCTTAAAGGTCTGTGCAACCTTAACTATTCCAAGGTTCTGTGCTTTGTACTCTTAGATCAAATCCACAGAGATTGTGGTGCCAGAGTGGCCCAAACCGTGGTAAAATAATTCATTCTTGCCCTGATTTCACATCCCCAGTGCGTTTTTAAGTGATTTGCACTGGAAGGAGGGGTTTAAGTGAGTTTGCTAAAAATGTTGGGTTGAGGAAACTTTTGGCTGTTGGACTTGATGGTCTTGAAGGTCTTTTCCAAGCTGAAGGGCTCCGTGATTTGCGCTCTTAGATCAAACCCATAGAGATTGTGGTGCCAGAGTGGCCCAAACCACGATAAAAGATTTCATTCGTGCCCCGATTTCGCGTCCCCAATGCCATCCCCAAACGCCACCGGGGGCCACGCACCCAGATCATCCCCTGAGGAGAAGATGGCCGAGCCCAGGCGGGAGCTGTAGTGGCTGTTGGCAAAGGCAGTGAAGCTGTTCTGGAGCCTCCTGTGCCTCATGTACAGCACCACGAAGCCGATGCCCAGGGTCACCAGCAGCAGGAACAGCACCGGCACCACGATGGCAGCCACGTCCGTGGGGCGGCCGGATTTGGTGGCAGAGGANAATAAAAAAAACCCCAAAAGGTTTTTTTTTTTTTTTTTTTTTTTTTTTTGTCCTAAAGTAAAAGCAAAACCTTCAGGGACTATATCACTTCTCTCTCTCTACATATATAATCTCCTGAATTTTTTTTCCTTTTTTAAATAAATTTATTCTTGTCTTAGAAAAATAAAACGAGGAGCCAATTTAGTCAACGGAAAATATCTCACAGACTTAAAAGCATGCCCAGCAAGCATAGCCTTGTAAGACTAAATTAATGTTAAATCAAAGCAATTTGTTACTCAACCAACCTAGTCTGCAATTCACAGTCGATTACTACAAAGTGTATTCTTAAAATTATTATTATTATTATTATTATTATTATTTTTTCCTTTTTTTTGGCCCATATAAAAATAACATATTGCAACTCAAAGTGCATTTTCAAAATAAACAATCAACTATTTTTATCAAATAAAATATTTACACCATTTGGTTTTGTACAGTCAGAAACGCACTTCAGGCGATGACCATGGGGACGTCATCTGAAAATCCAGTTATCATTGGGGCTTCGTCGTCCTCATCTCCTGGAAAACAAACCCAAAAAAGAGCTGTTAGGGGGCCCTCGACATTTCTATTGCATTTTGTATTTCTGGGGTTTATATTTCCGTTTTTATATACATTTTATGTTCTGGTTTTAAGTGATTTGCATTGGAAGGAGGGGTTTCATTTGATAAAAATGTTTGGTTGGGAAAACTTTTGATGGTTGGACCTGACGGTCTTAAAGGTCTGTGCAACCTTAACTATTCCAAGGTTCTGTGCTTTGTACTCTTAGATCAAATCCACAGAGATTGTGGTGCCAGAGTGGCCCAAACCGTGGTAAAATAATTCATTCTTGCCCTGATTTCACATCCCCAGTGCGTTTTTAAGTGATTTGCACTGGAAGGAGGGGTTTAAGTGAGTTTGCTAAAAATGTTGGGTTGAGGAAACTTTTGGCTGTTGGACTTGATGGTCTTGAAGGTCTTTTCCAAGCTTAAGGGCTCCGTGATTTGCGCTCTTAGATCAAACCCATAGAGATTGTGGTGCCAGAGTGGCCCAAACCACGATAAAAGATTTCATTCGTGCCCCGATTTCGCGTCCCCAATGCCGTCCCCAAACGCCACCGGGGGCCACGCACCCAGATCATCCCCTGAGGAGAAGATGGCCGAGCCCAGGCGGGAGCTGTAGTGGCTGTTGGCAAAGGCAGTGAAGCTGTTCTGGAGCCTCCTGTGCCTCATGTACAGCACCACGAAGCCGATGCCCAGGGTCACCAGCAGCAGGAACAGCACCGGCACCACGATGGCAGCCACGTCCGTGGGGCGGCCGGATTTGGTGGCAGAGGAGTCTTCACCTGGTGAGGGAGGGACAACAGGTGCTGCTTGTACCAACAGCACATCTCTTAAGAATTTCTGAGGCTTCCCTGAGTATTTTTTAAGGAGGATGAGGGAAAAATAGGGACTCACCCGTTCCCAGCTCGTCATAGAGAAGCGTGGCCGGCTCCCCACACATCTGCCCCCCGTACAGGCAGCGGGCCTGCACGGTGAACGAGTAGTTGTGGCCTATCTTGAGGTTGGACACCTTGAAGAAGTTCTCCGTGGTGTTGCCCAGATAGGCCGTGATGTTCATCAGGCTGTCAAACATGTGAATCTCGTAGCCCTGAGGGAGACACAAGCCCCAAATCGCTGGGCTGCAAGAGGGCAGGTTTGCTCCTTCCAAAAAGGGGTTTGAAACTTGGTTTTCCTCCTGGGTCTGGCTTTGAGGAACTCTGCTGGGCTGTCAGCTGGGAGGGAGAAATGTGGAGCCTCCTCCAGGAACCCCTGCTGGTGTGCACTGGCCTTGGCCAGGTCAGGGAGGAGAGATTTCTCTTCTCCCGAGTGACAGGATGAGAGGACACGGCCTCGAGCTGTGCCAGGGGAGGCTCAGGTTGGACATCAGGAGGAATTGCTTCACTAAAAGGGTTGTTAGACATTGGAAGGGCTGCCCAGGGAGGTTTCAATCCCCAGCCCTGGGGGTGTTCAAGAAACAATTGGACGTGGCACTCAGTGCTCTGGGCTGGTGACAAGGTGGGGACCGGGCACAGGTTGGACCCAATCTTGGAGATCTTTTCCAACCTAAATGACTCTGGTTTGGTCTGTCTGGTCCACTCCGTCCTTAGCAGCCACCCCAGACCACCCAAGCACAGAGTCCAGGAGGGTGATGGCTTTTTTGGTGCAGTTTTCTACCTGCCCACGCTCTGACAGACAACATTTCACAGATTTTCTATGCAAGTCTGAATCGTGACAACTCCCAGACTTCCTGCCATGGCAGGGCAGCGTCCTATTCCCAGCCCTTTCACACATGGGACAATTGTCCTTTTCTAGGACAGTAATTATGTTCCTAAAAGGTGACTGATTGGATCTATCAGCTTCAGAGCCTGAGCCGTGACACGAATTTTAGTGAGCTCTCCTAGAGGGCTCCCCAAGGACAGGATGGATTTCAGAGTCTGGGAAGGAGCCTGGCAGTGACTCTGCCCCAGGTTTTCTGTAGGACAGGAGGCACAGCAAAACTCACCCGGCTTTCGTTGAAATTACTTTCCTTCAAGGCCAAACTCTTCCAGAAAAGCAGAATGTGGTCGTTTTCTGTGATGATTTTTAAGGCGTCCGGTGCAGACAGGGGGACTGCAAATGGGAAAAAGTGGCAGCGGTGAGGTCGTAGCACTGGTGGCATTTTTCTCTTACAGGAATGGAGTCACTTCTGAAACTTGGAGGGGTTTTTTAGGGATCAGCACAATACTCTGCTTGGAAAAGGGATGTGCTGGGGGAGAGGATGCTGTGGCGTGGAAGCTGGGAGGAGTTTCTCAGTGGTAGGGATGTAGTGGTACTTGGTGGGGTGTACACAGCCAAATGGGTGTTTTCCCATCTCCATTGATCAGGAGAAAAATGCTGGATATTGCTCGAGAGGCTTCCTCTCCACTGCTGGTGCTTGGGGGTGTAATCACCTCCCCTGGGAGGCCTCCCAGGACTGGGCTTTGGCTGTGGGAGAGGACCAAGAGCTGCAGAACCCTTTCTCCAGCCTGCAGGCAGCACAGGACGGGCGGCGTGGCCCTTACCTGTGTTGATCTTCATGCTGGATTCCTTGCTCATGTTTCCCAGCTGGACAATCACGTGGTATTTCCCTCCTGGCTCCAGCTTCTTTATGGTGTACTCCACCGTGCTGTTCCGGCTCTTCACTTTGTAGATTTTATCTGTTTTCCTCACCAAATCTTTAACTGCCACAGCGTAGAGCTGGAGGGGGGAGGAAATGGATGGAAAAGTCTCACTTTCCTGTAGACTTTCAGCAAAAGGGGGTTAGGACATTAGACCGAGGTGGGGGTAAAATTTGCTTTAAACCAAGGCTGAGCTTTACAGAAAGCCTGGGAAGCAAAATTCCAAGCCTCTCTCTGGATCTCTGCCCAAAAATCAGCATTTACTGATACAGAAAATGCAGTCAGTGGAACAGATGAGGGCAGGAGGAAAAGCTCAGGTTGTGTTTCTCGGTGAATCACAAGGATGCAACGCAAACCCCTGCCCTGTCAGAGTTTCCAGCTCTGCTGGGAAGGTTTATACCTCCAAACCTTTGCTTTTAAAGGCTCTGCACCAGAATGGGAGGGGAAAGCTTGCTGAGAAAATGACTGGCCTTCAATGGAGCGAGACGTGAGCGTACGGCAGCGTGGCAGAGAACAGAACCAGGCTTTGTTGGGGCGGGGGGCAGTGCCCCAGCCCAGCCTTATCCTCCTGGGCAAAGCCAAAGCCCAGAAAGGTGTTTTGGCACATGCCCAGGGCTGTTTTCAGACTTAATCAGCAACAGATATCCCAGACCCGGCTCTTTTTAAACGTTACAGCCCTGAGGTAATGGCCAGTAGGGAGGAGATGAAAATCTCGGAGGTGTCAGCACTTTGATGATGATTTTATGTGGAGCACAGATCAGATCTCAGGCTTTCTCCAGCACAGGAAAGGCAAGGATCTGTCTCTGAGCCAGGATTTTGCGTGCACGGGGACAGGAGAAGGCTCTGTGGGGTGTTACCATGTCCTGGTCGGGTGAGTCGTAGGGCGATTCCCACTTGATGACGGCGAACGTCTTCCCGGTGCGCACGGAGTGGAGGTGCCGCGGGGGCAGCCGGTTGTCCGGGATCATCTTCACCACCACGTAGTCCGAGGGGGGCCCTTGGTAGGGAGACATCACCCGCACCTGGGAGGGAGGCACAGGGGTCAGGGCTGTGTCCCGCTGGAGCCACGGCAGGCGGAGGGACAGGAGGAAGGGAGCCCACCAGGAACAGGTACTGCTCGTCCCGCTGCACCAGCACCGTGATGTTGTGGGCGCTCGTGGTGCTGTTGTGGGGGCTCCTGTACAGCTCCAGGAAGGATGTGGCGTAGAAGATGCCGTACACCTGAGGAGGGAGAGCACAGCAGGGATGGTGCAGGGTTTGGCACGGCCCGGAGCATCCACTGGCTGTCGCTTTTTAGGGGCGTAAAGCAAAGACCTTTTTCCTTCTGGACCCGTTTTCCTGCTTTTCCCTCTTTCTTGCCCAAGTTCAGTCCGCCCACTTGCCTTTGAACTCCCAACCCAAAACCCTGAGCTCAGCTCAGCTAACAGCAGTTGATTCAAAGGCTGCTGGAGCATTCTGCTGTCTGTGTTTAAGCCACTTCTCACTGCATCAGTGGCTGAGCAAACGGACAAGGAACCTTTCTTTGCTTCTATTTAAAGGGCAGGAGGTCCTTTCCCTCATTCTCCCACAAATTTTCAGGGCCTTGGACTTCAATCCAAACAAATAATCCTGATTTCAGGGGTTCTTGTGCTGCTCTGAGGCTCTGAGCTAGACCCCAGGGTGGCTGAGGAGGGAAGGGCTGGTGCCTTACGACATTCCTGGGGCCGGTCCAGCTGCATTCCACCGCCGTCTGGTTGATGGCCTTGGCCTTGAGGCTTGGGGACGCAGGCCTTGTGCCACTGGTCACCACATGCACAAAAGACAGAGGGCTGTCACCCAGCTCCGTCTTAGCCCAAGCAGAAATTTCATAGGGGGTGTGTGCTGTCAAATTGGCCACTGAGCAAGAAGAGAAAGGGGCACTATTAGGTGAGGCAAAGCACGGCGAGGGCGGGCTGAGAGCACGAGGGAAGGGTCAGCATCAGCAAACAGACGGGAGCCTGCCTCTCCTGGGTCGTGCTGTCATCACTTTGGAGTAATTCCCTTTATACAGAAGCACCTGAGACTCTGGGATCCAACCCAGCCTGTGCTTTTCCGTGCCCACATGATTTCCCATATCCACACTGAGGTTGTTCCAAACCAGAAATGGGATCAATAGGGACATGTGCTGTATGCAAGCCCAAGAAAGGCTTGTTCTGTTCCTACTCCCTTTGGCAGATTAGAAATGGAACAACAAGCAAAACCCCGTGTGATGAGAAAGGACTAGTGCAGCTCTGGGGGTAAATCCCAAATCTGCTTGAAATCTCCAGCTCCTCAAAACAGAGGATTTGCTGCTTTGTCCTGTCCAGATTGAAACAGAATCGTTTAAACAGAAACTACTAGTAGCAAAAAGAAAAAAAAGAAATAAAATAATCCTATAACCTCCCATAAATCCTTCTGCTGGGTGTTGACCAAAGCAAAACTTCACATTTTGTGCAGAATTTACCTTTTTGGAGGGACTTTTCCCCTTCTATGACCAGAGTCCTTTTTTCCTGCCTGTGGGTATCGAATGTCCAGTAGATGTTGACTACGTAGCCACTGACCTGTCAAGACCAAGGACACCCAACAGAGCCATCAGCTCAGCTGTGTTTGCACACAGGGAAACAGGGTTACTGTCAGACCCCTGACAGTCTTTGCATTGTATTTTCCATCCCAATTAAGAGCCCCGGGGCAGTTTGCGAGCAGTAAGGAATGATTTGGCATGAAATAATGGGTAATTGCAATGCTTCAGTGGGTGGCAGCTTCTCCCAGCCACTATTCACCATTCACCCAGCTCAGAGGTAAAGGGAAAAACTCTTACCTTGATATTCGTGGACATTTTTAGGCTGAAACTTATGGAGTCCTCGCTGTAGCTCTCAATGTGGATGACAGGGGGAGGGATGACTGGGAGGAAAGAGAGAAAAGGCCTGCTAGTACAGCACAGAGAAATAAAAACACTCATTGAGAGGGGACAGATCAAACACAGCTTTTTGTGGTAACACCCAGCTCCCAGAACCTTGTCTAAGACATGCCCCCTCAGAGAAGACACTGACATTTTTTAAGTCAAGCACCTAAAAGCTGCTTTATCTGTGCCCTGCTCGGTGCAGGCTGGAACTGCAGGGGTCTGGGCAAAGGGATTTCCCTCTGAACTTAGTAGGATGAGCTCCTGTCCCAGCTAACAGCTCCTGGCCTTCCAAGCAGCTGCTGAGGGAGGTCAGGAGCTGTCGGTGCCAAACACTCCTGCAAAACCTGAAGGGGAAGTTATTTCTGTTCTTTTTACCTCTGTTTTTCTAACCATCGGGTAATTCTCATTATCTGAATCCTGCACTTTGAGTTGCCTGGTGTTTTCTTTTCCTTCTTCCACCTAACAAATTAGCAGACAATTTTGACGCAGGGACATAAGTTTGGATGAAAAACTTGGCATGAATACAAACGACTTCAAAAGGCTTTTCTTAAAAAAAACCCAAAACAAAACAGGTTGGGAAGGAAATGATTTACTGTGCAGTTTGAATTTATCTGCTGTCAGACTGTGATGCTGTGATAGTTCTTGGGAGCTGTGGTTGTTTTTCATGGTCTAAACCTACAGGAGGAGCCACAAAAATTGTGACCTAAGAGGGAGAAGGATGAGCCAGCGTCCTTTTAGAGTGAGAGTGATGGAGTTGGTAATTTCTTGTCAATCTTGCGGCCTACACAAGTCTGAGGGAATCTGTCTGCAGCCTGGGAGAGAGGGGACAGGCTCCTCGCCCGCTTCCAGGGCAGCACATCCATCCTCTGTGCCACAGAGCTCAGAGGAGGAGTCAGTGACCCCTCCAGATGCGCCACTGAACTCTGAGGCAGCTCGGGCTGAGTGAAAAAGTCACTTTTTACACGTCACTTTTAAGGGCAAAGCTGCTGCACAGTGTGAAAGGCTCAGCAGGGAGAGTAAAGGACGGGGAGGTGGCTGTGGATGCTGCTGCTGCTGCTTCAGGCTGATCCTCTGATTTTTGTTACCTTGTCTGAGTTGACCGAAAAAACAACAACAACATTTACCTTTGCCTTTGATGGTGGTTATGGATTTGGATTCACTCCAGTTTCCCACCCCTCGACTGGTTACTGCAGCAACCTTTGGAAACGAGAGGGTGAGGGAATGTGAGCAACACTGGACAGTGCAAACAGAGCGGGAGGTTAGAGCAAGGTTACGGACCTGGCGGGGCTCCTGGGAAAAGGACTGGGAAGCAAACAATAGCTTAATTACTTGGCAATAAAATGCTTAATGCAGAGATAAAGCCGACTGCTTAAAGTCAATTAAAGGAATCCAAGAGGAGGGAGCTGCAGCCTCTTTGCAGATAACTGCTCTCTTACAAGATCTTTGAGGAGTCCATCGAGATAAGGAGCTTGGGACTCCACGGGCCCTAAAGTAGGTGAGAACCACGCCAGGGAAGTCCATGTGAGCACTGAATCTACATCCAAAGATTTATTTGGGAATGGATTATATTGGGAAGGAATGCCACGAGAGGAAAGATCCAACCAGCTGTGGGAATAACACTGATTTGGAGGGGGGGTTTATCCCACCTCGCAGTGAACTTCCCCAAGAACTCGGCAGGCTGGACAATGGCAGAGCACACATCTCCCAGGGCTCGCTGTGCAGACTTTAATTTCCTATTCTTATTACTTCTGTCCATAATTACCCAGCCTCTCCCCTGTGCAGACATTCCCCACAGGCAGATCTGCTCCTTTTCCCACTGATGCACCAAGGAGCAAATTTATCTCTGGCCCACATCCAGTGCAGTCGCAGTGACATTGGAATGGGCAATTAGCAGGGAGGATTTTGTAATCCAGCCTAACCTTCTGGGACAAAGGAGCAAATCAAGGGCCTTGGAACTGTAGACATTGGCAGTGCAAATGCCAAGCCCCTGGTGTGGGTTGGCATTCAAGGGCAGGGCTTTAACAAGATGGTTTTTTAGCAAGTTCTTGGCTGTGCAGGACTCGGGCCACTCAGTAATGAGAGCTCACTTAGAGAGAGCTTTGGAAATACTCACTCGGACGGTGTAGAGAGTGTTGACCTGCAGGTTCTTGATCTCCGTGTAGTTCTTGGTGGTTCTGAGGGATGTCCATTCCTTGGATCCGCTGCTGCTGTATTCCACCTAAGAGCACCAAAACGAGGTGTGAGGGCTCAAAAATACCACAGGTCAGCAGGTGCCTCTGGGACAAAATGTCGGCACAAAGAAGCACGGCAGCTCAGAAAGGGAGAAGTGAAGAACTCCAGGGCTGTGGAGCCCTGCAGCATTGCTTCTCCCCGCTTGCCCAATGCTCCCAGCAGATTTCCTCCCCAAAATGTCCCACTCCAGGCCCACCCCCTCTCTGCAGCTGGCTGTGTGCTGGCAAGCCAGCCCGTGCTGCTGTCCCCAGGCCACTGAGCTGGGGTCAGCCCCGACGGGCAGCGCCACTCACGATGAATTCCCGGATGAGGCCGTGGGCGTTCACGGGGGGACTCCAGCAGCCCATCACCACACCCTCAGCTTCTTTCTTCAGGGACAGCTGCAGGTTGAGGGGAGCATCTGGTACTAGAGAAACAGAGAAGCATTAGTGAGAAAGAGAAGTATTAGTGACAGTCACAGTGGTGTGCCCAGAGCGTGCGGGGAAAAGCAGCGTCTCCCTGAAAAATCAGGGCAAACGGAGTGGATGGCCCTTTCTCCCAGTCCAGCACAATTCCCAAGCTTATGGAAAGACCCTTTTTGCTCACAGCAGGGATATCTCTACTTTTTAACCCAAAGCACTGCTGGGAGTAGCAGCTCTGCTTACGTCCTTCGGGCGCCCGCAGCGTGATGAAGTCGTTGGTGTTGTAGACCCGGCTCAGACACTGCACCTGCACTTTCACCTGGTAGGTGCAGTCGGGCTTGAGGACTTTCAAAACGCTGTTGGTCTTGTTGCTGTGGGTCTCCAAGATCTTCCAGATGCTCTCACCGACCATCCTGCGCGAGAGAGCCACACCCCTCCCATCAGGATGGGCTTTTGTAGCACAGAACACACAGATTGTCCCAAAAAATGGAACCATTTCAAAAGGTCGCTGCTCATTTTTCTTTTTGGTAAAGCCACACCACCAATCTTGATAAGGTGCTGTTGGAAAGCCTGAACTGACCATGGCTTGGTGACTCAGAAGCCCCCAAGCTTCTCTATAACTGCCGTGCTCAAATTTATTACCTTTGTTCTCGCTGTTAATGGTCCCACAAAGACGAGGCCCGAGTGGGAAAAAAAATGAATATAACAACTTTACTGTCTGAGTAAATAATCAGGGAGGAAACCAATACAGTTTGTCACAAATGCCCTCTTGGTACATCTATTTTGTGTCTCTTTTGCTACCAAATATGAGATTTCCCAAGCAGAACTTGATTAAGGAGCTCTGAATCTTTCAGGCCTGATTCTATGCAGTTCTCTGCAGTAAATGCAGGCACACCTGTGCTCGTGCTTGTCCTCTTTACCTGCTACAGCAGCAGGTGAGGGACGGTGTACCTGTAGTAGATGTTGTAGACACAGGAGGTCGAGGACATCCTTTTTGGCCGAGCCCACGTCAGGGTGACATCACCAGAGAAATCAGCCGTCCACTGGAGGTTCTGGACTTTGTACACGATTGTGTCATCTGAGCAGGCAACGCGAAAAGTTAATTTAGTGCAGGGAAACCAACCCTGTGCCCAGGAGGGAAGCAGCAGTTCTGGCTGTGACACAACAGGAGAGGTAGGAACAGCACTGGCTGCAGGAGTGGCTGCACCGTTTAAATGGGATGTTTAATTCATCAGTGGAGAAGGCTGGGCTCACAGAGGGCAGTTCAGAGCAGGGGTTTACCCCTGGTGCTCTCAGTTCCACCCAAAATGTCTTTATGCTGCATCAGGCAAGAGTCCCCTTTCCCCTGAGGAAAGAGGAAGTGTGGCTGGTGATGAAACACTGGGAATTTTGGAAGTGCGTGTGTACAAACTGCTCAGTGTCACCCTTCTCCTGGTGTGATCAGTCCGTGCTGTCCCTGTCACCACCCAGGGCTGTTCTTTGCGTGCTTTCCCTTATCACATCTCGCGTTCAGCAGCAGGACCCAAGCAAAGGCTGGCAATGCAAGTCTGGGGCTCGCCTTGAGGCGAGCTCTGCGGCTGAATCACTGCCTGACCTTCAAAGAGGCATTTAGGGGATAAAGGCACCGTGGGAGCCAGCCCTGGCAGTGCTGGGGATGGGAGGTGCCGATCTGGAATGCCCCAAATCCGTGCCCTGCTCCCACCGGGCCATTCCCACCTCTCTCTCTCTCCATGTGTTGGACCCCAAATTCCAGCGTTGTGGCTTGGCTCTGCTGGGGTGTTCAGCTTTGGTGCTGAACAGAAACCGAGCAGAGGCAAACTGCTGCTGGTTTGCTTTCCCTATTAAACAGCTGGAATTAAATCCAGCAGGCACGGGGATCCATGGACAGGCATGGCAAGACAATTTTTCCAAGGGAAAAGAGATGGTTTTCCCTTGGCGTAGCGGCCGAGCCATGCATCTCAGCAGCTCCTTCCCCCTCCCCTGAACCTGCTGGCCTCTCCCAATCAATATTTAATTAAAGAACTAAACCTGATTGATGCTCAGCCCCCCCAGCAGTTCAGTGGGGGAGCAGCTGAAGCTCATGGCTGGCCGGAGGCAGCGATCGATCGCTGTTATCAGCCCAGGGCGGGCTCTGTCCCGCTGCCTCCACAGGGCCACCAAGGGCCAGCATGGGACAACCAGGGATGGCAGCAGGGCACATGCCACCTCCCCAGGGTCACCTTGCAAAGGAGGGCAGAGCAGGAGACTCTTGCTTCACCTGTGGGCCGTGTAAAATAGACAGCTTTGCTCCTATCCATCCGAAAATGATTTTTTTTTTTTTTTCCTGTGTCTGAGGCTGCTGTCTTCTGAGGAAGACAAATTGTCGGTGTAGAAGCTGCTGGGAAGTTTGTCCCAGCTGGTGATAAATGGGTGAGGAGGTAGCTCGGACAACTGAATAGAGGCAGATAAATCAGGGATGTTGGGAGGGAAAGGTCACATATCCAGGAGAGCACCTCCGTGTGCTGCCAGGGAGCAGGGAGTGAGGGATGGGAGAGGGCTGCTGCTCACCTGTGCAGTTCCTCTCATCACTGCTGTCTGAGCAGTCCAGATATCCGTCACAGCGCTCTGCCAGCATGAGGCAGGCCTCCCCATCCTCGCATCTGAAACCGCTGGGGCACGACAGGCTGCTCTGAGTAGCTGAAAAAGGCAGAACGGGTCAGGGCTTGAGGCAGGGAAGTTCCCTCAGCAGCGCTGGAACGTTTGCGGGTGGCTGCGGGGCAGGGATGGAGCTCAGGCTGTCGTGTCAGACATGGAGTGTCTCCTTCTGGCTGCATCTTCAGAAGAACCTGATGCTTATCCCAGGAAAAACAACAGCTGGATTTCTAATGGGAATAGCACCGCTTGGGCTTTTTATTCTTTTTTTTTTTTTCTGTGAAGGATTTGTGTTTTCTGTAAAGGATTTCTGTTCTCCGTAAAGGATTTTTTTTCCCCTGCAAGGATTTCACCAGCAATCAAAGCCTCCTCAGAGGCTTCCCCGCCCTCACAAGGAGCTTCCCAAGGGAAGGATCCAGGTGGGACCGCGTCCCTTGCCCGCACTCACGGCAGTTCCTCTCGTCCGTGCCGTCCTGGCAGTCCCTCACTCCGTCGCACCGCTTCCAGTTGGGAATGCACTTGTGCAGCTGCTGGCACTCGAACTCGAAGCGGCTGCAGCGCCCCGGCAGCGCCGGGGACGTGGCTGTGGCGTTGGCTCCTGCACACGGAGAGAGGGAGGGAGGAAGAGCCGGGGCACGGCCGGGCGGGCACGGCCGGGCGGGCACCGCCAGCAGCCGGGGCCCAGCGCGGTGCCCAGGCCGCGACTCCACTAGATGGCAATCTGCTTCCATCCAGCGGGTGGAAAGGATGGATGCCGCCTAAGCCATGCTCTCTCCCGACTGCAGAGGGCTGGGAAAGCTCCTGCTCCGCAGGGAATGTCCTGCTCAGGCCGCTGGGGCAGTGTCCCAGCTGGCGGCAGGACGGCGAGCCCAGGGCCGGAGGAGGTTTTTACACCACGGCGTAAATTAACCGCGCGGCCTCGCGAGGCTCTGAAAGGCCAGGACTCCTCGCGGGCGTGATGGGGGAGAAGGGAAGGGGTGAGGGAGGGGAAAGCTTACTGGAGGTGGGACAGGCCTCCTCGTCAGAGCCGTCGGTGCAGTCCCTGTAGCCGTCGCAGACCCAGCTGTTGGTGATGCAGGCGCCGCTGTTGCAGCGGAAATGGTTGGGCAGGCAGGTCGGTGGCACCAGCGTGGTCATGGGATGAACCCGAGAGCCTAAAAATACACCAGGGAGAGCTGACCTGAGGGCCCTGCTGCTGTGTAAGCTCTGCCCGCTCCCTGCTGCCCGAGAGGGAAGCGGGGAGCAGGTGAGGCATCGCAAGCCCGGTGTTTTCATCCGCATTGCGTCTGTAATCAGGGTACCCACAAATATAGAGTAAAAACATGCATGGGAGTGCCCACTCGGCCGACTCATGGGGCATTTTTGGAGCCGCAGGGGCTGTAGGAAGGCAGAGTGATCCTTCAGCATGTCCCAGACCCTGTCATCTCCGTGTCACAGCCTCAGCACTGTGTCCTTACCCTCACAGTCCTTCTCATCAGACCAGTCCCCACAGTCGTTCTCCTCGTCGCACTTCCACCGGTTGGGGATGCAGTGCCCGTTCCCACACTGGAACTGGTAGTACCGGGAGCAGTTCGGGGCTTCTGTTGGGTTTTCTGGCAAGGAGAGGAGAGTCCCATGAGCCACAGGGTTACCTCAGCAGCCCTCAGCACAGCTGAGAGGTGGGAGCACCGCCCTGAGCAGCACAAGCACATTCCTTTCTCTTCGTCCCCAGCATTCCCATTCCTCCCGGCTTTGTCTGTGTCCTTCATGGCCAGACACCACCCCTGATCTCAGAATCAGAGCAGAATTCACCAGAGCATGGCAGAAATGGAGGAGCAAACCCTGCAACTCCGAAATGAGGCTGCGGCTGCCTCGCCTGGCTGGGTACAGCTCCTACAGCCACCCAGGGAACAGCGGTAAATATTGGGTTTGGCTGAAAACTGCCTGTCTGCTCGGGGCTGGGAGTCTGTGCAGTAAACATGGTCACAGAAGAGTTAGTCAAGCACGAGGTGTGCAGGTTTTCTGCGTGCTTCACGTTACCTGCCTGCAGTATGAGGGAAAGGATGCTGATCTCCAGGTAGGAGACGCTGTGAGGTGCCCAGGGAAAGCTACACTCACAAACATACGCACAGACACGAGTGAAAACATGAGGGAGACAGGGCTCCATGCTCCTGAAATCCAAAGGAAGCTGGAGTTGCAGTGGCAAGAGGTGCCGGGGGTGCTGCTCACCGCAGTTTGCTTCGTCGGAGTAGTCGCCGCAGTCGTCCATCCCGTCACACTTCCACACCAGGCTGATGCACACCCCATTCTGGCACTGGAAGCTGAACTGGTCGCAGGTCCGGTGGAACTCGGGGTCCTGGGCTGCAGGGAGAGGTTTGGTGTAAAGATCAAAGGCCATGGAGAGGTTTGGTGTAATGGTCAAGGGCTTCAGGAAAGCTTGAGCAGGAAGGAGCACGCTCAGGGGCAATCTCAGATTTCTGAGCAGAGCCTCGTGCTCTAGAGCCACCTCTTAGGAGAGCTGGCAGCTCTCTGGTAGTGGAACAGATTACGTTGTTGGTTCTCTCCACGCCTCTGGTTTCATTCTGTGCCCACCCCTCCCTCGGCAGAGGTGCCCAGGGTGACACTTACAGCACCCAGCATAGCTGGCGTCTTCGTCCGAGCCGTCTCGGCACTGGATGATGCCGTCGCACACCATGGAGTGGAACAAGCACTGCTGCCGGTTCTTGCACACGAAGTCCATGTAGCGGGTGCACAGGGGCTCTGCAGGGGTGGGGAGGCCAGGGGGTGGCACCTCTGCTGTCCTTGCACGCAGCAGCGTCACCCGCAGGGATCCGCGCACGCCTGAGCGCAGCGGGCGGATTTTAGGGACTTAGGGAAAGTTCCCAAGATAAATGGTTTGAGCTGTGTCCCTGCACAGGCTGTCCCCCCACCCCAAATAACCCCTCAGGGTGGGCACAGGCACAGGAAGGGTTTGGACACCTCCCTGGCAGTGTCCTCCCAGTCTGTCCCAGTCTGTGCCTTTTGCTGACCCGCCAAGTTCACGGGGGGCTCGTGACTACTGCACACTAAGGCTTTCCCATTATCTCACAGGGCTTTACTCCCAGTGGGATGGGCTTGGGCAGAGCAGAAATGCTGTCAGCCCTCGCTGCTGGGCCCAGCAGCTCCCCCCGACCCCGGTACCCACCACAGTGCTGCTCATCCGAGGCGTCGGAGCAGTCGTTGATGCCGTCGCAGTGTTTGCTGGTTGGGATGCAGGTGCCGTTGGGGCACTGGAAGCCGTTGCACTTCTTCTCTGAAATGCAGAATTGGGTGGATGTTGTGTGGTTTTTGGGGGGTTTTGTTAAAGCTGGTTTAATTAGCTACAAAAAGCCACGGTTGCCTTCGTGCTGCGCCTGCTTTTGGAGGGGTGGGGGTTGTCCCATGAGTTTGCTGCCGGTTTGGCTCGGTGGGTGTGCAGAAATCCCCCCCATGCGTGGCAGAGCCCTCCCCCACACACAGGACACGTTACCACAGTTGGCAGGGTCCTCATCAGAGCCATCCTGGCAGTCGGCGTCGCCGTCGCAGGCCCAGCGCTGCGGGATGCAGTGGCCGTTGTGGCACTGGAAGCTGGAGGCCTCACAGGTGTGATAAACTGCTGAAACCAGAGCAGGGGGACGCTGAGTGTGGGGTGTCACCATGGCCCTGCTGAGCTGAGAGCGAGTCAGGCCACACCACCACACCCTGCTCCTTCCCCTGCACCGGGACCTCCCACCACGGCAGGTCCCAGCACAAGCAACGCCCCACGGACCCCGTGGTCTTTCCCTCTCTGTGCCAGTCTTGCTCACGAGCCTGCTGTCCCTCGGAGATGGCTTTTGGAGGGCAGAGATCTCCCAAAGCTCTCCCCAAAGTCAGCAGACCTCTTTCGCTTTGATCTCAGTCCTTGGGGTGAGTTCTCAAAGGTGACAGCGGTGGCATCGTGCCAGAGATGGGGAGAAATGTCACAGAGATCGAGCAAGGCTTGGCAGAGCTGCAGGGTCCCCGTGCAGGGCAGGGCAGAGTCAGAGAGAGCTTTTAATGAAGGCAAACAAGGCTCTTCCATGTTGCCAAAGCAAACAAGAAATGCAATTCTCCCTGGGGGTTTTCCTTAGGCTCCTGTCAGGGAAATATCTGCCCGTGGGGTATCTGGGTTGCAGCCTGGTTTGTGCTGTCACTTTAGAGACAAATCCTGCTCCTCAAGCAGGAGGGCGCTCGGAGTGATTGAGAAAAACAATGTTCAACTTAATTAAATGGCATGATCCTGAGTTTTAGGTTGGAGAGTGACACGCACTCGCAGATATTTCGAAACAGTACGATCTGGTGGCAGTAATATTCTATTAGGTATTCAGCGTGAAATGTAATTATTTTAGATAAGAGCAATAATTGCAGCCCGGTGAAGTCAGACGGAATGTTCCTCAAATAACTGTGATCCTCTTAGATAATTCCAACTTCGGGCTTTACAAACCCGACACGCTTTTTGAAGTAGGTTCCTTTCCCAAGGTAATTCTCTCTGGAGAAACTCATATGAGAGATAAGTGATACCAATATAAATTAAACCTTCTTAGAAAGCCACGCTCATGGAATACTAATGACCAGGATCCACCAGGCTACAGCCCTGGGTGCTCCAGGCATGGCAAATGCCACAGGGGTGAGCAAAGAGGAGCTCAGAGACCTGAAAGGGATCTCCTAAATCCTCGTGCCGGAGCCCCAGGACAGCAGCTGGTGCCGCTCTCTGTCCCAAAGGCTCCAGGCTGCCAGGGCCAAGCTGCTGCCAGCATTCCCAGGGGCTGTCCTGGTCCCTACAGGCTCCCCATGGATCTCTGCCACTGGAAGGCACTGCTTTTATCTTCAAATATCCCTCGTATGGCTTGACAAATACAACCTTGTGTCTTTCACTGATGGGCTGATGCTCTGCCTACTCTGAGAAGTCTCTTCTCTTGCAAGTATTTAGGCTTAGGGCTTGGTTGATATTTTTGCTCGATTATTTTTAGCGGAAAAGACCAATACACTGCTATCTGTTGGCTTTTCTAACGAGAAGAAGGCTCTGTGTGGGCGTTAACCTCAGGAGGCTGCTGAGGAACATCGCCGTGGTGGCGAGGAGGGGGCAGCGTTGTGGCTTTCAGCTCCAAACACACGCTGGGGCTCGCAGGCCTTGCTGCACAGGAGGCACAAAGCAGGAGCAAGGTTCTTTCTGCCAGCCAGGCTGCTTTAGTATGAGTTGTAAGAAAAGCAAGAGTGGGTCTTCCACGTGGGACTTCCTGCTTAGGACACCCTCTTTAGGTTTTCGAGCCCACGGAGCAATGAGGCTGCCAGAAGAGGACTAAAACTGCCAAACTAAACTTCCCAAACTAAATCTGCCTCTTCTTCAGAGCAATTAATTGTGGAGAAGCTGCCAAGAACGTGCCTGTTTTCTGCACCAAACGAATGGCAAGGAAACAGAGTGAAAGCTGTGAAATGCTGTCAGTGCCCTGCAACACAGGAGCCCGTTTTGCCAGGAGAGTCCTTTGGCTGCTCAGCAGCCACAGAACCACTTCCCATTCCACAGAGCTCTGCCTGTGGGTGCAATCTTGCAGGTAAAAAGCAAAACTGGATCACTGTGTGAGCATCTCAGAGCTGCCAGTAAATTGCCAGCGAGCCCTAAGGCACTGGGGGAAGAAACCCTTGGGTTTGGAGTGCCACATCGGCCCAAGCTGCTCTAACAAGCCAGGAAACTGAGGCACGAGACGCTGGCCAGTGTCTGCCAGGCTAAAAAGTGTCTGCAGCAGGAGGTTCTTGGTCACACCCCAGCACTCACCAGTGCAGTTCGCTTCGTCTGACCAGTCCCTGCAGTCGTTGTCCCCATCACACATCCAGGACAGACGGATGCACATCCCCGAGCTGCAGCTGAACTCATCGCTCCTGCACTGGTGAGCCTCTGCAAGCAAAATATCGGGCTTCAGGTCACGGGAATGCCCAAGGAGCAGAGCAGGAGAGCTGGATAATGACGGCTGGAAGTCTCCCAGCTGGAACACGGCAAGGGGAACAACCAGCACACGGCCTCGCTCTCTTCTCCTGTCCCTCCATTCCCAGTACGCCATGGTCCTGTCCCTAATTCCCAAACACCCTGTAAATGCTGGTCCTGTCCCCCATTTCCCAGCCCCCAGTCAGTGAGGAGGAGGCAGCCTGGATAAACAGGGGGATCTGAGCAGCATCCAGAGGAGCAGCAGCTCTGAGCAGGGGCGGAGGTCTGGGTGTGGGCACTCACCACAGTGACTTTCGTCGCTGTTGTCCCCACAGTCGTCCTCCAGGTCACATTTGTAGGACAGAGGGATGCAGGTCCCCGAGCCCTGGCAGCGGAATTGGGTCTCGGTGTCGCACACGGTGGTGGCTGATGGAGAGAGGAGGAAGAGGAGGTGGTTAGAAGATGGTTTCCGCTGCCTGAGGGTGTGTACTGAGTGCTGGGAGGTGGAGGGACAGGGACAGACTCCTGCCAGTGCAAGCTGAATTACTGCTCTTGTATTTTAATGCCATTTTTAGGCACTCCATGTAAAGCAGAGCAGACAGGGGTCAGTTTTCTGTCTGGGGATCAGGAATGAAGCCCCTGATGTCCACTCCCAAGCCAGGGAGCAAGAAGCCAAGGTTGTAGAGCCATCTACTCCCCACAAAGGGGATTAAAACCTCAGCTGGTGGGATGAGACAGGGCAGCCAAAGCAGGAGGGAAGCTGGTCATGAGTGTTGCTATCCAAGGCAGCAGCTCTGTGCCAAGCTGGTGACATCTCTCCGAGGAATGGGTACCCACAGAGGCCTTCCCACACCTGGAGTCAGACAGTGAACTCAAACTTGGACTCTGCTGACTGGTATCTTAACTTTGGCAGGGAAATAAGTTCCTTGTTGGTACAAAATGGGCATAAACAGGCTCTATCTCCTGGTCCTCCAGTGATTCCTAACTTCAGATCCAGTCCTTTTTCCACAAAGCACTAATCCAAACCCTTCAGGCTGTGCAAGGCTGTGGAACATCTGCCCCTCCTGCACGCATCGGCTGTCCCTAACTTTGCTCAAAAAGGTGACCTCCATCTTTAATGTGTCAACTTGATTTATTATCTCAACCAGAGGCCCGTGTCAGCACTATCTGCTCTCTTTTCCTCGTTGGCTGTGCCCTCAATTAGCTTCAGAAGACAATTAGTGCAAGAGACAGTTGGCATCAGTCTCACCAAACTTTAGACACTGACGCCTCATCTGGTCAAGGGCATTGGGACAAAACTCATCCAGTTTGCTTTGGGAGTCTACCAAAGGAGCTGAGTTACACCCCCAGAGAGCCTCTTGCTCTCCCTGACTGTGAAAGGAGCGTGGACCATCAGCTCAGGTGAGATGCCACCACAGCAGACACCTGAAGGTGGCCAGGCCAGTGCCACCAAGGCAGGACACTCACGGCAGTTCTTCTCGTCGCTCATGTCCCCGCAGTCGTTGTCGTTGTCACACTGCCAGATGCTGTTGATGCAGTTCCCATTGGAGCACCGGTACTGGTTGGGCAGGCACGTGTTCTCTGGGGAAGGGGGGACAGCAGAAACGAGCTGGCGTGAGGCTGTGCTTCCAGAAATGAGCCACTCTCCTCCCCGACAGAGGACAGGTCACGCCAACCTCTCGTGACGGCAGAAGCCACCTCAGCACTGAGCAGCAGCAAGAGCAGAACAGGGCTTTACCTTCCTTTACGCATGTGTTGTTCTTCATGGCGTAGCCGTGGGGACAGTCACACCTGAGCTCCCCGCTGGGCAGCACCGTGCTGGCCACCCCCTCGGGGCACTTGCAGCTGCGGCCGTTGTTGGACCTGGGCAGGCAGAGCAGGCTGCAGGGCTTGGTGATGCAGGCGTTCTGCCCTGGTGGAGCAGGGCAGGGAGGAAGGGGACAATGTCAGGGCAGAGGCACGGGAATCCCAGTGTCACCTGCCAGCCCAGGGCAGAGGCACGGGAATCCCAGCGTCACCAGGCTTTGGATTCAGATCCCATAAAGAGCCAGCTCTGCAGGGCTGAGTGCTGAGGTTGGCCTCAGGAATGCACAGCCCCATCCTGCTCCAGGGGAAAGATTGGCCCTTAAGGGACACAACTCATCCCAGTGGCTTTGGAGGTCTACCAAAGGATGTGAGTTACACCCCCAGAGTGCCTCTTGTCCCCCCCAGTCTCCTGCAGGCTGCTGGCTGGCTGAGCCTTTCAGTGGTCTTGTACCCATCTGAAAATGGGTATAAACAGCACATGGGGGTCAGCACTGCCTTGTCCCAGCACGGACAGAAGGTTAGAGGAGGACAAAGTTGATGCAGCCCTTAAATCTCATGGTTTTTTTGCTCTGTACAACACTTTGATGGAAAAGCCAGGGTCTGTGACACAAACTGTGAGGTGCCACCACAGCCGAGTGCCCTACGAGCTCTGTCCCGGATGGGGAGCATCTCTCCTGGCAGCCAAAAAGCAGAATATACCTCATTCCTTATGACTGTGCCTGAGAGCCTCAAACCCTACAGAAATGGGGATATATTCAGGAAATGCAAGCCAGGATGGCCCAGGGGGCTGGGAACATGTGGAAATGAGGGATGAACACATTCCTAAATCCCAGGGAGGACCCTCTGCACGATTACCTGTTGTCTTTCCTCGGTAAAAGATTTTCATATCCATGATCCCATTCAGTCGGCCGACCAAGATCTCCATCCTGGAGCCGCTGGTTTTGGATGCTCTGAAAATACTCAGCTGTGACCAGTCGTTCCAGTAGATTTCATTCTGAAACACAGGCTTGGCTCTTAGCACAAGGAGTGACAGCACCAGGGCCGTGCTCATCAGTGGCACCTGCACTAATCACCCTCAGTACTGGACGTGAGGGGACACTGAGAGTGAAAAGTGTCCCCAACCCAAGGGGGAGAGGAAGAGGAAGGCCCGAGGTGGGATTTGAGCAGGAATGGGAGTGACAGAGTGATCTGCGGAGTGGCAAACGTCGCGGTGCAGCTGCTTGGGAATGTTGGTCCGGGGTTTGACTGCACTTGCCTGCTCGTTACAGGGGTTTGTGGGAATGTGCCAGGAGCAGAAAGAGAGCAAGCATCGTGCCTGCTCCAAATCACACCCCTGTCCTTAAAATTCAGTGTGCTCAGAGCTCCTCCAGCACCAGCCTCAGAGCCTGCATGCTACGGAAAAAATGACAACGGGGAAACAAACCTTAAATACAGCAATGGCATAGGGGTGAGGCAGGCTGTCCAGGATCACAGATCTCTGCATCCCATTGAAATCGACCCTCTCGATCCTGTCCATGTAGGCTTCAGTCCAGTAGATCCAGTGGTCATCCACAGAAATGCCATTCGGCCACCGCACGCCCTCCGAGACGATGCACCCGGCCAGTGACCCGTCCATGTCACTTCTGTAGATGCCAGCCCTGGAGTCGCCCCAGTCTGTCCAGAACATCAGCCTGGCAGCAGGCAGAGAGGTTACTCGGAATCCTCCCAGAGCAGCTCATCAAAAGGAAGCAGGTTAGGAGAGGCAGAGGTTGGAATGCTTTACATTCCACGTCTCCTGCCCGACATGCCTTTGAACAGGCAGCTCTGCAATTCTAATGAACGCCACCGGCAGATTTATGAGCAGCACAGAGGCTTCTCAGCTGCGAGCTCTGTGGTGGGAGTGCAGCTGCAGGTTACCTTGCCACGAACTGCTCTGGTTCATCAGAGCTGCGTTTGCAGCCAAGGCCAAACCCCAGAAACATGTAACTTGCATTTGGCTCTTGAATTCGAGCACTGCTCGGTTTCTCACGCATCACTGCAGCTTTCCCCACTGACCAGACCAGTTTTACTGGCAGGAAAAGTGATTTACTGATGGGTATGTATGGGTAGGAAGGAATTAGCAGTTTGTGATCTGTGCTCTGAGGGAGCTGGTGCCTTAGCTGGGGACACTGTGGGGACAACGGGCTCCACAGGGCGGGACTGTGCTGCGCCTGTCCCCCATTTCACCTTGCCAAGCTGCCCTCCCTGGGGAGTTAGCAGTGAAGGATCAGCAGGGAATTTTCCCCAGGGAATATCAGGGAAATACTTGTGATGTTTTCTGTCTTACCCATCTCGGGGAACCAGAGCCAGGGCTCTGGGTCGCTCCAGTATCGAGGAGTTGAGGACGGTGAGTCTCAGGTCTCCGTCTGGATTGGCGACCTAGACCCAAAACCAAACCCAGGACAGGTGTGTTTGCTTTGGGCGCTGCTTGAAGTGACATGAAATCTGTGGCAGGCAATTAGTGCTCCTTAATAAAACAAGCACTGCCACGGGTGGGCAGAGCTGTACCTCGATTTTGGGAATCCCAGCGTTGACCCAGTAGAGCAGCTGGCTGAGAGGTTCAAAAGCCAAAGCTTCCACTGTTTCCAGCCCGGTGCTTATGATGATTTCCTGCCCAGAGCTGCCGTTGAGACAAAGACGCTGGGAAAAAAAATTAAAATAATCAGGATAAAAAGATGAGGAACTGCCTCAGCCTGAAGGTCAGGTGACAGACAGCTCGGAGGGGAGGAGTACCAGGACAAACATTTGCATTTCGGGGTGTGGATGCAACACCCCGATGGCAAGGAGGTGATGCCTCCCTGCTCGTGGCTCACCTGGATAATGTCCAGAGTGACATCAGCCCAGTACAGGCAGTTGTGCTCGTAGTCAAAATCGAGGGCCACAGCCCCCCTGAGCCCGGCCAGGGGCAGCTCCTCACTGACGCCTGAGGCGAGGTCGTAGCGGTGGATGGAGTAGCGGGTGGCGTAGAGAATGAACTCATTCTCCTCTGCAACAAGAGTGCCTGATTTAGGGGCCGTTTTTGGCTACTCGAGGGGCAAAAAAGGAAAATAGCAGGTGTTTTTCACCCCTGGTTTTAGCACCTCGGGGAGGCAAAGAGCCTTTGGCTCAGTGGGATTAGGTTAATGAGAATGTGGTAATAGCCTGACATGGGGCCGGGCACACACTGTGGGCATTGTCTGGTACAGGAGGAGGAGGAGGAGGAGGAGGCACGGCTGGCAGAACCTGCCCCGGCCCCTTTCTTCCCACTTTAGTGCTGCCAGTGGGAAACAAAATACTGATCTCCTCTTCCTCCAAAAAAAACATTGAACTTTTTACAGGAGGAATGCAAATCTGCGAGTCCTCAGGGACGCTGGCCCCGCAGGAAATATCCCAGAGCGGGTTTTGTTTCCGAACAGAGCCGAGTCCAGGTAATGGATCCTGGTCCGGGACGAAGTCTCCCGGGCATTATCCCACCACCGGTCAGGTCCAATAATGCTATTAATGAGTGGAGCTAATGTCAGTGAGTAACTCTGGCTGCGCATCCCTAATGAGATTATCGGGAGATATGAAACAGATACTGTACATGAAAATGTTACCATGGCGCGAGCCGGAGACGATCCGCAAACACTCTGGGAACGCGGCACTTCAAAGGCCGGCCCGCTGGGGACGGCAGGTTTATTTTGCAATCAGCAGGGCCCTTCTCAGCATGCCCGACACAGCTCTACCAATAGCTCAAGAGGGCTCGGAGGGGTGAATAAGGTGTCAGGAGTGAAGCTAAGTGCAGCGCTGGCAGGAGTCCCAGTGCAGGGGATGCTTCCCCGCGCTGTTGCGCACCTGGAACACCTTCTGCGCTCTGAAAAATTTTAGGCCAGTGCAGGGAAAGCTCCTGTCCTGCTCAGCTCCCCAGCCCTTCCATGAGCCCCTGCCCTGCCTGAGGCTCCGGAGCTGCAGCACGGCAGCAATGCTGATCACGCAGCTCGTGACGGCAGATTAAATTAAAGCTGTAATGAGCAGAATGCAAATAACTCTGGCAGCACAGGGGCACAGGGCTGTTATAGTGCCTTGTACGTTTGAGAGGAGAAAAGAAGGATGGGGGGTGAATTCTGGCAGCACAGGGGCACAGGGCTGTTATAGTGCCTTGTACGTTTGAGAGGAGAAAAGAAGGATGGGGGGTGAATTCTGGCAGGCAGAGGTGTGAGGGCTGAAGGGCAGCCCCGGTCTGGCCCCAAAGGGCCATCGTTCGGCTGTACAGGGTGACTGTCTCAGGGTGGGACATTCCCAAGGGGATCTTCCCAAGGATTGGGGTGTCTTTGATCCAATTCCTGTCTTTCTGGTTGGGTTCAAGCCAGCTACAGCAAGGACGTGACCAGGATGAAAGGGTTCCTGATTGCAGCCTGCCCCTGAGGGCTTCAGAGGGCTCTGCACTGTGGGCAGACGCTGCTCCCGAGCAGGACCCTCAGAAGCTCTGGCCACGGGACAGGAGAGGGCGATTTGTAACCCACCCAGGGCCCTGTGTCACAGGTTTTGTCTGAGAGCCCTCTGGGAGTCTGTGCCTGGTCCCTCAGGCAGCAGCCAAAGGTTTTATGAATGGAGCCCTTGTGCCCAGAGCAGATCCTGCACACACTCACCCGCCAGCGGGCACGGCACCAGCTCCCCCTCGAGCCGCGACTCGATGTCTCCACCCGTGCAAGTGTCCCCAGAGATCTTCCTGTAGCTGCAACACACAGAGCCAGGCACTTTATTCCATGGAAAAAACTGTGAACAAACCGCCCTGTGCAGCCAGAATAAGCTGTGGTGTTTAATTGCCATGTACGTCCTAATGTGCCGTTCGTTTGCTGCCACTTTTGTGGGTTTTGTGGTCGTTTGGGGTTTTTTAATGATAAATTCCAGCACTTGGAAGATCGGGTTGCCCTCCCAAGCACAGAACATACCCTCGAGTCTTCCTGTAGGTTGAGCCAACAGGGCAAGGGACTGGTGGGTCATAGGGTTTCCCAGCAAACTCAGGGTCAGGGACGCAAACTTCTAAGGATAAGTCATCGCTCAGTTTGAAGCCAAAATCACTGCAAGGAGAAGAAAGATGTCAGGAGGGACAGGGAAAAGCAAAAAATGCAGCCACGCTATACTACGAGTCTATTTTTGCACAGAATTTTTAAGAACCCCGAGTGACCATTCATTTATTATCGGTGTTTGGCTGCACGGAACATCTCCGAGCCAGACAGGACGTTTCAAGAACAATTTGCAAATCAGCTTTGCCAGTGGCTGGGCAGGCTAGGGAAGGTGAGGCAGCGAGGCAGAGCTGAGCCAGTGTGCTCTGCAAAGCTGGCTGCGAGCCCCAGCCCTGCTGCTTGGCTGGCTCAGGTCACTGCTCCGTCTCTTGGCCAGTCCTGCGGGTAAAATGGGAGTGACAGTGCGGCTGTTCTTTGGAAAACGCTGCGGGGCAGAGAGAGGTTTTGTCCGTGTGATTTTGCAGGGAGCCCAGGGCTCAGTTCTGAGGCAGGATCCCACCAGCCCTGCTCATGGTGAGCCAGACTTGGTCTCAGCGTGGGACAGGCAGATCTGGACCGGAGCGGTCTGGGGTGAGCTCCGCTGAAAGCGCAGTCCCTGAAAAGCAGCTCCCTTTCTAACCCCAAGCCTTTGCCTCAGGTTGCCAGAGCGTGTTCCCTGCTCCTGGAAGCTGTGCAGTGTGGGGATTGTGGGAATTGCAGTCCAAGTGCAATAGCAGGGCCAGCTGCACCCCTGTGGCTAAAGAATCACAAAGATTTTCAGTGGATCTCTGTCTGTGATGGGAAATTATCCATTATCGTTTGGAAGGTGATGGATTAACAATACTTCCCTCTTCCGTGGAACCTTTCAGAGGCTCCCAAAAGGCTCCAAAGACATTAATTAAGTCTCATGCCCTGTTATTAATGAAAGGATGTTTTCAGTCTGTTTAGTTTCCTCTCTGCTGTAAAATGAAGCAGCGACACTCAGAGCTACGTAAATTGGATGTTTGCTCACTCGGAGCGATTGGTCACAGATACTTATCTTGGATTTACAATCCAGACTAGAAGAAATTAATTGGTATTTTACCATTCAAAGTCCTCCCTCGTACAAGAGCAGTTGGAGACCATGACAGGCCTGTCAAAGTCTTCCCCATTGAAGCAGGTCGCATGAGGAGTCCTCCTTTTGAAAACGGTTTTATGCCCCAGTAAACATTCGTTGCCTCGCTCGTCCGAGGGTGACCACAGCTTGTAGTCGTTCTCTGTGCAAGGCACCCCTGAGAGGAGAAGCAAGGTTGGGCTGCAGGAAGGTGCAGCTCTTGCAGCACCCCAGACCAAGGGTTTAAAGGCAGAGAGGTGCAGATGTCCCTGGTGCCCAGGAGTGCCAGGCGTGCTGGCATCCAGCCCCCGCACCACAGGAATGCCCCTTTCCTTCCCTCTCCACCCTCCTCTGGCACAAAAGTTCCCCCGAAGTGCAAGGCGCCAGCCCTGTCCCACAGGGAAAGGCAAGGAAAGGAGCGTTCCAGCCGGGAGCGTGCGGCGGCGCGCGGTGACAGGAGGGAACAGGCAGCTCTGTGGCAGTGACAGGGAATCTGAATGAAGCCGTTCTGGTTACCAAACAGATCCGTTCCCAACGAAATGTCGAGGGAATCGGTGATAAATTTTAGTCAAGCAAATTCCTCTGCTGGGTTTAACTGCGCTTTGATTAAAACGCTGCCTCGCAATCAAAGCTGAATGGGTTATAAAACATTCATAGGCACAAGCCTTCAGAAGGAATTTTTTTTTTCCCCCCTTTCCTTTTCAACACATTCCTCCGTGAGGAGAGAAGGAATACAGGGAGAGCACAGGGAACAGGAGTGCCTTCAGCAGCTGTGTCCACGTGGATGTGAGACGTGAAGGACAGGGCATGAGGAGGTGCCCTCTCTCCTACCCACAGAGCCCCCCCAGAGATGGCTCTGCTCCCTGTGCCCTTACCCAGCACGTCGGTGGTGTTGATCTGCAGGATCAGCCAGCTGTGGCCATTCTCCTTGTAGGAGCCAAAGATGGTGAATATGGTGCTCTTCTCGCCGGGCTCGGTCAGGAGGCCGTACACAAACACCGGCTTCTCCGAGAAGGTGAAGACTTTCCAGGTTTCCCCTTCGTTCGTGCTGTACCTGCAGAAAGGAGATTGGGAGAGGTGCCAGGGGCATGTCCTGCCTGCTGCAGGGCACTCTCTGCCATCCCCAGCTCGAGCACCAGGGGCAGTTCCTGTGCCCTGACACTCACTTGAGCTGGTCGGTCTCGGTGCCTTGGGCGATGGCCACGAGAATTCCACCGTGGTCACCCCAGGTGTAGTAGTGGGGACCAGACAGGGCCTGGAAGAGAGACAGTGCTGAGGGGTGATCAGAGCTGTGCTCAATGAGGGGAAAATGGCTTTGTCAGAAACTCTGCTTGGCCCAGGCTAATGCTTCAGCCTTGGCCAAACCAACTATGTGGAGGCAGCAGAGATTTGAGTGTTTATGGGACACCATCTGCAGATGAAAAGAGCCAGCCCATTTCCCCTAATGGCTGCGTGTGAGAGCTGCCCTGAGCCCTGGACTCTGCTCCTCCTGTGCTTTGTGCACAAAAAGAATCCGTGGAAGAAGTGCCAGGACACAAAACCAGAGCCCATCACTCCTCCTCTCATTTGTCACGTCTGTGAGGCTCTCCTGACACCCAGCTGCGACTCGTGGCCTTCCCAGGACTGCAGAGAAGGAAGGGGTGGTTCTCAGGCTGTGGAAGGTCTCGTGAATGTTCAGAGAGAAGTGGGGCCGCGGCATGCAGAAACGAGCCCTGGAGACAACTCATCCATCCATCCCGTGGAAAGAAGCTTGGATTCCACGCTCACCTACACCTCCAGCACACAATCTGCTTTGCTTTCCCATCCAGGGAGCTCAGAGCACTTCAGGATGAAAACAGAGAGCGTGCCCATGCCAAACCCTGCTCACAGGACGTGCTGTTACACTTGGGGACGTTCTCACACAGGGCACTGAATGCATTGTTCCTTTCTTCTCTGGGCTGTGAAATCAGCCCAGTGATCTGCAGAGCCAGGAGCCTCCCAGCCTGCTGCTGGCCAAAGGCGAGGGGAGGGAATTGTGGTGCAGCTTCTCAGCTCCACTGCTGGGTCATTCTGCACCTCTGCTCGAGATGCAAAGACCAGTCAGGAGCTTGGTGCTGGTGATTTGGGTCAGTGCTACCTCATCATGTTTTAGTTGCACTTCAAGGCAAACCTGTGGAGCTCGGCACCTGAAAGTCTCCATTTTTGGACACCCTGCCCCATCTGTGAGCTCCTGCCTGGCTGCAGGGTCCCCACGGCAGCTCTCCAGCTGGGTTTTGGAGCCAGGAGCAGCCTGTGAACCACCTCTGGCAGCAGCCAGACCTGTGGTGTGTCCCCACCGCCGCTGCAGCTGCCCAGGCCTCACCCCGACCGCGCAGGACTCGCCGGGGGAGAAGGAGGCTGCTCAGTTCCCGGGATTAAATAGCTTGCAGATGTTGGAATACCACATTACACCAGCTGCAGAGTGCACAGGCGGACCACAAACACTGCCACAGACCAGAGCATCCACTCAGTAAACAGCAGCAAACTCCCCATAAACCCAGGGCAGCATCCCATCTTTCTGGAGGAAGCCAGAGCCTCTCCAAACCCTCCCCCAGACAAAGTCCTGGCTGTCAGTCCCGTCTAACAGACACCAAGTGACCCGTCCTGAGGGAAGGTCCTGCCAGGTGAAAAGGAGAAATAGAGGAGGGAGCTCTCCTGTCTTTGAATCCACCACCCACACCAGAGGTTCAGCTCCAACCAACCCACGCCTGGTCCTTCATCTGAAGACCTTTTTCCCTCAGTTTTAAGGCGTTGAGCACCTTCCAGCTCTTGGATTCACATGAAACCACCTTTAATGCACCTTATTTATATTGCTGCCAACATTCTACCTGCTCCCCCAGCACCCTGGCTGAGCTGGAAGGTGTAAGAGCAGCCTTACCTCTCTCCACCTGGCTCCAGCACTGCTCGAGACATAAACATTGGTTTTCCTTGCCATGTTCTTGCCAACAGAGCCTGGGAGAAGGGGAGAAATCATCCTTCTTGAGGAATGCTAAGTGATTGCTCAAAAGGAAGCCAGACACCTCCAAACTATTTTTATCTGTGATTGAGGAGCTGATTTTTCACACTACAAATTAATCCCTTCAAAAGCAAATATTTCAAGGACTATTACAAGTTTTAAAAGCAGATGGGGGGAAAACCCATGGCTACAAACATGATGAAACAAAATGTGTGCGTTCTTCAGGAACAGAGCGAGACAAACAGGAATTTCTGACTCTTCAAGAAGCCCTTCCCGAGGATCAGGAAAGAGGATCAGAACAGAGCAGGTTTCTCACATCTCTGTGCTGCAGTGAAATGCTCATTCTGTAATTACTGTACAGGGACTGGAGCAGAGAAAGGACAGCAAACTGCACCACTTAATTGCGTTTTATAACCTGCTTGTACAAACTAAATACTGCCAAGCTCCTCGTGTCCTGACAACACCACCCCCCGAGCCAAGGGAGAAGCAGTACCGGTGGCAATGATCAGTCCTGGCGCTGACTCCTTGGAGAGGATGGGCATCCTGCGCAGCTGGAAATTCAGCAGCTGGCTCAGGCGCTGGGCCAGGTGGAGAGAGCAGCCCTGGGACAACTGGGAAAGCAGAGCACGGTGGATTAACATCCATCCCTCATCCTACCTAGTGCAGGCCTCTCTGCTTGGCAAGGCAAGCAGGGACTCCTTTGTGGGGGCATTGCTGTTCCAGCCTCTTTTCCTAGAGCTCAGGTTGGAAAAGACCTCCAGGATCACCAAGCCCATCACCACTAAACCACATCCCCGCTTTTTGGGGGGGCCTTCTCCCTGTGCCACCTCAGCCTGCGGTACCTGGCAGTCGATGTGCTCCCCGTAGCGGGTCTGTGCCGGGGGCTGGAGCAGCTCCCAGGTGCCGCCCTTGTCGAAGGTGATGACGGAGCGCATGTTCTCCTCGCTGAAGGAGCCGTTGATCAGCGTGGCGATGTAGACGCCCTGCACGCCTTCCACGCGGTGGAAATCCGCGAAGGGCTCGTTGGCAAAGTACCTGTGGGGTTGGTGAAATGGAAGCTGAGTTCCCCCATGGGTCTGGGGAGGGGGGGATTGTCAGACAAAGGTAATGCATTGATCCAACACAGCCAGAAATCACAACTTTTGGTCGATGTTCTCATTGGCCATCGGGTGAGCCCTGTCCTACCTGACCAAGGTGTCGCTGCCAGCTCCCCCTGGGCTGTAGTAGAGCACATTTTCAAGGGACAGGGAGAACTTCAGGCCCTCTGCCTCCGAGATGTAGAGGTTGGTGCGGTTGTTGTCGTGGCTGACACACACGAACACCTGGTCCTCCGAGGCATCAGCGATGTAATATTCCTTTGGGACACAAAGAACGGGCTTCATGTGGGTGTGCACGGGGGAGGGTTCACACACGGGCTGGTTTACATCTCCTCTTAGCTTGCTTCCACCTTTTTGTATTTTTTCCATGCAGCAGGTGGAAAATCTTCACTTTGCTTTTGCTGTTGTGTCCCCTCCCCACAGGGATTCCCCTCCTGCGCCCTGCAAAGCCCCCTGGAAGCAGCACTGGTCGCCAAGCCCCATCCGTGCTGGATCTCTGGACCCCCCTGAGGCTGGGAGTGCACCCCACTGCTCTGCCAAGCACCAAGAACTTGCTTCTCGTGCCCTTCTTCATCCCCCCCAGTCTGGGGACACCACGGCACATCTGGTTTGTGGATCAAGGACTCTTTGCCAGCCCTGGCTGTGCCCTGGGCTTCCTCAGCCTGCAAGAATTGGATGCTCCAGGCCATGCCAGTGCACCCCACGCCATGGGAAGAGGTAAAGTCCCCAAAAGCACAGTCAGAGCAGTGGGATCAGCCCCTCTCTGGTATCTGGGCTTTGCCACCAGCCTCCACCCCAGTGCTGGAGGAAGTGGGTGACTGTCCGGGTGCCACCGTGTAAACCACAAGATCATCCCAACGTGAGCCTTTGCTCTGCCACCACCCCCAGCAGGGTCATGCAAGGTCCCTTCCCTCTCCTGCAGCATCTGGAGCTGCTGCTGACACCGCAGGGTGTCCTTGGCAAGGCAGGGAGCCGGGAGGCTGCTCGGGAAGCACCACTTACCTTAATTGGATGCTTGGTAACGAACTGTGCCACCCGCATGGGCTTGCGGTTGAAGGAGACCCAGAGCTGGACCGAGGGTGGCTGTGAGCTGCCAAGCAAACGCTGTGCAGAGAACAGGGACACGTTAGGAGGGGCTCTCACCCCCCAGGTCACCCTCATCTCCACTGGGATCACCCAGTGCCTGGGACTTCCCCCTCCCTGCACGTGGGCAAAGCGTGGCAGCTGCCCCGTGCTGGGAGCAGTGATCCCCGCTCAGGGTTTAAATTGCCACAGCCAGGGCTCAGCAAGGAGACAAACTGCCCTTCCTGGTCAGTCGGGCGGGGGTCAGGAGGCTGGTTTTAATTCCTCCTTTTTCCTCAGAGCACACTGTCCTTTCCTTCCTATTTTTACCGATTTGCGCAAAACCAAAGGCGCCGGCGCGAAGCTGAGAAAGCAAAAAAGCTGGGGGCAACCTATTTCATACAGGATGCCAGTGGTGAGGACCTAAACCCAGATCTAGGCTCCAAAAATAAGCGGCCTGGTTTTGTTTTTTTTTTTTTCTCTCCCAGGCTCTGTATCACTAAGCAACCGTGCCTCCCACGGAAAGGAGCAGAAGTCAGAGCCCTGGGCGCCGCTGCCACCCAGCCTGGCCTTTCCCCAGCACCGCCCCTGCTGCAGCCAGGCTTGGAGGCAAGTGCCTCATTGCAGACCTGAGGATGTGATTCCCGAATGAGGGGTTTGCAGCCAGCCTCCCTCAGTCCCAGTGTTTCCCAGCAGCGTTTGCCGTGGTGTGGCATATGGGTGATTTTATTGATGTTTAGCCATTACAGCTGCAGGAGGAAGCAGGGCGCGCTGCCCGCTGGCCCCTGAGTGCTCCAGAAGCAGAAAAAGCTCCAAAGCACCCCCAAATGGAGCCCAAACCCTCCTCATGCTTTCAGGATGCTGTCCCTGAGCTCAGCGGCTTCTCTGCAGAGACACAAAGCACTCCCCGTGTTTCACCCAACACCAGCACCGAGCCCTCGATAAAATCTCCTGCAAACCACAGAGCAGGCACAGCGCCAAGGGGCTGGGCCCTGGGAGTTACAGGCTGTACTACCTGCAAGGGAGGCTTCTGAGAAACTGAAATTGCTCTGCAAATGTTCCCTGCCTCTGTCAGACACCGCTGTGCCCGCTCAGGGGGCCGGAGGTGACACACCCGTCACGTACTGCCTGGGAAATCCTCCCTGGTTCTGCCAGCAGTCACCCCTAAATAAAGGTTCCTTCTTAGAACAGTCGATGGCAGCTGCAGGGGAGAAAGCATCTTCTGAAAACAAAGCTGCTCCTTCAGTTCTAGAAGGATCAGGACTTTATCCCTCTGGTGCTGTTTTTGATCCTCTAGAAAGGCCTTGCCCTCAGAGGAAGCACAGACACTTCCTCGCTTCCTGTCAGGTTTGTCCGAATTTGGCCAACAACCGTAAAAAGCACAGGGAGGCTCCGGCTGCAGAGGGACCAAAAGCCCCCTTTTGCCTCACCCCCATCCTCTCTTCTTAGGAAAGCAGACTGAAAATCCAGCTTTCCTTCCAGGCTGGAGCACATTAGGCTGCTTGGACCTCGTCCACGTTTGATGGTAATCTCCTCTGACAAGCGGCCTCCTATAACCACCGAGCTGCCGAGCACATCCCCCTTTCCCTGCCACCCCCACCCCGACGTCCTTCCCAGCCATCCTGTGGTTTTTCCCGGGTCCCAGCCCTCTGCAGGCTGACCTACTTCTGCCCAGCCTGCCGGAGGCCGGGGTATGGAAACACCACCGGGAGAGCGGCATGGGCAGCCACTGCTGTGTCCATGGCAGCGTGAGCCCACGGGGGGTGGCAGCCGCCAGGCAGGCTGGGTGACACCTCGGTGACAAGCTACATGGGAGGTCTGAAGGCTGTGAGGTGCAGCAGGGAGCGGCATCATCCCTGGCAGATGCTCTTGCCCGCTGCGGTTCTGCACCACATCCTCGGCGGCGAATTCCTCGCGTGTCACTCACCACAGACTTGGTTGCAAACATGTATTTGTCCCTGAGCTGGAAGTCTTCAACGTCTTCCAGGATTATCTCCTTGTTTTCCCGGCTCTGGAAGAAGTCTGTGCTGCGGATGACCGTGGAGGCCCCGGAGGGCTCGTGCCGCTCGATGTACACCGTGCTGGGCTTGTCGTAGGGCTCAACCCCCCTGGGGAGGACAGGGCACGTGGTGGGATTGGAGAAGAAGGCAGCAGGAGCCAGGAGATGGGGTAGGGGGAGTGGGCAACACCCTTGGGTGCCAGTGTGGGTGGCTGTCACTGGTCACCCCGCTGTGGCACATCCCCACAGCGCAGGGTGAGGGGAGCAGGGGCAGGGCTGGAACACACCCTGGTACCCGGATTCTTGGTTCCCACAGGGCAGCAAACAATGCAAGAAGTGAGGAGTGAGAGAAGACAGGAGCTGGGTGCGTGCAATACATACCAAGAAAAGGACTTCACGTGTTCCTGAATCATTATCCAGGTCTGGCCAAAATCGTCTGATTTCCAGAGCTGCAACAACAAAGGTGAGAGGTGCCAGTGGGAGTGGGACACAAACAGACCCCATCCTTCAAGAGACCCAATGTGTACATCCATGACTACTCCCATGACTTCTTTTCATGTGGCAGCTCCTGGAGCAGCAGCAACCTTTCTAACAGAGTACCCCAAACTGCAAAAAACTCTCCTTTAGCCTTCTGCCAGAAGGATTTCCCACTGTTTCACCTCCAGGTTTTACTCACTGTGTCTCTCTGAGTGTGCTGGAACTATTTTCAATCTTTACCCAATAGCTCCCGGGGGAGAAAAAGTGTTTGTATTCAAGCAGCAATTTGTTATTCAGGACCTAAAGCCAAACCACAGGCCCACATGAAACACTGCAGAGGTCATCCTGCCTCAGCTGCCAGGGCTCTGTGGTGAGTTATGACCACGATTGTTGGGGTGATGGATGCGGTTGGGAGCAGCGTGGATGGAGGAAAAGGAAGGGAAGTAAGACAGGCATCCTGCAGGTATTATATCCTCGTTCTCCAGAGGTAAGAACAAGATAGACTCTAGGGAAGGGGGTGTCCTGGCCAATTTGGGACAGCTCTGCATGCGGGATCGGACACCCTGAATGGCCAAAGCATGACCCCACATGGCCCTGGCACGGGGCAGGGTGGCTCTCGGCCGTGGGGGACACGGGAACATCACAGCAGGGCAGGGGTAGGATGCTGGTTCCCCACCTAAGCAAAGTGCTCACCTGTTTATTAGGGTGGGACCTGTCGAAGCCCAAGAGGAGGTTGGGGTTCCTGCTGTGCAGGAGGAGGTCTGCTGCTCTGAAGGGAATGGAGAAGCCTTGGATGGTGTTGCAGAAGTCGGTGGTGATCCAGAGGTACGGGGCGAAGGCGTCCACGAAGATGTACTGGGAGTGGAGGGACAGACAGGGGAGAAGGGAAGGTCAGAGCAGAGCTCAGGCTGGCAGCAATGAGGGTGCACATCCCAGGGGAGCCTTTGGGAGGGCAAACCCTGGAGGAGAAGAATTTGGCTGTCCCAGCCACCCCTCTCCCACCACACTCTGAGCGTCACCAAGCCGTACAAGAAGTGTCTGGCATGTGCCACCTCTGCCTCAGGGACAGCCCAAGGGGTGTCCAGGCTCCCTGTGACAGCAGGGATAAAGCCCCAGCTGCCACGTGCCCCTCACCCTCTTGTTGTCGGCCGGGCTGTGGTAGAACTGGGCGATGGCCACCTCGCTGCTGTTCCCCCCGTCGAAGCTGAACCTCTCCGAAATCTTCTTAAAACTCTTCCCGTAGTCATAGGACACATAAACCTGCAACGGAGAAGCCCCAGAGTGAGAAGCACGAAGTTCTGGGCTCCCTTCTGACAGATTAGGTGGAAACTCAGTGAACTGCAAGGCGGGGAAAGATTTGAGATTTCCTGACCATGCCTTGAGCTCGTGGGGCAACACAGAATATTAAATTTTTTCGTGTATCTGAACCCAAACTCGTGGGCCTTTTTGTGTTTCTCAGGATGCAAGAGCAAGTCAGGCTGTAGCTCAGCGGCCACCATCACCTTGCCTGGCCCAGAAGCAGAAGGTGCACCTGGACAGGGCCGGGGGGTTGTTACTTACATCGCTGTTTTTGGGGCCCAGCAAGGACAGGCTGTCCCTGGCCAAGGCCACAATCACGTTGCTCTTCTCTCCTGCCCAGTGAACGACCATCTGATTGTGGGAATCGTTGAGGCTGACCTGCAACGCCAAGGAAAAGGACACCCTGAGTCACAGCCTCACCCAGGGGGACAGCAAACTCCCGCTCGTGCCAACCCTCCTCGGAAATACCAGACTTTGGGAAAACTCATTCACAGCGGCATCTCTCCTGAACACGTAGGCAGAATGGGCCTAAAAGGGTAAGTTTTCCCCTTATTCTTCCTCTGAGAAACAGGATTTGGGGGATGATGAGAATGAAAACTCAAACCAAGGACTGAGAAGTGTTTGCAAATCCAGGCTGATGAGGCCACAGGGAAACAGAGGCAGCTTTCTGCCTGATGGGAAGCAGAGGGCCAGGCACTGATGCCTTCTCTCTGGTGACCAGTGACAGGACTCGAGGGACTGCTAGGAAGCTGTTTCAGTGGAGTTTTAGCTGGATATCAGGGAAAGGTTCTTCCCTCAGAGGGTGCTGGGGCACTGCCCAGGCTCCCCAGGGAATGGGCACAGCCCCGAGGCTGCCAGAGCTCCAGGAGCATTTGGACAGCACTGCCAGGGATGCCCATGGTGGGATTGTTGTGGTGTCTGTGCAGGGCCAGGGGTCGGGAACCTTCCAGCTCAGGATATTCTATGATTCCAAAGGCCCTGCTGATTCCCAGGGCACACGATCCCGTTATTCCCGTGCGTGCTGCCTCTGCCAGCAAAGCACTGGCTTCTGCGGGGAAGCTCTCGCAGCATCACCACGGCGGGAGCTGAAGGCGCAGGACAAACCCTCAGTGGCTGTCACCAGCGAGCAGGGACAGCCAGGCGTGCTGGGACAGCCGGGGACAGCAGCTCAGCTCGGCCGGCGATGGGTGCCCCGCTCCCTGCAGCAGAGGATGTGCGTGCCTGAGCCCTCGCACGCCACAGCTCAGCCCAGGGCTGCTAACCCCGAGCTCAGGGCCTCGGGAAACTGTAAAAATACAGGGATAAGCCCTTCTTAGGCTTGATACCCTGCAGCTCTCGCTGACCCCGGGATCAGCGAGCAGCACCGCCTGGAAGAAGGGGCTGCTTTAACCTCCAGCGAGAGAAACACTTGGAAAAACAAGGTCTTTATTCTGGGAGAACGGGGAGGGGGGGAGAGCCGAGCAGAAGCCCTCAAATCCCTCTTATGCAATAGGCTCACAGGACGGGAAAGAGAACCGAGCCCAGCCCCGGCAGGGAGCAGCCCCCGGGGCCGGTGCCCCCCGGCTGCCCGGGCGGGGACCCCCGCACCCGCCGGGCAAACCCCGCCGGAGCTCCGGGCCACGAACGCGGCGCAGATTTAGGTCAGGCAGCAGCATCAGCTACAAAGCCGGGCAGCCGGAGCCCTGCGTGCCCGCCGGAAAATTAAAAAAAAATAAATAAAAAGGAAGAGACACTGTTTGAGGATGCAGGGAAACAGGGCGCAGAAGGAGGAATTGCTGCTGCCCACTGAGACAGCCGGCAGACAGCCTCGGGTGTGGAACCCAGCGCAGCTCTGTGCTCCCAGTCCCCCTCCCCTCCTCTGGAAGCAGAATAACCCCGTTTAAATCTCCGACATCTCTGTTGGTTATTTTGGGTGCAGCTTTTTTGGGTGCCCAGCTGTGCTCGGGCTGGAGTTGGGCACTGTTAGGAACACAAAACTTGGCCCTTGAGATCCTCTCAGTCAAGAGGGGTTTGTTACTGCCTCAGTGTCACTTTTAATAGTACTTCTCAGGTTTTTTTCCACAAGAAATCAGACACTAGGAGTTTGAAAAGCAGGAAAACCAAAGGAGACTCCTATCTGCACCTTGATTGAAGCTCAGCAGTAAAACTCTACATTTTTCTTGTAAGATAAAGCTGACAGTGAGACTCCTTTTTGGAGACTTGGAAAGAGCAGTAAAACCCAAAAACCAGGGGCAACGTGTTTGGGTTCAGGGGAACCAGGTGAGCTTCGTTAGCCCCTGAGGAGCTGGGTGAGCTCAGGCAGCCTCACTGGGGCAGGGCCCCTATTTAAAGGCAAACTGGAAGCACATGAGGTTTGGCTCCCTGGAAGGAGGGAGGAGTGCTCAGCAGGAAGGTTTGGAGCAGCTGGAGATGCTCTTACTCGAGGGTGTAAAGCAGGAGAAGGCAGTGAAGGATGCTGTAAGTCTCCCAGGAAGGGGTTGTACAGCAGTGGCTCGGGTTCAGGAGCCTCACGCTTTTGTGTTTGCTGCCTCGCAGCCCCTCAGAGCTCTGGGGGGACCCCAGTGGCTCAGGGGAGCACCGACCAGGAGCCCACAGAGAGCAGCTGACGTCCCTTTAGCCAGGATGGGTTTTGTGGAACAGCTTTGCAGTAAGGCTGCTCTCAGGGACCCTGCCCTGCTGCTGTGGCACTGTCAGAGCGTCCCCACCTCCCCTAGCAGGGGACACCTTCCTGGGGAGCTGGTGTAACCTCTGAACAGGCAGTGACTGGTGCCTAATGGCAGCAGCGTTTAGCATAAATTCCACTTAATGGGGAAGTGTTTTGGTCTTTGCCAAGCCATTAAGTATATATGAAATATGCATGAAATTCTAATTCGTCCTCCTAATATGTAAGGTGCCAAATGAAGTCCAGGAGGGGAAAACCGGAGCCAAGACGTAGCAGAGGCTGCTTGTAGCTGTAGTTAATGTAGTTAATGTTTCTAGCTTTGCTATGTGTTTATTCCTTTGTTAACAGCATCTTCCAACGAATGAATGCCCTGCAGGGACGGGATGGGAAGAAGACAGCCCCTGGAGCTGCCATCTGAGAGCAGGTACGAGCTTCAGGGGTGCAGCTGGAGCCCGAGTGCTCCAGGCTGGGCTGGCGGAGGGAATGTGTGGGAGCTGAGATGGGAGTGATGCCCTGCTGAGCCCGGAGAGGTGATGGCTGTCAGTAATTGAGGGGGCCTGGGAGGGTGGAGTGCAGGGCTGGCTCCTCGCGTGCCCAGAGCTGGGAGAAGAGCCCTGATCCATGTTCTTTGGCACCAGCTTCCCTTCTGTCACGTCCTTCTTAGTTGCCTACGCTCAGATTTGGAGTTTGGAGAAGGATTTTGGTTGTGGATGTGGCTCACCCCTGGCATGTGACAAATGTGAAAGCCAGGGCTCCAGCATGGTCAGGGGACGAGTGACTGGCCGGAACAGCTCCCTGGAGCTGCTCTCAAGCCCTTCCCTCACCAGAGGACTCTCAATCCCAGCCTTGGAGCCCCTGCCCTGCATGGGAAGCGTGACTTCCCCGTGCAGAAATTCCACTGCTGGCTGTGGTGAGCCGCCAGCAGAAGTATCTTGTGCTGGCTGACTTGTAGCAGCGGTGACAAGTGACAGGACAGCATGAGGGGCTGTTCCTGGTGTCCAGCGGAGCTGGGAGCTCACTGTGTGTATCCCTGGTTTGCTTTGTGGAGGATTAATGCTCCAGCTCTAGGGCTGGGACTGCAGCTCAGGCCGGGCGCTCGCAATTCCTCGGGAGGTGACGCACTGGGACAGCTCAGGGGCTGAGGCTCAGTGCTGTAAAACTGAGTGCAGAACAAAGATTCCTAGGGATCACTGGGCTGTTTTCCCATCCTCAAACTGACCTACAAACAAATGCAGTTCCCAGGAGATGTTGTAATAGTTAATAAGTTATTACGACTGTTTGATACGTGAGGCTGGCAGAGCAAGGGTCCTCTGTGGCTGTGAGCGGCTGCTGAAACCATCCAAGTGTTGCCATCGGCTCAGATCACGGCCTCAGGGCTGCTAGGACATGCGTGGAGAAGGGGAATGGGCTAAATATTTTGATCCCAGCAGCTGGGGAGATGAGGATGGGGCTGAAGAAGGGCTCAGAAGCAAAGCTGCTGCCCGGATAGCAGAGGGCAGAAAAAGAAAAGGTGCTCTGACTGCGCTCCTCCTCATTCCAGCTGGCTGGAAGCTGCAGAGGCCAAGTGCCAGGCCTTTTGTCCCCATTCCCTGTGCCTCCCCCGGCAGGGCTTACACAAGAGCCCGGCCCCAGAGTGCCATGGGTTCCCAGCACGCCGCGTTCCCCGCGCGCTCCCGCTAAAGCTTCGTTACGGCACCTTCTGCTCCGCTCCCGAGCATCTGTTCCCAGCCCTGCCGTGATATTTTAAAATACAGCCTGTGCCTGCCGTGGCGCTGCTTGTGGCTTGGACTGAAAATGCCAGGGTCTGAAATCATTGATATGAAACACGGGTGACTCATTTCGGAGAGCGCCAGGCCCTGCGTTAATTTAGTTAATACTGAAATAATCTGCTCGCAGGGCTGTTGTCTCTCTGCCACCAGCGAGAGAGCTCTCCCTGAGCTCTTGTTTCCAGGAGAATGGAAAAGGTAGGGGAGGGGGAAGATTGGGGTCAGGGCAGCAATCCAGAAACAACCCCAAAACCAACGTGGGCTCTCCTAAATTGATAGAGGGGCAGGCACGTGATGGGAAATGGAGGCTGCCCCAGCAGATTTGGGAAGTGCTGATGAAATCCACTCCCCCGTAACGAAGATGAAGGTGGCAGAGAAGGTCTAAAGTGCGCCATGAGCTCGTCATTCCAGCTCTGGAAAGCTTGAGCGATGCCCTTGGGACACCACAGTGCTTGCAGGATCTGAGAGGAAGCTGCTGGAGGGGAAAAACAATGGATAAAACCACAATACCTCTCCCAGCCACCACGGTGCCAGGAGCAGGAACTGTGTGGCTTCCAGAGATCAAGCTCTGGCAAAAAGCAAATGCCAGGAGCAAGGAAACCTTCTCGGGGTGGCCACGAAAGACCCAGCAATGGGGAGGGGGACCTGCTAACACAGAGGAGGAGGAAAGGGACGTGGCTGGGACGCACTGTCAGCACCCAGAGTACCACCAGAAGGTTAAAGTCTGATCTGGGAAGGGTTCTGCCAGGCTGGCAAAGTAGGTCAGAATTAAGTACGGTTCAGTTGCGACGCGGCGTGACTGATGTCTGCGCTCCCAGGGCTGGATGGCATCCACCCTGCAGAGCATCTCTGTCTCCTGAGAGGAGCGAGGCTCTCTGCCAGTTTTGAGAGGAGGTTGTCTGAGGTCTCCATCAGCACAGAGGGGTGGGCGGTGTCAAGGTCAAGCGGTGGGCTGGTAAGAGGTGAGGTCATGGCCTGGAGGTAAATGGCCTGGAAATGATGAAAACTCGGTGCTTTTCCTCAAAGGCAGCAGGAAACAGGAAGGTTGGGAGCAATGAAGTAGCTCCCCCCAGAAGGGGAAAAGTGATGTTAGGGCAGAACCTGACACTGGTTCAAGGGGACAGGAAGGCACAGAGGTGACAGCCACACGCAGGTTATGGGCACAGGGACAGGCTCGAGCCTTTGCAGCGACAGCAGAGAGGGGAAGAGGCTGCCACAGGAGCCACCAGCACTTAGAGAAGATGTTTTTTGTCCCAGCGTGGTTTAAGGCAAAGATTTCTTGTGAGCTCGGTGGCTTTAGATAAACCCTTTCCAAGGAAGGGGAAGGGATGTCTGCAGGTAAAGGTCAGCTCTGTGTGAGCAGTGTAAATGCTCTCATAACTCCTTCTCCCCCTCAGGACCAGCAGATCCAATCTGGGCTCCTGCCCCAGCATTTTTCCTCCCTGTCTGCCACAGCCACGACACAACACTCGCTACACAGCCATCCCCATGGTCACCCTCCAGCCCAGCACAGGGCAGCCAAAGTGGCTGCTTTCCTCTCCCTTTTTTGTTGCAGTCCATGTGGTTCGCGGCTGGTTCGCACCCAGCAGCTGGGATTTATGTGGGATGGTGGGGGGAGGTTCCATAGAAATGGAAAATCCTGGAGCCAGGCCCTGTCTCCAGGTCTGAGCAGGGATGTGTAGGCAGGAGCACAAAGGTTGTGAGGGGACGGGAGGGTGGGTGGCAGACCAGCCACTGTGGTGGCGACCGGGGGCTCGTGCCAGGAGCAGGAGGGCAGGGTGAGGTGCCACGCTTGTGGAAAGGGTTCGGGGAGCCCTGCTGGCCCCCAGGGGTGAAGTTTTCTTGCCCTGGGGTTGCTTCTCTGCTGGCAGTGGCATCCTAGAAAAGTCCTGTCTTGTGTCAGTGCCCGCTTCAAACAGTCTGTCCATTGTAACCCTCCCCAACAATCCCACAGAGGTGAGGGCTGAGCAAGGGAACAAAACCCGCTCTGTCTTGGAGCTGACGGACTCCTGGGTCGGGCTTTCGGTCTCTTGATTGCTGCTGCTGCAGAGTCAGAAAAACCAAGGAAAAGCCACAGCCACAGGCTGCTGGTCCTGTTATTTGGTGATGTTCCTGGAAAGTTTTGCTGCAGCATGCCCGGCAAGGATGCGATCAGCAGCGAGGGTCCAGATAAAGAATCCAAGTAACATCCTGTGCTTGTGCTTTGCTGTCCAAGGCAAGAGGGCTCCGAGCCTGTTCCTGATGGTGCTGAGTAAGCCGAGTTTGGCTGCTGAGGAGCTACAAAGGGTTTGGATGTTCTTCCCCTGCTCGGTTCCAGGCAGAGCGGTGCATGCCTCCCTCTGCTGCCCCGATGACATCACCCATACCAGCAGCAAACCCTGCTCTCCCCTGTCCCTGAGCTGAGCCTGGGCTCTCAGCTGTCCCACCAGCCTGTTTCAGGACCACAGTCGAGAGCCAGGGAAGTGCAGGGAGTTTGGGGCACGAGCCAGAGCGTAGCATATGGCCGAGTGACCTGCCAAAGGCATGGGAGCGGGATGTGTCCCAGATAAGGGACTGCAGTGACACGGCACGAGGATGCTCGGTCCAAGCAGTGCCCCTTATGCTGATGTCCCTGAGAGAGGAGTGCTTTGACTGCACGATTTTCTGCTGGGATTGGAGTGCCAGAGAGCTGGGGGAGGGAGGTCATGGGGCTTGTTGGGTGCTTGTGACCAGGCACGAGACCCCTGAGCACGGTGCTGCACGGCTTTTCCGGCTTCCTAGGTATTAGTGACTTGTGTGGTCGGATCTGTAGCGCAGCCTAGGACACACGGGCTGCCTCTGGTCCCTTTTATTAAAGCAGACCCCTGATTTAAAGCACTGCAGCACCTGGGAGAACTCAGGACTGTTGTTTAATACCAAACAACTCTTCCTGGTGATGCACCTGGGCTGCAAAATTGGCGTGTGCTGCCCCAAAGCAGAGGAAGGAACGGGTGCTGTGCGCTTTGCTGCCAGTGAGAGCAACTCCATTCCCCAGGCAAATCCCCTCTGGAAGCTCGAGGCAGTGAGAAAAGCCCAAACAGTGGCAAACTGTTGAACTCCCACTGCTTCCTAATAGTCCTGTCCTGGATGGAGACAGGGTTACTGCACCCTCCTGGATCTGCAGCTCCGTGCCCAGGTGACAGGGACGTTCCTGCCGGGGCAGCCCTCTACCTGGCAGGTGGGCTGGATGGAAGGCACGGGGAGACAGAAGGGAAAGTGCCACCAATGTCTTGCCGTAGAGAAGAGACAAGTGTCGTGTTTTCTTCTAAAATGGGCTAGCTGTGTTATGCTAAAAACAGCCAAACGCTGAGGAGGTAGAGGAGGCGAAGCAGATTTTCAAGGGGAGGAGGAGCAGCTTTTCCCTAAACAAGGGAACAGAAGGGCTTTAGGAGCAGCACCAGCCCTGCATGTGCCCCTCCAACAGCTCCAGGGCCGGCCCTGCCTCGTGACCGGCTCCTTCTCATCCTACAAGTAGCAAAAAGGGGAAATTATAGAGCACCCGGGGGAAAAGCACTATCCTTCAGATGCCACTGAAGGCTCAAAGCCTCCTCTCAAGTGTGCTGTGTCCCTCCGTGGGCTGGTCCCCCCCCCATCAGCATGTTGGGCACGTGATGGGGACACAGGCAGTGTCAGCAAGGAGGATCAAGTAGGGCAGCGCAGTGTAGTCCAGCATGTGGGGACATCAAAAATCAAGTCGAACCTTCAAGGCTGAAGCTTTCCACAGCCGGAAGTCCAAGTGTAATTTGTCATCGCCCCCCAAAAGAGATGGAAAAGAGGGGGTGAGGGGGAGCCTTCATGGTCCTGGCAGCAAAACTTGCCAGTGAATCAAGCCCGGGCAGGGTACTTTCAGAAACAGCAGTTTCTGTTTTCCTGCGATGAGCAGCTCCGCTCCCCTTCTTTTCCAAGGATCGGTAGAGGATGGCTCAGACGCGCAGAGGAGCCCTTCTCGCGGGGAAGGACGCGGTGCCTCGCCAATAGCCATGTCTTCCCCGGCGTCACCTCTCCGTGCCCGGCTCCCAGCGCGGCGATGCTCACTGCGAGCATCCCTGGAGGCGCCGCTGCCCCGGCGCCCGCCCGCAGGGAATCGCTGTCCCTTCCCGGCTCTCGGCAGCGGGGATGCCCGGCCCGAATCCCCGCCGCGTGCCCTTGGCTGCTCCCGCTGGGAGCGCATCTCGCCGGGAACGAGCCCGCGAGTACCACCGCGAACGTGACCGCGGCCAGCCGGCTCTGGGGGAGCCGGGGATGCGGGGAGAGCCGCGGGCAGGCGCCAGCGGCGCCTAATTCCGCGCTGTTCTCCCGGAGCCGCGCACCTACGCACCGACCCTTCCCCAGGCGGGACGCGCCGCGACCCCCGCGGGAGGATGGGGAGAGGGGGGGCTGATGGATGGAGCGCGGGGGATGGAGATTCTCGGGGGGGCCGAGCCGCGCGTGTCCCTCCTCCCCACGGCCGCTGCGGGCTCACCTGTCCGTACACCTGGATGGGCTCGGGCGGGCGCGGCGCGGCGCGGCGGCCCCGCGGGGGCTC